>QLTV01000582.1:296789-317222 GCA_003457575.1 Thermophis baileyi
GGGAAAACCTGACCTTGTGTCTAGTTGTTCTGGTGTGCAGTGCCCTATAGCGTTGTTTTGAGGGTAGAAGTTGAAACACAGTATGTCCAGGATGTGAGGGGTCTGTGGATATTTTCACAGCCCTCTTTTTGATTCATGCAGTATACAGGTCCTCAATGGAAGGCAGGTTGGTAGCAATTGTTTTTTCTGCAGTTCTAATTATCCATTGAAGTCTGTGTTTGTCTTGTTTGGTTGCAGAGCCAAACAAGACAGTTATAGAGGTGCAGATGACAGACTCAATAATTCCTCTGTAGAACTGAATCAGCAGCTCCTTGGGCAGTTTGTGCTTTCTGAATTGGCAAATATTTTGTAGAAATCATATGCAAACTGAAATCTTCGTGCTTATGGAGAGATTGCACATCTATATGAGAGAAAATTCTATTGCATTCATTGGGACTTCTGAAGTAAGATCAGGGCACAGAATCATACAATTGGAAGAGACCTTGGAGATCTTGCAGTCGAACTTCTTCTCAGAATCCTCATATCATCTCACACAAATGACTATCCAATCTTTTCTTCAAAATGTCCTGTGATGAAGCACCCAGAGTTTCAGGAAGGAGGCGGTTCTCTCTCTTAATAGTTCTCACAATCAGGAAATTCTCCCTTGTTTTTAGGTTGGTTGGTTCCTTCCTTCCAGTCCTCTTCACCACTTCTTCTAGTTATCTCAATTCCTATCACCAATAATACTCTGCTAGATTGTTCTAACAATATGATAATCTTCCTGCAAGGTCAGACTATAATACATGGTTGTCTACCCAAAAGATCACCAAGGTACAGCAGAGTCTCCTGTTTCCCAAAGCAGGTCTTCCTGATGACTCTTGGAAACTCACAAGACTGTTTCCAATGACTGAATTTGTGCCACACAAATCATAAACTACAAAGTAGTTTATACTAAACATATCAACTCAAAGTAGAAGGAATTGCTTTCAGTAAGTCTTACTCAGGGGTGACATTCAAATTTTCCCCCTACCGGTTTGGTGGGCGTGGCTTGGTGGGCATGGCTTGGTGGGGGAGTCATATGACTGAGTGGGCATGGCCAACTTGACATCACTCATGGCAAGGTGGGGCGGCACCACCCCACCAAGCCACACCCACAGAACCGACAGAAAAGTTCGGCCAAGTCTTCTAGCGTTCAACCTGGCTGCTTCTCGCCTCCTTCTCATGTTTGCTCTGCATGTATGAGCCCTAGGAGGAGGAGAGAAGGAGTGAGTGGGAGGGGCGGGGCGGGGCGGGGCCAGTCAGTGGTGCGATTTACCGGTTCTCCAAATTACGCATAATCGCCACCGGTTCTATAGAACCTGTCCGAACCTGCTGAATTTCACCCCTGGTCTTACTCCCATTTGAACAGATATTACGATTGTAGCCTGGATCACGACCCATTTCAAGCTTGTTACTCATAATGAAATCTGGCTCATAAGAAAGGTGTTCGGGAATCAAAGCAAAGGTCCTTAAAGTTGCTTGTAAGACCTCTGATTTCAGAAGAACATGCTTTTGTTTAGAGAAGGAGTTCTGTTTAGGCAGAAATCTTAAATTCTGCTCTGGCACCTTCAAAAAACTCTCTGGGGTCTTTTGACCAACTTTTCTTGACCAGCAATGAAAATACTAGATCAGGAGAACATTTAGTTTGACTCAGTTTGTCCTTGGGGCTGAAGTAGTAATGGGTGAAGGAATTTGTCTTCCAGCCATTCTAATTTTGAATGATGGGTGTTACAGTCAGTATCCATCTGCAAGGTGCTATTTTGGAGAATGTTATCCTAATTTTCTATTTCTGTTAGAAGGATGACGAATATGTGTCACTATGAATAAAGTGTGCTGATAATTCTTAGCATGTGCAAATCCAGATCTTTGCAACTAGCTTGCATTTTTTCACTTGGTGTAGCTGGTGGTATATATAATCCTTGATTTGCAACCATTTGTTTAATGACTGTTCAAAGTTACAAATGGTGCTGAAAAGTGACTTATGACCAGTTCTGCAATTATAATCACCCCAACGTCCCAACAGTCATGTAAGCAAAATTCAGTGCAACTCGCTTAATGACCACGTTGCTTAGTGATGGAAGTTCTGATCCCACTTGTGATCATAAGTTGAGGACTACCTGTGTCTGCCATCTAATTTTTTTTCAAAACCAAACCTGCCCTTTCAAGATAAGAGCTTACCTGCTTCAAGCTGGCTAACAGATAAGGCTGCTGCCCATTTCTTTCCAGCAGGCTGATGCGTATTTTAGCAACTGAGCAGAAGGCACATGACCAACAATCATGGGGTCCTTTTTCACAGAGCAGGATTATGAAAACAAGAACTTTTATCTTTTAATTTCTTAACCTCACTTCCAAGCATTGGTTTAGATCCAACAGCAGCAAGGGTTGGGAGTTAATCTATATTAAATGCCAGGGATAATGGGAGTTGCAATCCAATACATCTGGAAAGCCTCAGTTTGGAAAAAGGATGAGCTAGCAAAATCAGGTTTAGAACAGGAATAAAAGGGTTCTTATTGGACGGCTTTGGGCCAATCACTCTCTTAACCCAGGGAAGTTACTCACCTTTGGCAATTTCCAGATGTGTGAACTTCTACTCCCAGAATTCTCAGTAACCACTCTGCTGGCTGGCTGGGGAATTCTGTGAGTTGGCCCACACATCTGAAAGTTACGAAGATTAGGGAAATACTAACCTAACACCTTAATTTTGTTACGCTACAACCTGGTGATGACATTATCTTGAGCTTTTTACACAGTATGGAATACTTAAAAAAAGGATTAGATAAGAAACTCCGCAGGATTCTGTCTCTCTTCCTCTAGTTTATACAGTCTAAAACTTACTTTGCATACATGACATCAGTATCCAAAATAAAATTCTTCTTTGGTAGTATTTTTTTATATTAAAAGTGACAAGAGGTGCTCTTACTGGTGTTACTTGTTATGCATATCTTTGTAATTCTGAAACTTTCATGGTTCTAAGTCAGAAAAAAGCCCCTTGGGAGAGCTTACTCATGTCATTCCTTGGAAATGAATTGAAGTGTGAGAAGCTAGAGAAACTACAGACAGCTGTAGAGAAGACTATGTAAAGGAACATAATTCTCTTGGCCATCTCTGAGCATTTTTTTAAAAATAGTCTTGTCCTTGGAAAAAATTTCTAAAGCTAATTCATCGCTGAGAATACAAAGAAATGCAAAGGAGTTTCCCTGCCCAGCATTAAACTTAAGTGGCCTAGTTTGAATCATAATTTTATATAAGAAATGTGGTGCTCAGACATGAAAAGACATCAATATTTCATACACTAATTCCTCTCTTACCACAATGGCAGTATTGAGCATTTAATAGAACCCATTAAGAATCTTGGATACATGTTTACTCAGAAATCAGCTTCACTGAGATCAATGGTGTTTTTTTGACAATATTTAAAAGCATAACTGCATTCTACACTTCATTCAAATGTTTCTTGTATTTATATTTTTAACACAGTTTAAATGCAGTTATTGATTTCAAATATAATTTAGCAATAATTTCATATTTACACAGTGAAATAGGTATCCAGCAATCTGGACTGAGTAATCCCTACTCATTTCAGCACTATACTATATAAGTGTGGTGACTATATTTTATTGGAAAAAAAATAAAGGACAAACCAGAAAAGGGGACAAATCTGAAAGAAGTTCATAAGGATAAAAAAAAACCTTTGCTTTACAAAGACAATTCAAGAGCAAAACCAAGAAAAACTGTTCAAAAATGCATAAAAAGATATTTAAAATCAAACAGTATATATACATTTATTTTTTTAAAGACAATTCGATTTCTGTATTTTTCACATAAATGTAAAATACTGTGCATGAAGTGGTACTATTTACACAGTAAAAGTTAAAGTGACCAAAATAAAGGGGAAAAGTGAATTAAAAAATAAATAAATCTGACAGCTTTCTGAAATAACAGACTGTCCTTTATATAATAAAGGAAGTATGGTCACTGTATATATAGAGAAAGCCAGAATTTTTTTTTTTTTAAAATCTAGAACTGGCACTGAGATCACAATATGAACATTATATTGACGTTTGGGCCCAGTTACTTTTCAGGGTTCTTCTGAAAATAACATGGAGAAACTACCTTGGAGGAATCACAAAACATCAACCTAAGAATATTACACATCTCAGTGTATTTATTCCAAGGTACATTTGCAGGGGAACAAGTACAGAGTTGCAATCAAAATATGTTAGAAAAGAACTGGCAATCAATATCTACCTTTATCCTACTAAAAGATATGGAACAGGTCCTCAAGATTCCAAGGGGGGGGGGTAATTCCCGCTAGAATTCACAGCGGATTTCAAAGAAAGACTGCCAAGCTCTTTGCACCAGTTGGAAGTAAGCCCCATGTATTTTGATAAGGTACTCATAGGATCACAAATGCTGCACTGCCACCTATGCATGCATAACCTGGGCATTTGTCAATTTGTCTGCTAAACAACCACATGCAAGACTTTCTAAGACATTTAAAACACCCCCTCAACCACTGCCAAGGATTAAAAGGATGACATTGCCACCCAACCATTAGGTATCTCCTTGCCTAATAGACATGACAGATTTAATCACTCCAACAACTTAAAGGTAATACCTTTCCCTAGCTGGTCTGCTTTGCCTCAGTGTTGGTAAAGTGGCCCTTTGTTCAGCACAATGCAACACTCCTCAATGCCGCTGAAGCTGCCATTGGCCCCTTTAGTTATGTATTGAGGGATCAGTGTGGCAGCCAAAAATCTAGTCTGCAAATACTTACAGGCAGAATCTATTTCTTAATAAAAGACATAGCATCAAGCACATAAAGCACACAATCTTAGGAGAGGCTTCAAGGCCTATTTCAAAGGTGCCGATTGTGGAATTCAAAACAAAGCATCAAATTGCAGGGATGGATAAAAATCCACAAGCCAAAGAAATGAGCGGCAGAACACTTTTCTATCCTTAAAAGTGGAGCATTATTATTCCCACCATGTTTTTAAACAGGAAGCACTATTAGGTGACCAACGTATTTGCTACTGGCAATTTGGTTGAATTTGTACATGGCATTAAAGTCACAATCTGCTGATGAAGCCAACGTTGTTTGGGTTCACATTTGCAAAGTCAGAACCGAGTAAAATAAATGACGCATTAGCAGAGTGTGTGAAAGCAATCTTTCTCTTGCTAGCTTACCTGAAGATATCCTGGTTCCCATCATAAGCATCCTTCTGATACTCTACTCCCATTTTTCCAAGTCCTCTGATCTAGAGTGTTTAAATGTATATATTGACTAGGAATATTACTGGTGACCTGTATCAATAAATGATCAAGACTATTGCAGCGGCATCCCAGCAGGAGATTCTTGGTTGCAATATTTGTTGGTGATATTACTCCCAAAAGATATACAAGTTTTACTAGCTCTTGAGGGAAACCCCAGAGAAAGGGAGAATTTCTGTCTTTGCCAACTTATATAAAGCTTTGTACTGGTAAATAGAAAAATAGAGGTGACCTGATTTGTTTTTCATAGCCTGCATTTTGCACACAGATGTTTTAAAACAATAAAAAAAAATATTCCAATGTGATTACAGTACCTTTCTGTAACCCATAAATAGGAACTCAGATTTTTAAGCAATGAAAAGTGAACATATATTGCCCAAAAGATGCTGTCATTATGTGTTTCTTTTAACTCTCCATTATTCCAGCTTGGGAAAGGGGTGCTTCACCTTGAAAACACACTACAATTAAGAAATGGATTCATCCCTTAATATCCTATCTGCCTGGTAGTTGTGAAAATATACAGTAATCCAATTTCAATAGCTGCGTTTGCTATTCAAATTGGATTACTGTATATTTTCACAACTACCAGGTTGAGTCCCCAACATTCTAGGCAAAAGCAGTAATGTCAGATAAACTTAACTTTTTCAGCGCCAAATGAGTACAGCATGAATGTATTTTGTACTTTGCACTAAAAAGGCACGAGTTATTAGATATAAACCCCTCCATTTGGAAACCTGTGGGTTGCTTGCTACTGTATTCTAGGAAGTCCCAGGGCTTTTGATAGGCTCCCTGTTTCGGTAACCTGTTGGAGAACAGCCCTCAGTTTCTGGAGACTCTTGCACAAGGGTACCGGAAAATGTCCTCCATACCTGGACAAGGCTCCCCCCCCTCCTCCCCTCGGCCGTTGAAGTTCTCCCTTAGTTAAGAGGTATAACTGACTGCAATTATGTCTTTTTATCTTGCAGACGATCTTTCGCCCAGCGCTTTAAGGAGACAAAAATATTTGTTTGATGTATCGACTCTCTCAGACAAAGAGGAGCTGGTGGGGGCCGAGCTCCGTCTCTTTCGGAAAGCCCCCGGCGATCCCTTCTCCAAGGCTCAGACAGGCTTGGCCCGTCTGCAGGTCTCGCCCTGCCTTTCGGGCCGCCGCCTGGACTCCCGGACTCTGGACTTGCAGGAGGCGGCGCCCGTCCGGCCCGGTGGCGGCGGCGACTGGGAGGTGTTTGATGTGGGGCAAGCTTTACCGCCCCTCCGCGGGCCCTGGAAGAAGCGGCAGCAACTTTGCCTGGAGGTGCGGGCCGTCGGGGGGACTCGATCTCAGCCCCACCCGCAGCTGCTGGACCTGCGCCCCCTAGGCCTGGGGCGAGGCGCCCGGGCCCAGCAGGAGAAGGCGCTGCTGGTAGTCTTCAGCAAGTCGAGGCGGAAGAACCTCTTTGCCGAGTTGCGCCAGGAACCGGGAGCCCGGCCTCCTCCGCCGCAAAACGCGGCCGCGCTACCCTGGGAAGCGCCGGGTCCCGTCCAGCTCCGCTTGCAGGCCCGCCGGCTGAAGCGCGCCGTGTATAACAACCGGCACGGCAAGCGGCACGGCAAGAAGGCGCGGCTCCGGTGCACCAAGAAGGCGTTGCACGTGAACTTCAAGGATCTGGGCTGGGACGACTGGATCATCGCCCCGCTCGAGTACGAGGCGTACCACTGCGAGGGCGTGTGCGACTTCCCGCTGCGCTCGCACCTGGAGCCCACGAACCACGCCATCATCCAGACCCTCATGAACTCCATGGACCCGGGCGCCACGCCGCCCAGCTGCTGCGTGCCGGCCAAGCTGACGCCCATCAGCATCCTCTACACGGACGCGGGAAACAACGTGGTGTACAAACAGTACGAGGACATGGTGGTGGAGTCCTGCGGGTGCAGGTAGCGGCGCGCCTCCGTCCCCGGCTGCCCCTTGGAACGGAAGGGCGGACGAGGAAAGCCTCGGGGAACTTGCACGGCGAAGAGCGCGCGTGAGAGACAGACACGCGAGGGAAAGCGGACGGAAGCCCGCCACGTGCGAGCCCTCGCTCCGCACTGGGGAGGGGGAGAATGGGCGGTCCGGACTGCGCCTGCGTAATGTCTGCTTCGGGGGGGGGGGTTCGAGTTCCTGCTCCTAAAAGAGCCGGGGAAGAGAGAAAGTACAATAGCTGACGTCGTTTGGGGAACTCGCTCAATGTTTCCGCGTCCAGGCAAAGCCGTCTCCCCTAGGATGGGAGAGTTTGCTCCGAAAACACGTGGCAAAAGTTGCTCTGAAGGCTGATCGGTCGATGTCTCTCCTCGACTGGAGAGAGGCTGGAACTACCCAAACGAGCGGTGAGCCGTTTTGCAGAAATTAAGCCTTGGTTTTGAATCCGGAAACAAAACATTTTCTGGGATAATTCACTGCCCCTTTCCTTGTAGTATATGTCCTTGCAGTTCCTGGAAGAATTTTTTTTTTTTTAAAGGAGAATCAGGGAGGTTACCCAAGTCACTTAAGAGAGGCAACGTTGGGGAGTGGTGGTGGTCAGAAATTGAATTGTGGGAACCAGGCAAAGACACGTGTCGTCGATCCCTTTCGTAACTGGCGCTAGCCTCGTGCACTCCTCTTGTTGGTAGAACTTGGCCTTTACATTCAGGTTTTAAAACGGACTTCTTTTACTTTTTCTCCCTGCTCCCGTGTCGTTCACCTGTGCTGTGCGGACAATCTGCGTTGAAGCGGTTTCTAATTTCTGACTTGAAGGCAAGGAAGAAATAGATGAGGCAAACTGCATCACTTCCAATGCAGGATTCCGTTCCAAGAATGTAATCCTGGTATTCTCTTCTAGGCTCTCTTTTAAGAGAAAAGTATTAGGAAAAACAAGTGTGGAGAAAGTTCAGTTTGACAATCCTTGAATCCAGAATTGTTTCTCTCTTTTCCTTACAAATATTTCCATCCTGAAACAGATTAAATACTTCCTTCTTCCTCTAAATAAATGCGTAAATAAAAATCAGTTACACTCTATAATTATTAGTTAGGTGGCTGATCTTTTAAATGTATTAATTAGAAGCTGTGAAAAGAGCTACAGGAGGGACATAACTGGGGAGGTTTAGAGCAGGGGTCTCCAACCTTGGCAACTTTAAGCCGGAGGACTTCAACTCCCAGAATCCCCCAGCCAGCTGGCTGGGGAGTTCTGGGAGTTGAAGTCCTCCGGGCTTAAAGTTGCCAAGGTTGGAGACCCCTGGTTTAGAGGGTTATGAAAGAGCTCCTTAATTTCAAAATGTTCAAAATTCAAAAGTTCCAGGAAAGGCAGGTAGGGAAGTTGGCCAGCTGCAGTGGTGTTTTATAGTTAATGCAGATGTGATGCTGAGAGAGACAATAATTAAACACTGCTCCACCAATCAGGCTCTGCACCTCTGCACCTCACAGGACTTGGAAATATTCCTGAGGCATTTCCTTCTCTTGTGGATTCAAGGATTTCACAGAACTTCAGAAGGGTGGGGAAAGTGGAGGAAAGACGTATTAGTGTATAAATAAATAGATAAATAATATAAAATGCTAATAAAGGAAAGCCTTCACCAGGAGCGATAATTTAAAAGAAAGTGCACACTTTGGTTTGGATACAGTGTTGTTCATATTGAAGCTGTAAATATTTATTTAAAACAGACTGCAAAGTACAAAAATGGAGGTGAGCAATGTACATTTCCCCTTTTCCCTTAATGCCCAGAGCATTATATGCACTCAAGTGTCTAATATTTTTTTAAAAATAGATTTGAGCTGTACAGATTTAAGCATTAACCAAATGTTTCATTTGTACGTCTGCAATGTTACCATTTTTTCCACTCTAAAATGTTCCCGCAAGATTTAAAATTACGTGCTAATGAAGAATTCTTTGTTTCTACTGTCTACCTCACTGTGTTGCGAAGGCTTGATCTTCTGCGAAGACTCACCAATCAGGCCTGGTTCCCATTCACTTCAGTGATGCTCTGAGCAGGACATCTTGCTGGGTTGTATTTCAAATGTTTACAGCATAGCAATCCTCTCCGCACTCACCCGGGAATAAATGCCATTAAATAGTTAGAGCTTATCTCTGAGTTAGAATGGATGGGATTGCTGTGTAATGTCCTCTAAGATCAATTTATGCCTAGAACATTTTTACGGTATACTTTTACTGGATGGTATTAAAACTATGACTGTATTATTAAACTTTTTGCATAAAAATGTTGCTTTTCTGTTATAGTTAAATAGTCTCATATATTTATTTTACCAGAATGTTGACTATAAATTCTAAAAATGCTCTCAGAAAGTTTGAAACAACCGACACCTCAAAACACTTCCGTCTGTATTTTATAAAATGTTTTGAAATACTTATGGATTGTCTTTTATTAAGAGTAGTGTAAAAAATTCTAAGTTTAGACTGCTTTGATCTATTTAAGAGATGCCACTATTCAGAAAAATTTAAAGATGTGTTAGACCTGGGTTTGTACAAAAATTCTTTTATGGGAATGAAAAGTTGTAAACAGTATTGATACCCAATACTGTTTCAGGGTTGGTTGCCTATGGCAGTGATGTTTTGTGAAAATGAACAAGCACTCATATTTGAAACACAGATGCCTTGATTGCATAGTCTTGTACTCAAACATGGAACTCTTATACATAAATGTTGTGCCAGAATAAAGTGGACATCTTTGAAATGAGGCAGTATCCCCCCCTCCCCCCCAACCCATTTTTTCAGTGTTTTAATAATGGAAAGATGAGTTTGGCTCAACCATTTAAAATAGGCCAGAGTAGAAAACTAATGCCATGTAGATCAGTGCTACTTTTATTATAAAGCTATAGAAACAGAAGCTTCCAAGTTTAAGCATGCTTCCTTCTGTCTCCCTTTATCCTCCTGTGAACTTACATAAGAGCTTGTCTGAGACATTTACTCACATTACATAGACAATCTCTGTTCCTCAAGGCCATTCCCTCTTCACACTACAGCTTGTGACATCCCTGGTAAGCGGGACTGGCTTTTTCTGTGATTTGTGGGGGAAGCTTCTGTAATAGAGCTATGTTGATTTGGCAACAAGCAACTTTTAGTGGCACAATCTTGGAGACTTTGAGGAATTGTACAAGAGGGGAAGTTTGTAAGTTACTGAGTACTTATCTTTGGAGTAGACCTTTGAAGAAACGTGTTTATGGAACCAAGTGGAGAATCCCTGGAGTTGGGTTAGCACTGACTCACAGCAAAGCCTGCATATGTGTTGATGGGGTACAACATGAGGATGGCTAAACATGCCAGTCTTCTGCGAAAATAGAATAGGTTAAGCAGATGTGTCAAACATGTGGCCTGCAGGCCGGATCTGGCTCGCGATAGGCCAAGGGTTGTCCCATGGGGCCGTCCTAGAGACAGCGAGGGACCGGCCTGTGCCGCCCCGGTCCTGACCACGCCCACCCAGTAGGCCACACCCACCCCCGCACCCACTGAAGGGCAAACAAAATACTGATACAGCCCGCAATGGGATCGAGTTTGATTTCCCTACGTTAAGGCTACAAAGCAGGAGACCGTGAATTCAAATCCCACCTTCACCTTGAAATCCAGTTGGGTAATTTGGGGCCACTCACTCTCAGCACAACCCTCTTCACAGGTTTGTTGTTGTGGGGAAAATAGGAGGAGGAAGATGTGTTGTATATGTTTGCCACTTGGGTTGTTTGTAAAAATAAAGGCAGGATACAAATAAGTAAGTAAATATTATTTATGTCAGTGGCATTTTGGCATCTTTAATATACCCAGTATGTAGAAGAAATTAAAAATGGTAAGATGTAGTTCATAGAAACCTAAGAATTAGAGCATCATTCTTTTCTTGCAGTAAGAATAGGTAATACACCTCTTGGAAAAGAATGGTCGTGAGCAATGTGTATTCATATGTTTAGATCAGAGAAAAATAAATGAATTCTATTTATTCCCAGGAAATCCTTGCCATTATTCTCCACTGATGCATGCTGTGTCCTCCCTTCCTTCTGAAGACATTTTAATGCCTTCGCAAAATATATTTCCCTCTATTAGCTGTTTGGGACGTTGAGTTGATTTTTGTATTAGCTGTATGGTGCAAATGTGGAAATCCAGGACAAAAAATACCTAGGAGCTGACTACATTAAGCACTTCTATGCTGACTTTCTTGGCAGTTTAAAAATGTGCTTGAAACGTAAGTTCTGATAAATTTAAGCTTAACCAGATTTTTGTGTATCTATGCAGAAGTAGGCCATAGGATTAACCTGTTCTTTTACATTATTTTTGTAATAGATGATTCGTGAGGACAAAGTTTCTAGTATAAGCATGCATTAAATATTCTGTATACTGTATTTGCACAGATAAAAGACTATTCCACAAAGACAAGAGCATTGTATAATGTTCCAATATCGGCCCCAGACCTTTTTTCATACTGCCTCTGCAGCTGCACCTGGTCAAATTATGTGGAAGATCTTTCTCCAATTAAAGCAAACAGTGGTAGGCTAGATGAATGAATCACCTGATACAATAATATAAAGCAGCTTATGTAGCACAGCATGAATCAACCCAAGTCAAAATGATGATAGCTAGAAGGAACTATCCATGCTCAGTGCTAAATACTGATCCCATACACCAGAATTCCCCAACTCGAACACTTCCCAGATGTAGGAGGCTCATGTCAGCAGTATATTCTGGAAGCTGAAATCCACTTATCTACAGTGTACCCAGGCTGGGGATAGAATAGAATAGAATAGAATTTTTTATTGGCCAAGTGTGATTGGACACACAAGGAATTTGTCTTGGTGCATATGCTCTCAGTGTACATAAAAGAAAAGATAAGTTCATCAAGAATGGTTCGTCAAGGATGGTTACCATATGCTAATAAGAAACAGTCATAGACTTAGGTGCTGGTTCTTAATGCAAATATGTGTTACTATCCAGTCAAAATTAAATATTTTTAAGGCCAACTGATTCCTATGGTAAAAATAAACATTTTAATCAAGAAAGTAAACTTGCCTACAAAGCTTTACATTGGTTGGATTGTGTCTTTTTTCTTTTTCTTTTAAAGAAATGAAGCATATCAATTTACCTAGCTGGAGGAAAAAGAGATGCCAAGATAATAATTCTTCTAGGACCTTTTATTAAGGCTAAATGCAAAAACTAGAAATGGCTCCCAGGTTTTGCGCTAAGAAAACCAAGTAATGTCTCTATGTGTATAGAAAATTTTGTAAAAAAAAAAATTAAGAAGTTTATACTGAATGTAAGAATTCTGAAATGAGATTGTCACCTCTGTCTGATCTTCTGATCAGTACACTTTCCCTTTTAGATTTTTCATCCAACTTTTGGAATATACTCAAACTGAAAAATGAAATCTTTATACAGTATGCATTCATATTTCCTCACTACCAGAAGAGCGAGCAAGACTTGAGCATTGAAAACCAGTTTTAGGATGTCCGAAGGGCTCTGGGAAGGGCTTGAAAGCTACAGGTTGCTTACCTGTGTTCTATAGGAAGTGTATTGCTAAACATAATACAAAGTGTTTGGATATTTTTTTGCACTTTGGATTATTTTTTTTTACAGAATTGCTATAAAAGATTTCATTTCCAAGGAAACATTGCTATTGTCCTTAACTTACTGATCCTAAGGAATCCTGATAATCTGTTTTGACCAGTGGTGAAATCCATTTTTTTTTACTACTGGTTCTGTGGGCGTGGCTTGGTGGGCGTGGCTTGGTGGGTGTGGCTTGGTGGGCGTGGCAGGGGAAGGATACTGCAAAATCCCCATTCCCTCCCCACTCCTGGGGGAAGGACATTGCAAAATCTCCATTCCCACCCCACTCTGGGCCCAGCCAGAGATGGTATTTGCCAGTTCTCCGAACTACTCAAAATTTCCGCTACCGGTTCTCCGAACTACTCAAAATTTCCGCTACCGGTTCTCCAGAACCTGTCAGAACCTGCTGGATTTCACCTCTGGTTTTGACCAATAATTTCCAATCTAGATTTTCCAGGATCCAAAGTCATTTACTTTCCTCCTCTTTTAGATATGGCCAATTTCTAATACCAACTCATCCTTGTCTACACTTCTTTTTTTTTTTTAATTTTTTATTTTTATTTCCATATAGACATACCCCTTGTGTGAACGGCGTGGTGCCGCGGTGTCTTAGCTTTTTGTATAGATAAGTTTCCTCCTAACCTACTTCCCTTCTCTCTCCCCTCCTCTTCTCTACTTCCCCTCCTACTCTCTCTCCTCCTTTACACCCCTCTTCTTCCCTCTCCTTGCTAACCTCCCTCTCACTCCCCTCCTTCTTTCTTCTGTGCTACACTTCCTCCGATTGGGATGGATTTCCAGCAACCCTGAATTCCTTTATATAGTCTTATTATATTCACTATTTTATTATTTATGTTTTGTAACAGGAAAGGCAATGTTTTATGTTATATATTTATTCATGCACGTGTGTTTTTGGAGTGAGCCTTACTTTGCTTATTTTTCCTGGATATAGTTTTTTTTCCTTTAAAAAAACCCTTGTTTTGGTAGTAACAAAGATAAGATAAGTCTCATTCCGTGATTGTTTAAAAGTTTGTTTTGTTTTTTAGATTCAATGTATGGAGACCACCCTAATTTCAATGTATTGGCACAGTCAAAAGATTTACAATAGAAATTTACTTAAAGGACACAAAAGCAAGATTCTTGTTCTGTATTTGATCTATTTTTTCGCAATTCGTCTGGAATGCACATGCAGACACTTAATTGAATTTTGCAGAATTAGATAACAAAGCAAAAGTTGCCAAGCTCTAAACTTCTAAAAAACACATAAGGGGGAGAAGAGATGATGCTATTTAATTATTTCACTCAAGATAAGATTGATCTTCATTTAGGCAGTGACACATTCCTTGCAGTTAGACTTTTGTATGATAAATAGGCTGAGGTTATAGAATGATTCAGAAGCAATGTTATTTTTCTGCCTATCTCTAAGTTGGATGTCTGCTTTTGATTTGAAAAGCAGTTCCCTCTGTTAAAAATTCTGATAAAGTAATAAGATGGTATGAGGGTCGAATTATTTCTAAAATTTAAGGATCATGTTCCATTGAAACCAAATGTAATATTGGAGGCACACCTAGAAAACATTCAGCTGTTGATTCTGGACGCTCAGATATGAGCCTATGAGTCAGTATGCACTGACATGCATAAGATATAACAAATGCATGTGGTGCTCATAATGTTCTGCTTGGCACCTTGGAGGCTGAAACCAAATAATTTGATTGTTACAGTAGAAGTAGGTAAAGTTAGTATAGGGTGTTTTTTTAATGGATTTAAAATGCCTTCCAAGATTAAATGAAATGGAATATATACTGTATAGGTTGAAAAACCAGAAATTATATCTTATCAAATTCACCATTTGGGTAGACAATTTGAATTTAAGTCTTCACATCTTGTAATCCCAATCTAGAATAGACCATTCAAAACTCAGCAGGGCTACTCTTTGCCTCTTATACAGATTTCTAATGAAATGGAGATTATAGATTTTTAGCGATGTCCTGATCTATAGATGGGCTTCTCTAAGAAGATGACAGATCATTCTTGTATTGAATCTAAGGACTTTTCCTTTCTTATATATTATGAGAGATGCCTGAGCTCTGTTGGAGAGCTTGAGGCACATTCAGTAGTGCTAGAAAGAACATAGATGAAATCCTCCTGTGCAGCTTATTAAAATAAAACTCACTAAAGAGCACAGCATTCAATATGCGTAAAGCATACCTATCATGGCTGCCATTCTGCTAAACTACACATCCCAAGCCTGACAGCCTGATATCAGTAACACAGGGAGGGAGCAGTGGGGGTAGGGACCAGGGAGGGATCTCAGAGGAATTGAAACCAAGAAGTACCATCCTATGAGAAGCACTATCCGTCTCAAGGTCACTCCAAAAGAATGTGGAGCCAACGAGCGCATGAAGACAGGGACCGTTTCCCAAAACAATTTGTTGACACCTGATTGGACATTGATTGATAACCATGGGGTTGGCTGGAAACAAGGGAAAGTTAATTGTATCTTTTGTGTGTGAAAATCTCAGATCCAGCTTTGCCTCTTCTGTAACCACTTGGGCTTTAGTAAAGTATACTTTTGGCTAATCATGAGCCAGGAGTCTTTCTTTCCTAACTGATCAAGTTGGGACGGTTGGCAATACCTATGAGGCTGGCCCTACCATTAAGTAAGAGTGGTGTCATGCTGTAGTTATTTAATTTATTGTTATTACAATTACCGCTGACATATGTTTACTTTCAGAGAGAGAAAAATTTGGAATCTTCTGTCTCATCATTCCAGAATTATTTGCTCAGCTTTGAACATTATGTATGTTCTTCAGGGTGGGAGAAATGGGTTGGATGGATTGGAGGGAGCTAAACTGCTATGGTTGTTCGTTCTTAGGCAGCCAAATTGCTTGGCCACGCTCTGTGAGGAAATGATGTAGACAAACCACTTTACTTGCCAGTCATATTAATGCATTCATTCTGAGTGCCAAGACTTCAAGAAAGGTTTAATTTACCCAAGATTATTATCATGCATTGCAATGTTTCACTAATACTGTATGTGCTCTTGAATTCTTCTCAGAAATGAAGAATACTTCTTTCTCTATGAGAATCATACCTCCTTTGATGAAAATTGGCAGAAAAATCCTCAACTATTCCAGGAAAGCAACTCTACTATCTTACTATACTTGCACCTCCAAATTGAATACTTCTGGAATTACTGAGCTATATTCAGGAATGAAGTAGTATCCAAAATTCTTGAAAACTCGGATGGTTGTACTGTATTTGAGGTTTTAAAGAAGTAGATAATAGAGGATTATTTCCTGAGGTTGGCCAAAGAGATGGAGCAGTGTATTGAACTAAGGGGTTTTCAGACATACCAGAAGGGCTTTTATCTGACCTAGCTTGACACAGCATGCAGAACATAATTGTCCACCCGTCCTCTTTTCTCCAAATCAAAGACATTCTCCCTTTTAAGGCAGTCAAAAGCAATGGTTTCAGAAATATGTGTGTAACCTGAGGGAAGAGACAGGTGGCTCCACACTGTACGATCTCTGGCATGTCTCTATGGGTGTGACAGAATGCCATGTGGTCCAGAGAAAGCAAGGCAACCAAATTTTTGAGAAGCTTTCATCCTCACATAAACACTATCCATATTAATTGCATAACAGGAAACCCCCTTTGATGCAGGGTTTGTTAGAAATAACATTTTAAAAAGCCGTGTTGACTTTTTTTATTTGATTTTCTTTAAAGCAAGCTTCTAGTCCTTACTTTGGCAAATAGAGACTGTGTGAGCTATGCTACCTGAATGTAAGAAACTGAAAAGATTCCAGTATGTTTTACAGAAACCCTTTTTCCATTCCTTTCTTTTCACTCTCACATAAAGACAGATGACTTGGAAACGTTGCTCCCAGTTAGAGTGCCATTAAATGGGAAATTGATTTTTAATCCTATATCCAGTGATAAAAGAAAACTCACTGCCATTTTAGCTGTGTGGAATTTTAAAACAGTACATTTCAGTCTGAGAAGAACAGAACACTCTCTCTGATAATTCAATGCATTTTCAGAAAATTGTTCCTATCTTTTTCAACAAGGTCCCCAAATTTGAAAAATGAGGCAGAATATCAGCACAGATATTTTTAAAAACATACTTAAAAGTCCACTCACTGCTTTAGAATTGCTGAACTCTAAAGAAATTAAAAGAGAATTAAGCTATAAAATGCAAACATGAATTCTGCATGAAAGATACTTTAGTTGGTTTCTGTTGAACTCAGTATTTGAATGTGTTAATAAAAATGTTTCTTTTCTTTTCTCTTTTCCTTTCTAAGTAAAATTCCCTTAGATTTGAGTGACCTATTAGTACCATTATCATACAGGATTCTGTCTCTAAACTTTAAAATCTAAGGGAATTATTTAGTCCATTATTATAGATGCTGACAAGTTAAGTGAAAGTAGTTACTCCAAATGATTATATTTCAAACTCTTTTTAACTGATAACACTTTGGTTTTTGTTGATTGTATTAAGGCACAATTAAGATTTTATTTGTATTTTGATTAATGTGCTGTCTCAATCCACCTATTATAATTTATGATGTATACCTTAAGATGGTGACCCATCCAGTTGTGACTTGTTCAACTAATAGGAGTTTAATATAAGGTGTAAACCTAGTTAGTGGCCTCTAGTAGCTTGTTCTTCTCAAATAACTTACTTACGGGATGGCAGCACAGTCCTCTATTCATAAATATTTGATAACAAAGTTTAGGATAAATTATTTGCACATTTTTCCTGTGATAATATTTTCCTATTAATATTTTCAAGAACTGTGGTGGCACAGTGGTTAGAATGCAGTATTGCAGGCTAATTCTGCTGACTGCCAGAGTTCGATTCCCACCGGCTCAAGGTTGACTCAGCCTTCCATCCTTCCGAGGTGGGTAAAATGAGGACCCAGATTGTTGGGGGCAATATGCTGACTCTGTAAACCACTTAGAGAGGGCTGTAAAAGCACTATGAAGCGGTATATAAGTCTAAGTGCTATTGCTATTAATTCTACTTGGATATAATCCATAGGAAGTGCAAAATTTTAGCAAAACGTATGGAATAGTTTCTTCCAAAGAAACATTATAGCTTCAGCCTTTACTTGGCCCTTTAATCAATTAATTTACATGTCCATTGATCAATAGATAGGTTCTAAATTTAGTATTTATTTTATTTATTACAGGTAAATTTATGCAACATCATGTGATCCTCAGTGGCAAAAAAGTGAAATATGTAATGTAATAAGAGCCGAGGTGGCGCAGTGGTTAGAGTGCAGTACTGCAGGCTACTTCAGCTGACTGCTAGCTGCAGTTCGGCGGTTCAAATCTCACCAGGCTCAAGGTTGACTCAGCCTTCCATCCTTCCGAGGTGGGTAAAATGAGGACCCAGATTGTTGGGGGCAATATGCTGACTCTGTGTACCGCTTAGAGAGGGCTGTAAAGCACTGTAAAGCGGTATATAAGTCTAAGTGCTATTGCTATAAATAACATGATATGCTATGGTTATTTCCATTTTAATTTCCATAACATCATAATATATTATAGTGTCATCTATAGTACATCCTAAATATCTAATTATCACTTTCTTAATCCCCAAATTAAAAACATTTTTACCAACTTTCTCAATATTAATTGCGAGGATGTACTTCTCTGTAAGTTTGCCCTGACAGAAAATGCTCTGTATAATTAGTGGTACATTTTATTTGGAAGATTTAAGTCACTCTTTATGATTTCAAAAAAATTTATTCAGATATAATCATTTAGTTAACTGATTATACTTAAAAGATCATGTTATGCAGTCAACCCAAAAAAATCTTGACGCAGTTTTGAGTTCAGTCTTTCTGTATTTGATACAGAAGGAAGGGTTTTGTGTAGGTTTCTATTTTTTGCTTCCTCTTTTGCTCCTCCAGAAGGTATACAGGAATTTTGTGTTTAATTTTGAAGTATTATCTCTGGTGAATTCTCTGCCATTATCCTTCTTTCTGCTCTCTTTTATGTATCACCGTTGACTTGATCCAATAAAAGTATCGTACCTCATACATCACGCTCTGTAAGACAGAGCAAGCACACGTCTCACCAGCTTCTCCTGGTACCAAATAGCTCTTTTATCAGCTTCACAAAGTTGCCGTGCCCACTTCAGAGCTTTTTCAAGGCAGGATCACACTGACGTTTTTGCCTGGTGACAGAAGTCAAATGCTTCCTGCTTTAATGTTTATTCAGTTAAACATTTTGCATTCCTGAAGAGATACCAGGCTGTCATTAATGGATTGTTGGCTTTCTGCCAGCAGCTAATAGTTTTTGGGGGTTGGATTGATGGTGTGTGGTGGATTTTTTTTTGTATGGGGTGGGGGGGAGAGGTTCCTTGCAACACAGCTGCTGCATTTGTGTAGCCGCTTGGAGGTTTCCTTCCCTGGTTATTTGTCAGAACAGTTGAGATACGCTGGGACATTACCCCAGTGTTTAAAACAAGCCTCTGCAACTTGAAGCTGTCTTGCTCTACTATAACTATAACTCTACTATAACTCTACTATAACTCTACTATAACTATAATTCCTACAATTTGCATCCAGCGGCCTGGGAGACAAAATTGAATATTCTAGAGATCATTCTTTTGGAGGAAGCTGCTTTAGAACAATCTCCATTGTTTTCCCTAAAAAGTTAGAGTTGGGATAAGTGGCCTTTATTGGCTAAGGCCTGCATTTAATACAGGGAATCCTCGACTTACAACAGTTCATTTAGTGACCATTCAAAGTTACAACGGCACTGAAAAAAGTGACTTATGACTGTTTTTCACACTTACGAACATTGCAGCATCTCTATGGTCAAGATTAAAATGCTTGGCAACTGACTCGTATTTATGACAGCGGCAGTGTCCCAGGGTCATGTGATCACCTTTTGCGATCTTCTGATAAGCAAAGTCAATGGGGAAACTAGATTCACTTAACAACAGTGTTATTAACTTAAGAACTACAGGGATTCACTTAACAACTGTGGCAAGAAAGGTTGTAAAATGGGGAAAAATTCACTTAAACAAATGTCTCGCTTAGCAACAGAAATTTTGGGCTCAATTGCGGTCATAAGCTGAGGACTACCTGTATTGTTTGTATCAGGGGTGAGTTCTTCTTTTCTTCGCTGTCGGTTTGTTCAGTGCTGCGCCGCGCGGGCGCGCTTTGCGCATGCGCAGTGCTTAAAAAAAGCTATGCATGCACAGAAGCAAAAAACAAGATGGCGGCGCCTATGGCACCGCCGAAAGAACTGGTTCGGGGGCGTAGCAGGCCTGGGTCGCTGCCAGTTCTAGCGACCCAGGCCGCCAAGTTACGACCGGTTCTATAGAACCGGTCCAAACCAGGAGGAACCCCCCTCTGGTTTGTATGTACTTGAGGGCTGTACAGAGAGAAGAGAAGATGCAAAGTAACCTAAAACAGACAGGTTTTGGTTTTCTGTTTTTCTTGCTTCTGGGGTGGAATTGTGGATTGTTGTTGTTTGGTTTGGTTTTATTGTTTTACCTTTTCTACCAAATCTTCTCCAACTGGGTTCCCTGCAGATATATGGAATTGCTGCCAGAATTCCCCAGCCAGTATGGCCATTACTAAGAATTCAAGAATTC
>QLTV01000582.1:341171-361607 GCA_003457575.1 Thermophis baileyi
CCTTCCCCCCTCCCTCCCTTCCCCCCCTCTCTCTCCTGTGGCACAGGGATGTTGTATCACCTCCATTCAGTGTTACTTGACTGAGAGGGGCTCATGTCTCTAGAACAGTTCCTTTGGTTTATAGAATGCCCTCATATCAAATGTTGGAAATGAGGAGAGGTCATCTTCAGTCATATCTCCATTCCCAATTCTCTAATGTAACTTTTGAAGGGGGGATAGAAGCCACAAAAATCTCTACAACCTCATTGTACTGAACACATCCCTTGGGTAGAGATGCCTCCATAATTCCAAGCAATTCTATTATCCTTGTTGTCTTGATTTGTAGGTATGAAGAGAGAACATAGGCAATCAATCATTGAACTGATTGAACCTACCTGATACTATTTTTTTTCCAGATTCTCAGGTATTTGGGTATACAAGTGAAAAACAGCCTTATTTTTAAAAGTGTGAAGTGAGCAGTGAGCATTTACTAGGTAGCCTTAGGCAAAGTTCAGTCTACTTGCAATATGGGAACAATTGTTGTAAGGCTGTTGTGATGCTGTACATGAGTCTCTTTTAACAATGAGGCATTCTATAAAGGTGCTTAAATAATTCTTTATGTGATTACATATTTGATATCATGTTCTCCTGAGTGTGCCATAGAACATATAAAGACTTGCATGTCTTGTGTTTAAAAGAGAGCCTGTGGTTCTTCCACTTTTCACTTCTAGAGTGACAGTCCAAAATCAGATGATAAATTTCTGTTGGTTTTGACACAGCTGACTTCCATTTCCTGATACTGAATTCCTTCATGTTTCCATTGGGATCTCCAAAAGTTCTTGGCTGACACATTCCTCCAGGGTGCTGCCAAATTCAGTCATGGTCCATGCAATTTTTACCATACAGACTTCAGTGTCACTGGACAATACTTGCTTATGAAACAAGGCAGTCTAATGGAATGCTTGCTCCATCAGCCCAGATCCAGCTGCAGCAAGGGTGGCGAGGTGAGGGCTTCCACCGGGCAAGAAAAGAAGCTGCTCTGGCAAGTAATTGCTGTTTCAAGGCACTCCAAAGTTCTTGAGCTGTTGACTCCTGATTAACCTAAGGGTTGGCAGAGCTTTTGGGATTCATCAGTTTAAGAAACTTCATTGCAACATGGAATAAATGGAGCTCAAATGATCCATATTATAAATGGTTGCACTGAGCAGGACGTGATTTCCTCAGTTGTACTGAAGAGCTATCTCCCATGATGATATACCAGTGATGGCGAACCTTTTTTCCCTCGGGTGCCGAAAGCGCGTGTGCGCACGCTATCGCGCACGTGCGAGTGCCCACACCCATAATTCAATGCCTGGGGAGGGCGAAAACGCCCTCCCCCGCCCCCCGGAGGCCCTCCGGAGGCCAAAAACGCCCTCCCAGAGCCTCCGTGTGAGCCAAAAATCAGCTGGCCAGCACGCACATGCGCGCCGGAGCTGAGCTAGGCCAACGGCTCGCGTGCCGGCAGATATGGCTCCGCGTGCCTCCTGTGGCACGCGTGCCATAGGTTCGCCATCACTGTGATATACCAACTAAAGCAGAGGTGGGTTCCTCCCAGTTCGCACCGGTTCACCCGAACCGGTAGCGACCCGCTGGTGATGTCACGGTGACATCACGGAACCGGTTCTGTCAGTGCTGGTCCGTGGACACCGCCATCTTTTTAAAAAAAATTTTTTTTTTTACATTTTTAAAAAATTTTCCCGGGTTTTTTTCCTTCTGCACATGCGCAGAAGCCAAGTTTCCGGCACTGCGCATGCGTCGCCATCTTGTTTTTGGCTTTTTTTGGGGGGGAATTTCTTTTTGGAATTTTTTTCTGGGTTTTTTTTCTTCTGCGCATGCGCAGAAGCCGAGTTTCCAGCACTGCGCATGCATCGCCATCTTGTTTTTGGCTTTTTTGGGGGGGGGGATTTTCAGATTTTTTGGCACTGCGCATGCGCGCACGCCCACGAGGCGCGCCCACGAGGTGCGGGAGGAAGCAAACCGGCAGCGAGGTAAGTTAGAACTCAGCCCTGAACTAAAGAGCAAATCTAGGTTCCATACCTAAGTATTATGGCATGCTCTAATTACAGCAGGGGAAGTTCTAGGTTCCCCTTTATATTGCTATAAAGCAGTAGAATTTTACTGAGACTGAAAATGTAAAGGACCAGAAATACTCATTCATTGATTTCCCTGCATGTTTCCTGGATTGGGGAGCAAGAAATAATATTTTATTTTTGCTGATGATCACATTTTCCTGCTCAAATAAGCGTAAAATTCAGTCGGTGTTAATGGGGTTAATTCACAAAGTGCTAATGTGACAGTAATTATAGACATATTTCAAAAGCTTGTTTTTTGCTTACAGAAATATACTACTTAACAGTTCATCATTCTGTGGCTGCATAGACTTGTGTCACTCAGTTAAAGAACAAATTTGACATATTTTTGAGTCACACCACAAAAAGATATGCTATTCTCCTTTATTTTTAAATAATGGGTTTTAATTCCTGTATGTGGCAATTGTTATTTTAATAGGCAACTTAAATTTTCTAATTCTTTTGTAATACCCTAAACATACCTTTGGAATATACCCTTCAAAAAAACTTATTGCCACATTTCTTCTATATTCTGATGCATATAGGTTTAAAAACCATAGCTTTATGTATATATTGATGGGGTCTTAGCTGTCTGTTACAAACTACAAAAAAGATATTGGAATTGTACAGGTAGTCCTCATTTAACAACAGCAATTGGAACTGGAATTTCCATCGCTGTCTATGTAAAGTGCAATGCCACATGACTGCACCACTTAGTGATAGCAGTGCTGGCATATCAGATTGTCATTGTTAAGTGGATCCTGCAATGTTGTGAAGTGCAATGTCACATAATACCATTTGCCACCAGCAGCTGGCTTCTCTATTACCTTTGCTTGTTGGAAGCAAGCAGGGAAGGTTGCAAATAGTGATCATGCGACTGTAGGATGTTGCTGGGTCATAATTACAAGCCACCTGATCATGGGGATGCTGCAATGGCTGGAACATCAAGAACTGGTTATAAGGGCCACTCAACCAGAGTGGTCTGGCTGTTGAAGGGTTGTTGAATGAGTGTTGTTAAGGGAGGATTACCTGTACTAGAGATCTCAATGAATATGTTTGTAATATAACATAGTTATTATTATAACTATGAAGGCTGAAATAATCTTCTAGATATATTTGATTTCAGTTCCTATCATCTCTCAGACTGTATGGCTATTAATAGCAATAGCAATAGCACTTAGACTTATATACTGCTCCATAGTGCTTTACAGCACTCTCTGGGGAGTTTACAACATTAGCACATTGCCCCCAACATTTTGGGTCCCCATTTCACCAACTTTGAAAGGATGGAAGGCTGAGTCAACCTTGAGCCTGTCAGGAATGAACTCCAGACCTTGGGCAGAGTTAGCCTGCAACAGTGCATTCTAACCAGGGGTGAAATCCAGCAGATTCTGACAGGTCCTGGAGAACCGGTAGCAGAAATTTTGAGTAGTTCGGAGAACCAGTAGCAGAAATTCTGAGTAGTTCGGAGAACTGGCAAATACCACCTCTGGATGGCCCCAGCGTGGGGTGGGAATGGAGATTTTGCAATATCCTTCTCCCAGGAGTGAGGAGGGAATAGGGATTTTGCAGTATCCTTCCCCTGGAGTTGGGTGGGAATGGAGATTTTGCAGTATCTTTCCCCTGCCATGCCCACTAAGCCACGCCCACCAAGCCACACCACACCACGCCCACCAAGCCACGCCCACAGAACCGGTAGTAAAAAAAATGGATTTCACCACTGATTCTAACTACTGCGCTACCAGGGCTCTTAATCTTAGTGATGGACACTTACTGAATGCTGTAATTCATCCTACCTTCAAGGCAGAGCATTGTATCTTTCCAACAGCAGAATAATATCTGCAATGTTGAGTATGAAAAGCAATCAGTAAATCATTTGATTGTCCCCTATGGAGATTATGATTTACATGTGTGTTAGAACTTCCATCATTACCAAAGTGGAGAGCTATAAGGGTGGGCAATCCCTGACATTTATCATGCTGCTGAGACTGCAGGAATTTGTAGCTCAGTAACATTTAGAGGTTCCCATTTACCTGTTGTATTGCACATGGGTCTGGCATAAATGAATTCTACTATTCTACTATATCTAATACTAGTAGCTGGATACTCGTGCTTCACTACGAAACTGAACTCCTTAGCATGGAGTAGAATGTCTAAACTCCCAGCCCGCTGGCCGGATGAGTCACGCGCTGACCACACCCACTGGCAGTTGGAACAGAGTTCTTTTCAGGTGGTGAGGGGGAGTAGAACGTCTAACTCCTTAGCATCAGAGCGTGTTAATAATAATATAAGAAATAACTAATGATCTGATGGTCATTTCTAAAAATCCTTTCTTAGCGAGCACCTAGAAGCCAAGAGGAACATACGTGCCAAGTTTCAAGTTTGTAGGCTTTATGGTTCTGGAGATTTCGTGATGATGCGTGAGTGGTATTTGGCTTTTATATATATAGATTATTAAATCTACAATCCTAGTTCTTTTTTGTCTTGGATCCTTATGAATATATTTATTTATTCAAGCATGCAGAATACAAAAGAGGAAGAGAGACAGAAAGGGATGCTCAGGAATCCAAATGTGGTTCAAAAACCAAAGACTCTGTCTTTAAACAATTAAGGCTCTCTAGATGTACCTGGAAGTAAGCCAGGGGTGGGTTCCTCCCGGTTTGGACCTGTTCTCCCGAACTGGTAGCGGCCCGCTGCTGATGTCACGATGACATCACCGAACCGGATCGGTTGGTGCCGGTCCGTGGGGGCCGCCATCTTTTTTTTAAAATTTTTTTGATTATTTTTTTTAATTTATTTTAATTTATTTTAATTTATTTTAATTTATTTTTTTTCCTTCTGAGCATGCGCAGAAGCTGACTTCCAGCACTGTGCATGCGGTCACCATTTTTTTTTCGGCTTTGTTTTTTTCCCCAGATTTTTTGTTACTGCGCATGCACGAGGCGCGCCCACGCGGCGCGGGAGGGAGCGAACCGGCAGCGAGGTAAGTTGGAACCCACCCCTGAAGTAAGCCCACTGATCTTGGTGGGCTATATTTCTGAGCAGATATTTGTGCTGCTGTTTCTAAAGGAGTCTTTTTTTTTGTCAGCTGTAACATAACTCTGGATAGGATCCAGTCCATCAAACTGCAGTAAGTCACAAGGCTTAGTGTAATTTTAAAAACATGGAGGCAGACATTGCTTAGCAGCTGTTTCAAATAGCAACCCAATAGCAGCTTGACTTTCAATGTCTCCATTTTTAATGGATTGAATTATGAGAAGGGCTCACATTATCATTTGGATGGAATTCAGTTATTTGCAGATGGAATGATATCCAGAGTCCTTCCTGTATTTCAGGGTTTCCCCCCCTTCCTCTTAAGTAGACCTGATGTTGATTTGTAAAAGGCACAGTGCTCTCTTCCCGCTATCTGACACACTGCATAAGGGTGATTCACAACTGCTAATTAAAAAAAGAATCCAGAATGACAAGCAGAAAGGTTTGCCTGTGACTACTTTGTACACAAGCAGGGTACTATCTGAGTTCATGAATGGTTCATTGATAGTGCACTTTAACTTATCTGCATTTCTTGACTGCTCCCAGTTGGTGAAAAAATGCTGGATACATTTGCATCGGATACTCGCCAGACTGCACCTCAAATTGATTATCAGCATCAGATCCCAAAATAGCTTGATTCCGTGAAAGGTTAGCTGTTGTTTTCTATTACACTGTACAGTACTCTATTGTCTCTCCTTTTTTCCCCCCCTGTGGTTTGGAGGACTGGACCTGAAGTGCATAAGGTCACTTGGAGCTTTCTGATGGGATGACAAGGGATCTAAACACTTCCTGTGTGGTGCATTTTCCAAACAATCAGACTCAATAGAAAATACACTTAAGCAAGGTAGTTGCAAGTAAAATTTGGAAACCACATTTTTACCAGTTACAAATGGAAGATGTTCGTATTAAGCCTGTTAGAAATCTGGCACAGTGTATACAGATGGAAGGAAAGCAAGCATCATCTTGTGGAATGCCTGAGTTGAGGGAAGAATTTAAACTTATTTTATTTGTTTTACTGATTCATAGCCCATGAATCAGTAAAATGAATTTTAAGGTGGCTTACAAATTGGCGTAAAATTTGCTAATAAAAACACAGCAATAACAATAAATAACATAAGAGGCCAGATTAAAATCAGAGCTTTATTTCGCATGAAGCAGCAAGTAGTCCTAAATTTCAGTTGGTCCTTCAACCTAAATATTAAATGTTGTCTGTATCTCCACTGAAATATCTATAACTATGCCATGTTGAGTGCTTTCAATCTCATCTGATTTCAGAACCACAGCCACAGGTTTCTAACCTGAAGGGAAATCTTTTGTTTCTTCTAAGTGACAGCCAGAGGTGGGTTCCTCCCGGTTCGGACCGGTTCTATAGAACCAGTAGTAACTTGGCGGCCTGGGTCGCTAGAACCGGCAGCGACCCAGGCCTGCCACACCCCTGAACTGGTTCTTTCGGCGGCACCATAGGCACCGCCATCTTGTTTTTTGCTTCTGCGCATGCGCAGAAGCTTTTTTAAACCACTGTGCATGCACGAAGCGTGCCCGCGCCCGCACAGCGCAACACTGAGCGAACCAGCAGCAAAGAAAACCAGAACCCACCCCTGGTGACAGCTATATCCTATTGTTTGTTTTGTGTCTCCTGTTCTTCTAATTCATTAAATAACCATAAGAAAAAAGTAGAAAAGTATGTCTCCCCATCTTGTTTCTCTAAGCCATGCATGATTTTGTAAAATGTTGTCTAGTTCCCTTTGACTTGCATATTTTTCTTCAACCAACAGTTATTCCATTCCTTTGATCTTCTTCATTAACTCTTTCTGGTCTTTTTCCTCCTCATCTTATTATATAATAACACTTTTAGGACATTATTTCCACATTTTTTTTGTTCCCTTCATTGACTTCTTAATTTTTTTTTCAAATATCTTGCATAGATCCATTTATTATTTATTTTGTTTATATTCTACTTTTTTATACATAACTCAAGGTGGCAAATGTACCTAATATTCCTTCTTCTTGTTTTTGTCTCGCAACAACAATCCTGTGAGATGAGTTGGTTTGAGAGAAAGATAGTGACTGGCTCAAAGATAACAGCAAACATTTGTTTTTTTGTGTTTTTTTATGTTTTTCTAAAAATGTTTTACATTAAAGAAGTTTTTGAAACTCTTGAAAAAGTATTCTGAAAAGGAGATGCACTGTGATACAAATACAAGGACTGCAGATCAACCAACTACTAGCTGGTGCTGTCTGAAAGCATTTGGATTGCTCTTTCAGTCCACTGGATATGCTGGGAAATATAGGACTTGCTGTCCCAACACCTCCAAGGTGCTATAGATTAGGAAATCTTCTATAAATTAAACCTGGGAAATCTGAAGTGTTTGGTTTTCTCCTGAAAATCACAAGAAAAATATTTCTTTTTTGAGAATTCTAGGAAAGATTATGGTTATACCTGCTTTGGGAATTTTTCTGATTTCCTGAGGGAGAGTTTAAGATAGTGCACATACAATCTCATATGGCTTACCTGTACATCTTTTGTAAGCATTAAGAAGTTTATAAACCAGTTTCGATCTGAATCATATGAGATAATTATGAGTGAATCTATCAGTTTTAGTCTTTCTTCTTTCTTATCTTTCCCTCTCTTATAATTTTAGGTACATTGTGAACGTTTCTTCAAGTATATACATTTTTGGTGACAATCTTGCCTAACAGACACAGGTTTAGCAGAATATCCTCCAAAGCACAATACATGCTTGTGAATAATTTGCACAAATATATGTTCCTATAAAGAAATTTCCCTAATATGTTTGATGTTTTTTAAACTGGCAAAATGCAATGCACTTAAATACATTTTGGAGACTACCTGATTTGCAGTTTGTATATGCTTTGAAAACACAGCATTTGATAAGTTTGCATGCAAGCATGAATTTCCCAGCCATGACTATATTTTATTGGAGATAGTTTTTATTGGATGGATAGCCAAATTCATATGTAAATATAAAGTTCAACAAGAAATGATAGATAGGGCCTTGAACATGACTGTTACTTGTTATCTGCTGTCCAGGCAACTTAGTCACTTTGTCTGTATAGATTCTCAGTCATCCAGGTCATGGTTGTCCCAAAGGTGCTTTTTCAGGAGGCAACTGGACTTTCTTGTTTTTTCTTTGAAGAATTTTTGCTTCTCATCCAAGAAGCTTCTTCAGCTCTGACTGGATGGTGGGGAATGAAAGGATTTATATTCCTTGCAGACAGCTGGTCATTTGCATCCTTTTTGAGGGTCATTGAAGCACTTGGATGTTTATCTATGTCCCCAGAGTCACCTGAGTAGTGCTAATGGTTCCTGTAGTCTGCAATTTTTTCTGGAAATCCGTTCATACTCCCACACCATTCGAAGGATGTTCATCCCAAATTGAACAGCTAAAAATTTGTATAGATTCTCAGTCATCCAGGTCATGGTTGTCCCAAAGGTGCTTTTTCAGGAGGCAACTGGACTTTCTTGTTTTTTCTTTGAACAAAGTTAGTCACTTTGTGTTACATACAATCGCAAGTTGTTGGATTACTTTCTAAAGGTCCATCCATGTTATTGAATAAGCAGATGGCAATCCCCATTCTATTTTGCACTGCACTGAGCTGGAATTCAGTTTCTGAAACCTCTACCTATTCAAACCCCGTCTCTCTCTCTCTCTCTCCCTCTCCCTCTCTCCCTCTGTTCCCAGGAATTCTAGTACTCAAAATAGCACCAAACTCAAGAGTCTTCTCTCAATCCACAATTCGGAATTAAAGAAATATTGATGAATCTAAATAATTATCTATGCAAGGTCATCCAAATCCCTTTGTAAAGCATTTTAGATGGCCACATTTGAGGACTGTTTTTGTTTGTGTAAGCAGTGAACAGAACCTCGCCCTGGTTGCTAGTCGGCAGCTGTTCATTTTGAGTTCTCTTTTCAGGAACAGTATGCAAGGTTCACACCCAATGCCTGTACAAAAATCCCATGAAGATGGCACACCCTCATATATCACATTTTATTTAACCAGTGCCCAGAAAGATTTTGTTTATTGTATCACTCTTGTTAGACTTGTGGCTCCTCTGTGCCAAGGGAAGTTAAACAGAGCTTGCACAGCTGCAGTAATTCTTAAAATAAGGTCACCAATGATGGGGTGGGAGCAAGAGAGATTCATAGCTTTTAACTACGGTATGCAGAGATAGTCCACAACTTCCAACATTTCATTTGGTGGCTGTTCAAAGTCACAACAGCACTGAAAAAAGTGACTTATGACCATTTTTCACAGTTATAACCTTTGTAGCATTCCCATAATCATGTGATCAAAATTCAGATGTTTGGCAACTGGTTCCTACTTATGACCATTGCTGGATCTTAAGGTCATGTGATCACCTTTTGCAACCTTTTGACAAGCAAAGTCAATGGGGAAGCTAGATTCACTTAACAACTGTGGCAAGAAAGGTAATAAAACGGGGTAAAAGCCACTTAGCAAATGTCTCATTTAACAACAGAAACTTTGGGCTCAATTGTGGTTGTAAGTCGAAGACTACCTGTATTTAGCAACTTCCTGAAATATAAGAAGAATAACTTAATCGTTTGAGATTTATATCATCAAAGAAAGAGATGAAAAGACTGTATATTGAAAAGTAAGGGGCTCTGTAATAGGGGGAGGAAGGAATTTTTGAAATATTAAAAATCCAGCCCCTTCCACTTTAGAACTGAGATAAACAGATTCCTATAACTTAGTTTGGTATTAATTGGCAACTGATTTGCTAATAATTCAGGTCTTATTAGTTATGTCACTGCTAGTCACGTTCCCTTTCATTTGGAGTGCCTTCATGGGAATCCAAGGCCTACCAGAAGTTATGGACTTGTAGATGACTAAAGAGGAGCCCAGTCTGATATAGGAGGAAGATTCATAATGTAAGATGAGAAGATGATTCTTCTGGTCTCTCCATGTTTCTTCAATGGATTCCCTTTTGCGTGCTCTTTCACTGCTGACAGTCAGTTGCCTGGTTAACCAGCATCCAGTGTAAGCATTTGTGAGGGAAATCTCAGAGCAATGCCTTGGAAGACAGCTGTGCAGATTAATGCTGCAACTGCTGACATTCCGTGGCTGAATGCAGACTTGATCTCATGGCCAGCCAGGCAGGCAAGCTGTTTAGAAAACTAGGCCCATGGGCAGAATGAGATAATAATCCCAACTGATGGAACAGTTAGGCGAGGACTTGCCTTCAGTTTGCTGCTGGACCTAGTTTCAGGCTAGCCACATTATCTTTCAATCTGAGGGAGAGCTACAGAGAACATTAATCCTGCACTGGAGACACATTAAAAGAAGGGAAAGAACTGAAAAATAAGATTCTTCAAATGCTTGGTTTGGTTGTAGTATATTTAAATGATTACGTTCCTAGAATCACGAGTTGGAGGAGGCCATCAAGTCACTGTAGGAATCCAAATTAAAGCAACCCAAACAAATGGTTGTCTACCCTCTGCATGAACACATCCAATGAAGGGAAACCTGTTACCCCACTGGGTGATTGTTTCCATTGTTCCACTTCTCTTACTGTTATTGTTTTTCCCCCTAATGTTCAAGTAGAAGCTGCTTCCTGAATCTTACATTCATTATTTCATGTCTTTCACTCAGGAAAGATGAAAAGCACATTATGACCTATTTCTATGTGACATATATTCAAGTATCTGAAGAATGATATCCTATCTTCTTTCCTTTCCTTTCCTTTCCTTTCCTTTCCTTTCCTTTCCTTTCCTTTCCTTTCCTTTCCTTTCCTTTCCTTCTTTCCTTTCCTTTCCTTTCCTTTCCTCTCCTCTCCTCTCCTCTCCTCTCCTCTTTTCTTTTCTTTTCTTTTCTTTTCTTTTCTTTTCTTTTCTTTTCTTTTCTTGATATATACTAAAATTTCAACACCCTTAGTTTCTAGTCCCCCGATCATCCTTGTTTCCTGAATATTTTTCCATTTTTTAAAAATCCTTCTTAAAGTATACTACTCAGAATTGTAAACTTTTCAAGATGGGGATTTGACCAATGCAGAATATAGAAAACATTGTTTTATCATCTTAAAAACTATCACTGATGAAATAAATTAGTTTTAATAAAGTACAATTTTCTATGGATATCTGCAAAAAGTCTCATTGAATACACAATACCAAATCTCTTTCCTGCTCTGTACTGCTAATCACAAAATGTTTGAAGACCTAGGACTTCATTGCATGAATTGCTGGGCTCCATTTTCAAAAATATAAACAACTTCTTAAAAATATTCTTTCACATCTCTAGTACAGCACACATGATGTCACCTTTGATTTATTCATTTAACTTGCTTAATTTATGACTTTGTTTAGGGAATGTAGATTTTGAAAGATTACATGTTTGTACTTATGACCTATGAGTAGCGTGTGGAAAGTTATATCTGTTGCATTGGAACTCTTAAATTAGTATGTTTCACTTGCCACTTGGAATTCAGGGGTCAGGCCTTTTTTGGTATGAAAACTGGAAGCTAGTAGAGTTTTTGCTCCACAGTCTTTTGAAACAAAAAGGCCAAAGTTTGCTATATAAAATTCATGTCCCCAAACATAGTCAAAGATAGAAAGCTTTATAATACCACTATTGAACCAACTGGCTGAAAATCCTACCAAATTCCTTGGAAAATGTACCCCACAGAACATAGATGTCAATATTTTTGACATTGATTATTTCTAGTAGTTTTAGGCTTACATGTCTCTATCTCTGCTGCTTAGACTTTAAATGTGGAGAACTATTTACCTCAGAGGAAAAGAATGTTACAGTAGTGCTTAGCAAAAACAATCCTAAGAAGTTAACACTCTGAAGGAAAGCCAGAACTATTTGCAGATTCTATTCTCAAGAGCACTTTAGCAGTTCTCTATAATTCAGCACTGTAGCCAGATTCTGAACCTGCCCTCATTTGCTTTGGACCTTAGAAACAGGAGCAATTATGATCCATGCTGTAGCTCATACCTGGCAAAGCAATGTTCATTCAGCAGTCCAAAATTTATCCTCCATTTTGCCATCTTTGAAAGGTATGGCAAGTTTCATCCATACTCTGAATCAAGAATTGGAGAAGATCTTTAAAAAAAGATACTGAAGAAAATTACTGTGCCCTTCTATAGTGAGACAGTCTCAATTGCTCAGGGCTTGTGCAACAACTCCTAGGAGAAGCTTTCTCCCTAAGCTTCATTCAGCTGGCCAAGCTATTCTGATTTTGCTGGCTGTTTGATTGAAATTGGTCCATGCTTCTTGCTCCCTGTGACCTTCCACTATTTAGGTTGACTCAGACTTCCATCCTTCCGAGGTGGGTAAAATGAGGACCCAGATTGTTGGGGGCAATATGCTGACTCTGTAAACTGCTTAGAGAGAGCTGTAAAGCACTGTGAAGTGGTATATAAGTCTAAGTGCTATTGCTATTGCTATTAGGCTTGGTGAAAAACAGTCCTGGACATGCCCCTTTGATCATCACCTTATGATACACTTTGTGAATGTGTGTCACGTGGGTACCCAATTAATGCACTTCTCCCTTTTTTAAAATTATAGCATAATTTTAGGAGCCGCGGTGGCGCAGTGGTTAGAGTGCAGTACTGCAGGCTACTTCTGCTGATCACTGGCTGCCAGCAGTTTGGCAGATCGAATCTCACCAGGCTCAAGGTTGACTCAGCCTTCCATCCTTCCGAGGTCGGTAAAATGAGGACCCAGATTGTTGGGGGCAATATGCTGATTCTGTAAACTGCTTAGAGAGGGCTGTAAAGCACTATGAAGCGGTATATAAGTCTAAGTGCTAAGTGCTATTGCTATAATTCTGTTATTAAGCATGTGAATAGAACACACAATATGTATCTGGAGAAAAAAAGAAATCAACCAACATATATTGTAAACACTAAAATGAGTATGGAACACTAACAATTAAAAAAGTTTGGCAGTTCTGATTTTTCTTACTACTATTATTCAAGATAAATCAACTATAGGATGATAAAATAATATCATAATACACCTCATAACATAATACTTCACAATACCTTACAATATTTCACAATGTTGAGTGTCTTCTGGACTGTACTACAAGCCTAAACACTGTTAGCATACTTCATAGCCTTAATAAAGACTGCTATCTCACATGCCAGTACAGATATGTAATTCCTAATGTAAAACCTCTTCTTACCTGTTAGCTCCTCTTATTATTTGTTCCTTGATACAATAAATACTGGATGATAATAGAGTTCTACAGTTGGAAGAGGCCATTTAGGTGATTGAATCCAATGCCAATGCAGGAATCCAAATCAAAGCATCCCTGACAGATGGCTGTCTACTTGAACATATCCATCCAGAGACAACCAGACCACTGTAATCAGTACTAGGAACTATGTTGTAATGGTAGGAATCTGCCTTCCTTAAGATTCATTCTTTTGTATCTTGTACTGTGTGGAAATGAAGACCAAATATGAGCATTTCTTCATGCTTTTGAAGAATACTAATGTATCTCTCTTAGGTACCGGTAGTTACTTATCCTTATATTTTTGTTCAAATACATCTGTATCAATTTTGCTTGCCTCTAGCCCACCCGGCATGCTTTCCTAGTTCACACACTTCATATCTGTTGCCTAGGGAAGCTCTGTGTCCTCTTTGAAGAATTATTACAGGATTGTCCCTGATTTGAAGTCTTCAGAAATAAACCAGCTTCTGTCATCACTCAATTTTCATTATTGCTAGCTATTGGCCAAGCACTACAGTTGGAGTCAGAAGCATCTTGAAGGCAGTCATTTTGAAGAGTCTAAGAGAAGAACTGTAAGAAAAGAGAACAACAGGAGACTTCAGTATATCCATCAGCAATTGTATCCCACATTGTAAAGTGAACAGGCATGAGAACACCTGGTCATAGCCTTCCTCACTCTGCTAGAATCCTTCTACTTTTGCAGAGTGTTTCTGAGAATACAATTGAGAGCTAGTGAGGATATGTGAGGTTATGTCAACCACCAACAGTTGTCCAACTTCAAGTCAGGAAGTAGCAATAGCACTTAGACTTATATACCGCTTCATACTGCTTTACAGCACTCTATAAGCGGTTCACAGAGTCAGCATATTGCCCCCAACAATCTGGGTCCTCATTTTATTGACCTTAGAAGGATGGAAGGCTGAGTCAACCTTGAGCTTGTCAGGATCGAACTCTTGGCTGCGGGCAGAGTCAGCTTGCAATACTGCATTCTAACTACTGCACCACCACGGCTCCTTGTACAAGGCAAAATGTTAATTAAACTATTAGAGAGTGGAGGAAAGAGTTAAACAGCAATGAATATAAGGAGGGAATTTGCACATTGACAGAGGGCAAAAACAGTGGCTTCATCCTTGTATGCAATCAATATTCTTATTTAGTTCTGCCATAACATGCGTTTCAGAACTTTAAGCTAGTACATGCCTGGAGTTTAGTCAAGCTGTGCTTGATCAAGTATCCCAGAAATTCTGCTGAGATCTTGCCATGAGTCTGATAGCAATCATGACCATATCTGTGGCCCATCCGAACTATCTCACTAGTAGCTTCTTGTGGCAAAACTAAACCCTGATGCAGCTTATTGCCAGACTAAGCCCTTGGCCTCACAGTGTCTATTCTCTCCTTCAATCAATTAAACTAATCTCATTAAAGTAACAGCTGTGGGAGTGAGTGGGAACACAAGAATGGTATCATTTGGACAGCTGTCCTTTCCCAAGTCTTCTGAATAGTACAGATTTTAGGGGCAAAGATTTGTGGGGCAAAGATTTGAAAAGGAATTTTAACACATAATAAGTAAAGTGTAGATGGAGTTTGATCCATCTTTCCCCAATCTGGTACTGTCTATTCCATCATCCACAGCTAACAGCAGAAGATAAAAAGAATTAGAGCCCAATTGAGCAGAGATTGGACTGTTTGGGGAAGGCGATATCAGGTGTAAAAGCAAAAGCCTAAGTGGCTAAGTTAATGGGCAAGGGTCAAGATTATTTGGCATCATTTGCAAAATTTATGAATGAGTGCTTCTCAGTTTTAGCCTTGTGTGGTCTGTCGAGCAACTAGCAACAGGAAGCTGAGTCAGGCAAAAAAATCTGCCCAATTCAACTGCTTAGAAGAATCTCATTTGCTTATGACACTCTTCCATGACAAGCATATTCTTCTTAGCTTATCCTCCTCTTCCAATCAAAAAACAACCTTGGCCAATTTTGAAGCACCGCTTCTTGTCATACCAACCATACAAACACATCTTTGCTTTTGCCTCAAAGCAGCTGAGTGCTCACAATGCAGGTTAGCCCTATGTGAATTGTAACCTATGCAGGGATATCTACAGGAGATGGGGTGGATGAATCAAGATGGCACTCTTGATTGTTTGGTTACAACTGCCTCATTGATTTTTTTTTTTACATCTCTCTCCAAACTACAAACTCTGTCTAGTGTAACAAATTAAAAGTCTTATTGGTTCCTTGAATCAAGAGTGAGGACATTTATTTGTTAATAGCAGAGCTAGATAACTTTTTGTGAATGGCTGACATCTGCATATACTTGGTCCTCTCACAAAATGGCTACCTGAGTAGCCATGACCAATGGCAAAACAACCATTTACTAGAAGATAAACCAGAGAAGCTTCTCCTAGTAAATACTCACAGGGTGCTTGTAATAACAACAATTAATATTTATGCTTGTAATAATAAGAATAATAATTTCAGTCTTGACACCAATTAATTTATTATGGATCAAAAGCAATACCACCCATAGTTTTATCTCATCCATTCTCCAAAAAATTTAGTGTAAAAAGTCTTCTCCTCCATTTTATTTTTACATCAACATTGTGAGGAAAACTAACGTTATTTGCCAAAGGTTACTTTGTGAATTTCATGGCCAGAGCATGGGTTAAACCCATTTTTCCCTAGTTTGTGTCAACATTCTAACACTTAAAATACAATTGCTTTAATATGGTTTTATTCAAATAGATTGGTTTCCAATAGGTTTCAGAGATAAAGATACATCTGTGAAAATTTGGCAATTTTGGCAGCTCCAAAAGGTCTTCTGCTTCATATCCTGTAGGACTGTATGTTCTCAACATTTTCTTCACCATGGACCCCCTTTTAATACCTTTTGTGACCATGGATTCCCAAGACTTAAGATTTAAATCATAACATGCCTTCAAGCCTTCACGGACCTCCTGTGACAACATCTCAGCCCCACAGGGGTCCAGGGACCACAGGTTGAGAATCACTGACTAGGCTGAGCCTGCGGGAAGGGTCAAATGCATCATCAGTATTGAATCCCTGCGTATCCAAAAGAGATCTAAGTCCAGCCCACCTTGAATTTCTTTCTATTCTTAACTCCCGCTAATTTCCCTTGACCATTAGTAGTTCAGATTCTTGTAGAGAGCTTAAGCTTACAATAAAACTTTATACACATTTGAATTGCCTGGATTTCCTGATTCCCTAGTGCTTGACATATCTCTTCACATCCACATGCAGAAAACATGGTAACGTAACTAATAGTAATAACAGAAGTAATTGAAATACAGTATAAATTGACCAAAACAGTGGAAGGTGATTTGCAGCAAACTGTAACACATTTAGCAGAACAAATAAATGGCATTAATTGTAGCTCACTTATAGATTTAAAAGTTCCAGCAAGTTTTGTTAAAAAGTATGTGCCTAATGCTGAAATGACATCAAAACTGGATACCACAGAGTAGCAAAGTTGTTAATCACTTGCTGGAAAGGATCTAAGCACACAAACAGACTCTATTAGCACATCTGTTGCAAGGCATCACATTTTCCTAGCACTCATATTATAATATTTTTGTCTCCGGGGACATAAAATTTCACTCTTCTCTATGTTCATCTACTGCAATAGATGTTCTTACACTTATTAGATTGCATTCAGAGTTACTAAAAACAGAGTTTTACTCCTAAGATGATTTCCATCAATGCCTCCTGTTGGGTTTCAGACCCTTCTGAACTATCAGCACTTCATTCCCACCCCCCCTCCTTCTGTACTTTTTCAGCCATTCTCAGTCTGATTAAAAAAAAAAGGAATAGTTTTCATTTTATTTTCCCAAGGATAGTTTTAGTTTAATTTTCTTTCCCATTAAGGAGTTCCATGCAATATACATAGACCCATCTTGGTGAGATTTGTTCCGATCCAGAAGTGCTGTCAGCCAGAAAGGCTACAGTTTGAGGGACAGAGAGATAATTGGAAACGATCACCATCTTTCAGCAATGTCTGTGAAAGATTCTCAATTATCCAGGTCATGGTTGTCCCAAAGATGCTTTTCCAAATGCCAACTGAACCTTCTTGGTTTATTTTCTTGAAAACATTTTGCTTCTCATCCAAGAAGCTTCTTCAGTTCTCTCAGCAATAAATTATGCACACATTATAAGGCACTGAGGTAGAAAAACAGAAACTTCTTTTTTCAGAGGAAGAGGATTTCAGAAATTGAACAACTAATTTCAGGAGAATAATATTTGGAATGGCAAGGAGGTAGAGCCTGGGCTATCAAGGAGAAAGAGAAATCAGTGCAAATCACATCATCACTTTCCCCAGGGGATCTGCTGAATCCAAATCTCAAAACCTTTGTGTAAATTCAGTTGCATAAATTCAGTTGTGCATCTTTGGGGCTATAAGAATAGCACGCATAAGACAGAGCAATAATATTTTTTTTCAAAATCATGATTAAAATCCCTATTGACTCTTAAGATGAAAATATAGTCATCTAATAATTATCTGTTCATAAGACAAAGTCAGTAAATGTAGATTGTTTCACATTGTTGTCCTTTCCCTTAAAACATAGCCTAGAAATATTTGAAATGCATCCACAAAATGAGTAAGTAATATTATATTGAGTGACTTTCTGCTGACAGGGTTATTTAAAAAAAGAACTAATAAGAGATGCAAGGGACAGCAGGTAAAGATAAGCTTGATTCATTTTTATGTTTAGATTTCAAGTTGAGTCTTGTTTTCAGTGTCTTTGCCATCAAGTGCCTATGTGTCAATAGATCCCTTGCATTCATCATGACTAGAAAGTTCAGTCATGGCTTAAAACAGTGTTTTTCAACCTTGCCAAATTTAAGGCGCATGGACTTCAACGCCTAGAATTCCCCAGCCAGCACAGCTTTCTGGGAATTGAAGTCCATGTGTTTTAAAGTTGCCAAGGTTGAGAAACACTGGCTTAAAATATTCCTTTCTGTTGGGCTACCTCATTCCATATTTCACAACCTGCAGGTCGGGTGGATTATAATTCCCATCATATCAAACAGCATGTTAAAGAAGACAGCTGTAATTAATTAGCTAGATCTAAAAATCTATGGAGATTCTCAGTCATTCTGGTTACGGTTGTCCCAAAGGTGCTTTTTCAGGAGGCAACTGAACTGGACTTTCTTGTTTTTTTCTTTGAAGATGTTTCGCTTCTCATCCAAAAAGCTTCTTCAGCTCTAAGGATGGTGGGAAATGGAACAATTTATATTCCTTGCAGACACTATTTTCCTTGTCTGCAAGAAATATAAATCCTTTCATTCCCCACCATCCTGTCAGAGCTGAAGAAGCTTCTTGGATGAGAAGCGAAACATCTTCAAAGGAAAAAAAACAAGAAGGTTCAGTTGCCTCCTGAAAAAGCACCTTTGGGACAATTAGCTAGATCCACCACCAGCTAGCCTTTCTCCACTGTATGCTGTGAGACCCTATAGAACCTTGCAGAAAGCAAGAGAAACATCCATTCTCTTATGTTTCTTGAGTGTGTCTGGAATTGAATAGAATTTTTTTCTGATTTGTAAATTTCCCCAGTGGACATTTTTTTTTTTTTAACTTGCTGTACCGCTCTAGTTCCAAGAACTCTGAGTGGAAGATCACAAAAGAAGCATATGCAAAATAAAATTAAAGTACAGGGACTCCAGCTAATTAAATTAACACATTAGAAAAAAATATGTTCATCTGGTACTGGAGCTACTAGGAAAGAGAGTGGCAAAGTTTCCTCATTAGGGGATTCCTGAGCTGAAGTGCTGCTAACATCAGCAAGACTCAAAACTTTAAAATCAACCTTACATGGCCAAGAACTTAGAGAAATTCTGCATAATTCTTTGAGAGATCATCATGAAAGCCATTTGTTGATGGTGGGTTGGCTGCAGGGGTGGGTTCCTCCCGGTTCGGACTGGATCGCCAGAACCGTTAGCGACCCGCTGGTGATGTCATGGATCCGGTTCGGTCGGTGCCGGTCCGTGGGCGCCGCCATCTTTTTTTGGGAATTTTTAGTGAATTTCTTTACTGTTTGGAAGGTTTTTCCTGTTCTGCCGCTTGAAAAAGGGCCCTCCCGCCCGCCCCTGCATTTAAACTGACCTTTATTCCTTCTGCCAGAAGCACAGCTGAGCAGCTCCTCAGCTGTGTTTCGGGCTGATTGAAGCTACTGAGCATGTGCGGAAGCCAAATTGCCCGAGGGAACATGTGCGCGCGCACGAGCGGAGGGAGCGCGTGCGCGCAAAACATCGCAATGCGAACCGGTGAGGAAGGTAAGTGGAACCCACCCCTGGTTGGCTGGAGCTATATTGAGCAGTACCTGGAAGCACAGAGCTTCTCCTATTCTTTCTTAAAAATCTGGAGAAAGAGAGAAGATATGGTAATAATCTTCTGAAAGAGAGTGTGGTGCTACTGAAAATCTTAACATTATTACCTATTATGCAGCTCAATTCTTAATAAACAAATTACTAGTTTTAGGAAAAACTGAAGCAGATTATTCTGATTCTGTGGCTGTTGTGTGATACGTTCAGCTTACCCATTCATTCAGAGAGGTGCTATCACATACGGAAAAGAATCCAAAATGCCAGAAGAATGGCAGGATTTACCGCAATACAGTGGACAAGGTCACCAGCTTCATAGCCTACAGATTGCCTATAATTTTCTTAATGCGTCTGTCTGTCTGTCTGTCTAAGGATGGTGGGAAATGGAACAATTTATATTCCTTGCAGACACTATTTTCCTTGTCTGCAAGAAATATAAATCCTTTCATTCCCCACCATCCTGTCAGAGCTGAAGAAGCTTCTTGGATGAGAAGCGAAACATCTTCAAAGGAAAAAAAACAAGAAGGTTCAGTTGCCTCCTGAAAAAGCACCTTTGGGACAATTAGCTAGATCCACCACCAGCTAGCCTTTCTCCACTGTATGCTGTGAGACCCTATAGAACCTTGCAGAAAGCAAGAGAAACATCCATTCTCTTATGTTTCTTGAGTGTGTCTGGAATTGAATAGAATTTTTTTCTGATTTGTAAATTTCCCCAGTGGACATTTTTTTTTTTTTTTTTTTTTTGTATCGTTTTTTTTCC
>QLTV01000582.1:364970-376990 GCA_003457575.1 Thermophis baileyi
GCAATACATTTTACAAGGTCACCAGCTTCATAGCCTACAGATTGCCTATAATTTTCTTAATGCGTCTGTCTGTCTGTCTGTCTGTCCGTCAGCTACCAGCTATCTCTCTACCCACCACCTCATGGAATGGAATACTGCACAATGGAAGGAAATAGACATATGTGTTCCTTCAATGTAAAATATATTGCATATCAATCAATTACAGATGGATTTCTTATGCTATAATTTACCCATTTGGCTCTTGGACCAAACCCTGATGGTTGGGAATCTAGACACCGATTTTAGGGCCACCTGAAGGTTTGAAGTGTCCAATGTTATTTTTTTTTCTTTGCCACTGAATAACAAATATAGACTGAGGGGCCCTTATGAAAATGCATTACCAAAAAGGAGGATAAAGGAGGGCAGGAGACTGAACAATATGTACATATCCTAAATGTGCAATGTAGATGCAAATGTGAAAATGATTGCTGTACGTGAGAACACATCTGGTAAAGTTGGGAAGGCTGAGTCAGTTTGAGGTCAGGTGTTCATCATAGATGGGTAAGTTCAATCCTGCTCTTCCTACTTAGAATTATTTTCAAATGGAGTATAGCAAGAAAAAAACATGGCCAGTTTGGCATAAACTGATTGTCAGGCCGAAGCCATTTTAGTTGGGGTCTTTGGCCTGCCACACTTTATACTATTTTAATATGTATTCTTTGCTGTGGGAATTTGGGAGGGGGAATTGCGTGAGGGCGTCTGTATGTAGCCATAACAAATTCCTTCTACATAGTCAAGGTCATAGTCGCACTCCTGTACCTGCACGGGAGGAGATGGGCGGATGCTGCCAAGTTGGTAGTTGAAGATTGGTCGACGTGATGGACTTTGGGGTCTGGGGACAAGGGCTTGAACTTTCAACTGGGTGGAGAAACCTGGGGGACTTCAGATTCGGGTTTCTCCCAGATGTGCCAACATGGCTCTGTCAATAAATTGGAACTTTGAGGAATACTTTGCCTCGGACTCTGATTTAAGTTCAGATGCTATTTGGAACCCTGACACTAACCTGAATCTCCCTTAAAATTCACCCAGCTACCCCGAATCCTCGGGGCGCTGTTCGGGGTCCTGAGCCCCAACGCCAACCCGGCAATGGGCGGTGTAAAGACTCAGGGAAGATGGAGGAAGAGAAGCATGCCATGGGGAAGCAAGTAGAGGATGGATTGTGTATTCACATCGAGACCCTCTACGCACCGGGGCTAGCCCAGCCATTGCAACAGGTGGGGCCGCAACTGGGAGGCCCCCAACCACAAGCGATCGTCCTGCTGGCCACACAAGTGCAAGCCGCTGCCCAGCCGGCCCCAGCGCAGCCCCCTCAGTTCTGGGCCATGTTCAATGGGGATCCCAGGAAGCTGGCCTACTTCCTACATCGGGTCTGGTATACATCGATCAGTTTGGGACCCAATTCCAGTCGGACTGAGAACTGATCGATGTGATAACCGAGGGGATGAACGAGGGGGAAGCAGCAGAGTGGGTGGCAGAACTCCATGATGAAGCGGCCCCAGAACTCGATGACGCTGACGAGTTTGTCCGGGTGATGCGGGTCCGTTTCAACAACGCGGCTCAACAGGTGGAAGCTGAGGAGCAGATTAAGGGGCTGAAGCAGGCAGGCCGCCCAGTCAAGGAGTTGGTGTGGGAATTCAGAAGGGCGGCAGGGAAGGTGCGGGACTGGCCCGAACGGCTCTTGGTGCACACATTTAGAGATGCCCTAGACCCAGAACTGAGGAAGTCCTGTAGCATCCTGGGGGGTCCCGGACAGGATCCAGGACTGGTACAACATGGCCATCATCCTGGATCAAGTGACCCGTGGTCCCAAGAAGCCTCCAGCCAAGAAGCCAGCCAGGAGACCTTTGGGTCGTCGATCCCAAACTAAGCAAGCTGCGACCCCGACCCCTGAAGCAACAAGAGCAGTAAAGTGCTATAGGTGCAGCCAACCCGGCCATTGGGCTTCAGAATGCTTAGCGTCGGCCCCAGTCCCACAACCGAGGATCCGGCCAGCCACGGGAACCCAGAAGAAGCCCCCAAAGCCACCGGAGAGGAGCCGCCTGGCCCAACAAGTGGAAGAATCCCCTCCCCCGTCCGATGAAGCCGAGGTGTCACCAGGAGAGGAAGACCCTCTGTGCTCCTGTGGGGAAGGCAGCGGTGAAGACGACCCAATGGTGAGTGAAGCTGTCCACCCTTTTGTCATCAAAGCAAAAATTACGGTGCCAGAGACGGGGGAGGAAGGAGAGGTAGAGTCGATCATAGACACGGGCTGCTCACGATGTTTAATCAGCAAATCTGTGGTAGAGAAGCTAGGGATCCCCACGAGGACCTTAGCCAACCCCATCCACTTCCAACAAGTGGATGGATCGCTGATTGGGGGGCCCCCACCAAGCACCTCACCAAATTGGTGGATTTGAAAATAGGGCGCCACCACGAACTCATCCGATTCATAGTCGCCCCCAAGATGTCAGAAATGATCATATTGGGGCTTGCGTGGCTCGACAAATGGACCCCCACCATAAAGTGGGAAGATGGCTACCGAAAGCTAACCATGAGCGTCGGGCCACTACCCCCTAAAGAGAAGAAGAAGAGCCAACCGAAGGGGCCAGAATCCATCAGCCCGGGCCAGCCTCAGCCGGCAGCCCCTGCAGTCGAGGCCAAACTCCCAGGTCCCCAGCAGGTACCGGTAGAATACAGAGACCTTGAGGGGGTCTTCAGTGAGGAAGATTGCAACTATTTCCCCCCTCACCGGCCCACGGACTGCACGATAGAGTTTGAGCCGGGAGCCACGCTCCCAAAACCCAAGATGTACTCAATGACCCCAAAAGAATTGGAGGAACTAAGGAGATAAATCGATGCCAATCTAGACCGGGGTTTCATCCAGGCGGCAAAATTGAGGGTTGCAGCCCCAGTGCTCTTCAAGGAGAAGAAAGATGGGGGAGGGTCAGGCTGTGTGTGGACTTCCGTGGGATCAACGTGTGTGCAAAACACGTACCCCCTCCCTCTCATGAAAGACATGCTGAACCACTTGTCCAAAGGCAAGTTATTCACCAAGCTGGATTTGAGGGAAGCATACTACCGCATACACATTAGGGAGGGGGATGAGTGGAAGACCGCCTTTAACTGCCCCTTGGGAAGCTTCCAATTCAGAGTGATGCCCTTTGGACTACAAGGGGCCCCCGTGGTCTTCATGCAATTCATAAATGAAGTACTCCACCCACACCTGTACAATTTGGATGACATTCTCATCTTTAGCGAGACCCTAGAGGAGCACATGAAACTAGTGAGGCAAGTCTTAGAAAAACTGCTAGCCACCAAGCTGTACGCAAAACTCTCAAAATGCAAATTCCACAAGACCTCCCTAGACTACCTGGGATATCGTATCTCCAGCGAAGGAATAGAGATGGATCCAGGGAAAGTGAAAGCAGTGCTAGACTGGCAGCCCCCACGCACTCGCAAGCAACTACAAAGCTTTTTGGGCTTTGCAAATTACTATCGGCAGTTCATCCCCGCTTTTGCAGAGGTGGTGCTGCCACTGACTGAGCTGCTAAAGACCGGCCCATTGCCCACAAAACCAAAGCCTAACCAGCCAATTGGGTGGACAATGGAATGCCAAAAAGCGTTCAAAAGGCTGAAGCATCTCTTTGCCCAAGAATCGATCCTGCAACACCCCAACCCAGAATGGCAGTTCATAATTCAGTCTGACACCAGCGATGTGGCGGTGGCAGCAGTGCTGCTGCTGAGAGATGAAAAGGGCCAACTCCTGCCGTGCGCTTATGTTTCAAAAAAGCTCACGGCCACCGAGAGGATATGGGCCATTTGGGAGAAAGAAGCCTATGCAGTCCGTTGGGTGCTGCTCACTTGGAGACAATTCCTAGAGGGGGGCAAGGTCCCGTTCGAGGTATGGACAGATCATAAGAACCTCGAAGCCTTGAAGACCCCCCCGGAAGCTCTCTCCAAAACAAGTACGCTGGGTGCAATACTTCAGAAGATTCAAATTCGAACTGAAGCACATCCCAGCTGGGAAGAATTTGCTGGCTGATGCTTTATCTAGGAAGCCACAATATGAGAGCCAGAGGGAAAAAGAAGTCCACTCCATCATTCCCCCTTCCCAGGGGGAGACAGCAGCGCAAGTCCTCACCCGAGGCCAAGCCAGACGACCAAGTGCTCTTAGCCAGGACAAATGGACTGCAACGCTGAAGGCAGCCCTGCCTGGCGATCCCTGGCTCAGCAACAACAAGAAGTAACAAGAAGTCCACTCCATCATTCCCCCTTCACAGGGGGAGACGGCAGCACAAGTCCTCACCCGAGGCCAAGCCAGACGACCAAGTGCTCCTAGCCAGGACAAATGGACCGCAACGCTGAAGGCAGCCCTGCCTGGCGATCCCTGGCTCAGTGACAACAAGGAGATCTTGACAATGAGAGAAGGCTTGGCTTGGAAGGGGTCCAAATTGTATGTACCTGCCAGCTTGAGATTGGAAGTGCTCCAACGAAGCCACAACTCCAAACTGGGAGGACACTTCGGATTCCTAAAAACTCTCCACCTAGCGACAGTTTTGGTGGCCTAAGATGAAAGCTGAAGTGGAAGACTACGTAAAGAGCTGTGCCACATGCGCGACCAGGAAAAATCGGCCAGGAAAGCTGCCTGGATTACTACAGCAAGTGGCCAACCCCAGCAAACCCTGGGAGGAGATCGCCATGGACTTCATCGTGGAACTCCCAGACAGCAACGGAAATAAGGTGATTTGGACAGTCATCAACTTGTTTTCCAAGCAAGCCCATTTCATTGCTTGCTCAGGTCTACCGTCAGCCAGGAAACTAGCAAAACTGTTTCTCAAGTACATCTACTACCTACATGGTGTCCCCAAAAGAGTCATCTCCGACCGAGGCATACAGTTCACTGCCAAATTCTGGAGGGAGTTCCTGAGAGTGATTGGATCCACACAAGGACTCAGCTCGGCTTTTCATCCGAGTACAAATGGGGCAGCGGAATGTGCAAACGCAATGGTCGAACAATACATCCGTTGTTATGTAGATTGCCAGCAAGACAATTGGTCAGAGCTGCTGCCTTTTGCAGAAGTAGCGTATAACAACGCTGTCCACAGCAGCACTGGATTAACTCCTTTTCAGGTTACCGGTGGCATGGAATTCGTTCCCATGCCTGAACTACCTACAGAGACCCCCACTTCCATGTCCCTGACGGAGTGGATGGAGACGCTGAAAAAAGGATGGGAGAACACCAAGAAAGCACTAGCTGAAGCGGCGGAAGCCTATAAGAAGCAAGCAGACAAGCATCGATCGCTTCAGCCCCCCTTCCAAGTGGGGGATAAAGTTTTCTTATCCACTAAATATATCCACTTGAGAAATCTTAGCCTCCCGAGTGTTTAGGGGTCAACTACAATATCTAATCTATTGGAAGGGGTACCCTTTGTCAGAAGCTACCTGGGTAAAAAGATGGAATGTAAAAGCTGACAAGCTAGTAAAACAATTCCATGACAAATATCTGGACAAGCCAAAGGGTTCCCCTGGGGGGGGAGGGGTGGTTAAAGATGCTGTATTAACCCCCTATGTTATTTCTTTCCTTTTCTTGTAGGACACGGTCTTTTCCTGAGGGGAGGCCGCCTGTCAGGCCGAAGCCATTTTAGTTGGGGGCTTTGGCCTGCCACACTTTATACTATTTTAATATGTATTCTTTGCTGTGGGAATTTGGGAGGGGGAATTGCATGAGGGCATCTGTATGTAGCCATAACAAATTTCTTCTAGATAGTCAAGGTCATCCTTTGTCTTCGCACTCCTGCTCCTGCACGAGAGGAGATGGGTGGATGCTGCCAAGTTGGTAGTTGAAGATTGGTCAACGTGATGGACTTAGGGGTGTGGGGACAAGGGCTTGAACTTTCAATTGGGTGGAGAAACCCGGGGGACTTCAGATTCGGGTTTCTCCCAGATTTGCCAACATGGCTCTGTCAATAAATTGGAACTTTGAGGAATACTTTGCCTCGGACTCTGATTTAAGTTCAGATGCTATTTGGAACCCTGACACTGATATCAAAGGCTACTTCCGAGATCCTGTTAAATTCCATATTGCTGGTAAGGTACTGTGCGAGTTCAAAGTTCTCCAAAACTTAGCACTATTTGTCAAGGGTCTTGCTTAGTCCAGCCCAAATTTGTTAGGCATTTAATCTTGCAATGTAGAAGAGATTAATGTGGAGTACAGAAGAATTTTGGTAATGGAAGTGTAGAAAGTTAGCACCCATCCCTCTCCTAGAAGAGTGAAATATTTTGAGAAATATTAAAAAAGCAGAATATTATATTTCCCTGGAAACATGTTTCTTTTTACAGGCAGGAAGCAGACTCACTCTTAATAGCCCCCACCTTTCTTAATATGTCAGCACTTAAGAGATAAAGAGATAGCTAGCTCCATTCATAAACAAATTCCCTGCAGCAAGGTCTGAACAAAGGTAAGATTAGCCCTCAGCCACAATAGGAATTGCCCAACAAGCCCCTTCATTGCATCAGCAGATCAAGCTTCAACCAAGCTTGGCTCAGACAACCTACAGAGCTAGCTATGACCCCTACAACCGCCAATAGAATACATGTTCTTGCACAGGAACAGGAAGCGGAAGTTCAAAGCCCAAGAGAAGGTATAAAAACCCCTCACTCTCAACTCCATGTGGTCAGCTGCACTAGGATCATGTGCTTGATGGTTCTGCTTCATCATTAAACCCTCTTTCCAATCAGCCTCCATGTTTCCAGTGTCTTTCTCCTGGCTTGGAACTGAACCAGATGGATATTTCTTCCAACAGAAGGAAAGGGGTAATTGCTGCAACAGAACCCACAGCCAAGATTAAACTAAGGTACATTTTGCTCTGTCGTTTCTGCAGCCTCCAAATTGTCAGGTGACACTCTCTGTCTGCAAACCATGCTTTTTTGGGGCTTTAGCATATCTACCAGCAAAGCAACATTTCAACAAAATTGAATGGAGGAAATAATAAGTTTAGAAACATGGTTTGTCTTAATTACTTTAGATAGCTATATGGAAAATCTACTGCCACGCGTCACTGGAAAACAATTAAAAATACACCAGAGAACAATCAGAAAGTCAAAATAATCTACTTCAAATTTTCCTAAAGCTGGTAATTTGTTTATGAATTACAGAGCTGAATAATACCACCCGTACAGTTAAGCCCATTCATATATTTACTCTACAGTTACTTTGTTGTGCTGATTAAGATAATGCTGGGGTTTCCTACATTGTGCCCAGGGGATCTGGTAAACCCACAGACTCCTTCCTTGGCACCTGCCTCTGTTGGTTTTTTACTTTGAAGAACAAAACATCAATTTAAAACTCATGAAGCTTAATGTTAAAAAGCCCAAAATTCATTTCTGCCATCATCTTTTTAACCCTCAAAAATGTTTTGCATCCCCAAAGGGAACCTGTACATGTTCACAGAAAATAAAAGTGATGTATGGCTGCAGACCACTAGATTTCTGGCTTACCTGCTCAGAAATTGAGGGGCTAAAGGTAGTTGCAGGTGAGCTAAAATTCTAATATACTTACATGCATCTCTGGTTCTTGCCTTCTCTCAGGGAACTTGTTCCACAAATACCATAGGATGGGGCACACCCAGCAGGACGTTTGAAGACAATCATGGTGATTGAATAGGGATATCTCTCTCTCTCTCCATCAGATGTTCCCAAATAGAGTACATGACTATAAGGAACATAAGATCTTCCCATTGACCTCACATATCAGAAGCTAAGCAGGAGCAGACCTGATCAGGGATCACTGTGAATTTCAGGGCAATTGTCATAGTATCTCAGAAGAAGACAATGGCAAACCCATTTCCTATACACTTGTAGAGAAAACTGCTTGGATGACATTGTCCCAGCTAGGTGGCAGTATCTAACCATCTTTGGCTGATCTTAACAAGCTAAATAGATTAGACTTCATTAGTATTTGAATGGGAGACCACCAGAAAATTCCAGGGCTATATACTTATGTTGAGCTGTAACTTTGTTTAATGGATAAAGGCACCAGTTGTAGTCCTGCCTTAGGCGCACAAGCCAGCTGGATGACTTTAGGCCAGCCTTACGATCTTGGCTGTAGGAAGTAGGCAATAACAAGCTATTTTTGAAATGTTTAAAAAGTGCAGGGACAAATCCAGGTAGTTGCCAGGAGTCAAGATTGGGTGAAAGGCATGCACATATACACAAAAGAAATTGTATGTTGAGAAAAGCATTCTGGAAGAAGACTTTCCATCAATTTCAATCCACTTCTGTAGTGTTGCCAAGAAAATAGCAATAGCACTTATATACTGCTTCACAGTGGTTTACATCCCTCTCTAAGCAGTTTACAGAGTCAGCATATTGCGTCCTCATTTTACCCACCTTGGAAGGATGGAAGGCTGAGTCAACCTTGAGCCTGGTGAGATTCGAGCTGCCAAATTGCAGGCAGCCGGCAGTCAGCAGAAGTAGCCTGCAGAACTGCACCACCAGAGCTCATAAAATAATTTACATGTGTCCATGAAGTCACCAGGAGTTTCAGTTCAAATGAGACTTTACGATAAGCATATTTGCAACTTTCCTTCAGACTTACACTTAATGAGGGGAAGTTGGGGTGCATGGCCAAGGTGCAGGTTTCCCCGGCTTTTAGAATACCTGAAGAAGGTCTTGATGGCCATTGATCATAGTAGATTTCTATACATCTTTCCGTCAGTGAAACTGTTAAGACTTTCTCCCCTAAACCAGTTTTCCCATTCAAGAACTGAACAGTTTCCATGAAACAAATGTTGCAAGCAGCTTGGCGGTTCAAGACCTATGCAAGTAAGCACCTGCTTACACTCCCCTTTGTGTTTTGAAGTTAGGACAAAAGTAAATAAGCAGGTGAAGAGGTTAAGATGATGAAAGACAATAGACCATTACCAGAGGCTTAATGGGGTTGTAACAGAGATAAATGTCTTTGAAGTGCCACCCTCCTAAAACTGTGACCTCTGGGATGACCTTTTCTTTCTGATTATAGCACACAGATTATTGTACACTGACCTGTGGAACGGAAGCAGAGAGTAAATTCCTGCATGGCAAACAATCTACATGAACTTTGTCTATACCCTTTCAATTATTGATTTTAATAGTGGGACATCATGGTTGATTCAGTCTTTGTAGCATTTCCTTCCCCCCAAAAAGGGCATTCAGTCTGATTTGATTTTCCTTATTATTATGGCTGAAACAATGTTGCAAGACCATAAGCCCTGGTTTTTCTTTCTATCAATGATTTCCTATAGCATAATGATTTTTCATTCTTGGAATCCATGGTAATAAGCTAGTTCTCATTGCAGAACTTTGTGAATTGAATAATTCCTCCTCCGAGTTAGGGAAGCATTTCCACAAATGCTTTGGTTTCAATCTTTATATATTTCTGAAATCACTGGTGGTAGCATTGTTTCTTTTCTGTCTCAGTGATTTGATAGGAAGTCTGAATTCAGGAGAAGTCTTCTGAGCTCCTAAATTTCAAGTTTGGTGTCCACATGGGCAGATTTTTCTGGAAAGCTTTCAGTTTAACATATCCTCAATAATGCTTCCAAAAAAGAAGAAATGCATTATTAAGAGAGAATGGGGAGAAGAGCTCATAAAACACCTACATGCTAATTCTGTATGTATAAACATCAATTGGTATTCCATATCATATAGTAGTAGTAGTGAGTAAGAGTGGCGTGGTGGCCTAGTGGTGAAAACGCTCGCCTCCCACTTGGAAGGTTGAGAGTTCAGTCCTAGGTAGCGACAGATGTTTCTCTCCTAAGCGCAAAGAAAAATATCTACTGTGAACTCCACATGGCAACAGGAAGGGCATCCAGCCAGTAAACACCCAGCTCCATCCAGTCACCCTGACTCTACCCCAAGTTTAGTGATTACAGGGTCGTAAAAAGGGAATAGTAGCAGTGAGTAGTAGCTGCAAAGCTGGATTGATATTGAAGGACATTTTTTTCCTATTTTTAAAGCTGGTTTCAACTTCAGCCATTGTGTTATACTTCTTTGTTTGCCATATAAGTCTCTGGCACTAACTGTCAATCTTTTCTGCAACTGAAAATGTATACACTGCTTTTCTGCAATACACAACATGCAGAGATAGGCACAATGCATACACTGTGAGAGTCAAGATTTCTGTGAATTTCCAATATTTTGGGATCTACTCATTACTTATTTTCAGACTTTTACTTTAAACACAGTTGGAGGCCAATGCTTTGGCAGCAGATACCTTTTGTCTGTGGCTGCTTCAGAAAATAAAGTTAATTCTTAATTCACCGACTGGCACAAGAATGTCCTGCTAACCAGGTACAAATTGAGAAAACATGTCCATATTTTCCCCCTGTAAATGGGAGCTTTTATTGACTTCATAAATATTTAATCTTTAGTGTACATTTGGAACAAATCAAAAAATAAAAGCCCACACAATCTAACTTTGCTAAATGGAATCCAGTGTTCTCAGAGACAGAGAAAATTCTTTAAAATCAGTGGCTTCAGGGAAAACACCAGCAATTTTTTTGTAGTTTAGGCATGTTTGTTTGGTGGAAACAAACGAGCAGGGCAATTGCACTAATCCATTATATAAACTGAAAGTTCACCACATCAATCTTCACATTATACATACAGTAAGTAGACTGACTGTTTCCCTTCTATTACCACTTCCACTCTTTACAAGGACTTGCTCAGGAAGAGAAGACATCTTTGTGAATTAATTGATGGTTATGAGTAGAATAATTGCCCGTTCCATTAAGGTAAATGTAGACACTGACCTAACCAATAATTGTATATTTAGTTTGAAACAAACTGAAATCTGCCCTGTAAGACTATTTAATCTGGATACACATAGTCCTTGATTACAATTGGGATCACTGGCCTTTCCATCACTAAATGGGATGGTAGTTAAGCAGGAGATCACACATGACTACCATTGCTTAGTGATGACAATCCCAGGAATCCTGGTTGCTGTCATAACTCAGACACGTAGGTTGTTCAGCAGGAAATGGAGGGAGTCCAGGTAAGGAGCATGGGGGGTGCTGCAGAGGGAGGGTGGAGGAGGCCCTGGGAGACCTGAGGCAGGCTGCACATGGGTTGGGATGCTGCTGCTGTGTGGAGTGAGCTAGGGGTGGGTTCTAACTTACCTCACTGCCGGTTCGCTTCCTCCTGCGCCGCGTGGCCGCACTGCGTGGCCCCGCACGCGCGCATGCGCAGTGCTGAAAAATCCAAAAAAATCCCCCCCCCAAAAGCCAAAAACAAGATGGCGATGCATGCGCAGTGCCGGAAACTTGGCTTCTGCAAATGTGAAGAAGAAAAAAAAAAAGGAAAAAATTCAAAAAAAATGTTTTTTCAAAAAAAAATTCCAAAAAATTTTAAAAAAAAAGATGGCAGCGCCCACGGACCGGCACCGACTGAACCGGATCCGTGACATCACTGTGATGTCACCAGCAGGTCACTACCAGTTCAGGCGAACCGGTCCGAACCGGGAGGAACCCACCTCTGGAGTGAGCACAGGGAGGCCGGGAAAAGAATATGCTGTAGCTCAATGGCTTCTTGGCAGGCTGTGACTTTGAGGCTGTAAGAAGCCCCTGAATTGCACTGCAGCACAAAGCTGTCGGGCCCCAAGAACCAAGAAAGACACCTGGAATTATCTCTAAGCAGTTTCTTTTATTGTTCACATATATAGGCCGATTTTTTTTTTGCCAAACTAAAGCAACGGTTTGCATCACTATAGATATATTCTGAGAAATGCTAGGGAGATCCTTCTTAATTCCCTTTCTCCTGACCAATGTTGTGGCCCACCAGCGGCCAGCAGAGCTGGTGGCAGACTCAGACAGTGAGGAGGTTGGGGAGGAACATGGGCCAGTCCTGGAGTCTGGGGAAGTCTCTGATGAGTGCTTTGCGTCGGAGGCAGAGATGGGGTCAGGGCCGTCCAACAGCTTTCAGCTACCTTCGGAGTCAGAGATACGTGGGGCAGAAGAACAGCT
>QLTV01000582.1:400024-489962 GCA_003457575.1 Thermophis baileyi
AAGATGTCTGCCTGGCTGGTTGAAAGTGCTGAAGAAGCTAGTCACAGTTCTCCTGGCCCAAGCCCTCGTCGCCACTGTTAGATAGTGGGTAGAGATGACAGGAGACAGACTTCCAAAGCAGCTCTTTATTTCAGCTCTTGTGTAAGCAACCAGCAAAGAGCAGTCTGACAGCTTGCCCTTTTATAGGGAGAGGCAGGAAGATGTCTGCCTGGCTGGTTGAAAGTGCTGAAGAAGCTAGTCACAGTTCTCCTGGCCCAAGCCCTCGTCGCCACTGTTAGATAGTGGGTAGAGATGACAGGAGACAGACTTCCAAAGCAGCTCTTTATTTCAGCTCTTGTGTAAGCAACCAGCAAAGAGCAGTCTGACAGCTTGCCCTTTTATAGGGAGCTGTCAGACAGACCAGCCAATAGCGTTTGAGCTTTTTCCCGCTCAAACGCTGGACCTGGTTGGAACCATGCAACACAGTTGAAACAGTTAGAACATAACAATTTGAAAAAGCTACACAGACAGAAGAATAAAAAGATTATAAAACAGTAGAAGGAAAAGTGAAGAATAACAAGAAAGCAAGAAAGATATCTATAGAATCAGCTTCCAATCTTTGCAGCATACAGAGTAATTACCACCTCCACTCTCCCATATTGCATATCAAAGTTCCCTTCATCCCATGAACAAAACTTTTTAATCAATAAATCCCAAAATCAGCATTTTTCCCATTTTCAACAACAACAACAAAAACCCCTCTAATTGGTTTCCAGTCTTTTATAAAAGTATTTGTAGGTCCTTCCTTGATCAAACAAGTTAATTTAGCCATCTCCACTAATTCTGCCATCTTTACAATCCATGCTTCCATTATTGGTGTTTTTGTAGTCTTTCACCTTTGTGTATATAACGGTCTCAATGTTGTTACTGTATATAAAACCAATTATTTGTGAGCTTCTTTTTGAGCATCCCTAAGTCCCAATAAAAAAAGTTCTGGTTTCCTATGAATGTCAATTTTTAAAACTCTGTATTTGTATTCAGTATCTTCTTGCTTTTTCATTTCATGCATGATAAAATGTTCCTTCGTGTTTTTCACATTTCCAACAATAATTAGAAGTGCCTCTATACATCATAAATAATATCTTTAAAAACATCGTTTTTAAAAAGTTTTCTGTTAAATTGTAAGACAATGTGAATTTCAGACCTTTTAACCCAGAGGCCTTCAAACTTGGCAACTTTAAGACTTGTGGACTTCAACTCCCAGAATTCTCCAGCCAGCAGCTGGCTGGAGAATTCTGGGAGTTGAAATCCACAAGTCTTAAAGTTGCCAAGTTTGAAGACCTCTGTTTTAACCATATACTCTCCCACTGATCCATTTGAATATTATAAACCAACATTCTTGGCCCATTTTACCGTACATATATCTTTAACGTTCCTCCATTTCAAGTCTCAACAAAAGTTTTGTTTTCAAATTTCATTTTATCACATTGTATTCTTGGTACTTTTTTATTTGTATTAAATCTTTCTCTTAATCGTGCTTATGAAAACCTTTGAACATTAAATCCTTCTGCACTTAATTGCTTTCTTGATTTTATCTTAAGCACCCCATTTTTTTTGTGCCTGCAAGGCTTTATAAGTTATTTATCTTTGCTTGCTGTCTGTCCACTTATTTTTAAGCATAGGGTTCAATCATGATATCAGTGCAAACTGTCTCAGAGGTTCAAAGTTGAGTATTTTTCCTATTTATTGATTGGTTGTTTCAGGTCTGCCAGTGTTGGGTAGTCTTGGTTCCTGGAAATCAATAGCTGTCTTTGCTGATTGGTACATCCAATGCTTTACTGAAAGATTAAAATGGCTGATGACCAACCCAGCAAATATTTAATCTGAATGCAGTTTTCCCACACAATTATTGCAATCATTTTGTAACCTGTTCCATTCCAAAAAGCAATCGCTGGACGAAGTGCTGGAAAGACTGCTCTGAAGGGTTTAAGGTGGCTCAGATTGGAAAAGTGCAGTTTTGAATCAAAGTTGGAAAACATGGGTGCTAGACACAGAATTTGAGGAGCAGGATGTGATCAGTTCCCACACTCAGGAAGTGGAGAGCAGCCCATGCAGGCCATGGGACAAGCAGAAAGTTCATTTCTGCCCAACATGGAAGCCGACTCCTTTGTTTGTTAGTTATTCCACTTCTTTTTCATAATTAAAATTGTTATTCCCTTTAATAATCACCCATTTTTTTGTGCATTTTTCATAGCTGATTTGGGAGATTTGTTCATTCTTTTGCACGATTCACTTAATTTTGACATTTTCCCTTGATTTCAGGAGGAAATTGTATGGCAAATTTACTGCTGCAGGTAAGTTTGGGGCTATTCATTTAGAACCATGATGATTTCAAGCATTCTACTACTCCCGAAGGACTTATGGAGACAGGTTGCTGGAATAATCTCATGTGCTAAACCCTTAGGAGGCACCTGTTCTATGAGTGTTTGGTCACTGACATTCTCCTTTTCTTCTAGATCACAATGTCTATTGTGGCTGTGCAAGGCATTTGAATCAGGCTTTTTGTAAATTGTGCAGTGTGAACTAAACAACCTTTGTTGCAAAATCTGGGTCACCTGGATGATTTAATTTAGTTTAATTTAGTTTTATCCCATCTTTATTATTTTTATAAATAACTTAAGGCAATGAACATACCTAATACTCCTTCCTCTTCCTCTTTTCCTAATCACAACAGTCCTGTGAGGTGAGTTGGGCTGAGAGAGGGTGACTGGCTGGCCCAAAGTCATCCAGCCAGCTTTTATGTCTAAGGTGGAACTAGAACTCACAATCCCCTGGTATTATAATTAATAAGTAATTAACTATCAATCTTAATTTAATAATGATCAATATTAATTAACATAATAATTTAAAAGGCTTTCTCAAGTTGTGTGTGTGTGTATATATATATATATATATATATATATATATATATACATAAATAATACTTTCTTTGGTACAGACACAGATGTAACAATAAAGCTACCTTAATATTTCATGCCAACACATTTTTAAAACATACTTTGAATGCTTTATACAGTTCTGACCTACATGATTTTCATTTTATTGGCATCAATTTTCTATGATTCTTCAAAGATTTAGATGCACAAAAAAATTAAAAAGGGACAAATATTCCCATTTTATAGATTCATTTCATAACTGTAAATTCTACTGATCTTGCTGTTTGTCCTACCTATAACTTTCTGTTATTGCTGTTTAGTGTTTGTTTCATTTCCAAACAAATAGGAAACAACAGAAATGTATTTTTAATTTCAGCTCATCACTGGCTGTCCATGTGATTCATAATTAAAATGACTGAGACAGCCATGGCAAACCACTTCCAAAGTCTTGCCAAGAAAACTATGGGAGCTTGTCCAGGCAGTTGCCAGGAATCGACACTGACTTGAAGGCTCGCACACATAAATCTTTCATTTTTCATTTGTTTTAATGTATGTCTCTAAAACACCCCACCGCTTAAAATATTCAGGGTGGGAAAAGGAATTCCCTATGCTGGCTGGGGAATTCTGGGAATTGAAGTCCACAAGTCTTCAAGTTGCCAAGGTTGGACATCTCTGCTATAAACCATTGGAAAAAGCAGAAAGCAACCCCTGTTACCACACATTCAGAGCTTATGTGTTTATAATTGCAAGCATATAGACTTGGCTCAGATCTTCAGATAAATGTGTCAGGACAAAGGAAACAGATCTGTAGTCCAGATTCACCAAAACCATATGTTCACTAAACATCTGAAAAAAAATTTCAATACTACTTACACAGAGGTTTTGTGTCCATCAACATAAATTTATTGCAAGGGTGGTGAGGGGAACTCTGCATGCAGACTGATCATTTATGCTACATCAAAAAGAACAGGGCTATATCTGAAGGGTGGCCCAGTCAATCGGAAGATGATAAAATAATAATAGCCTGTGAATTTGCTCAATGACAAACTTTGCTCAAGGGATGAAGGTGGGGAAAAGATGAAGATGATAATTGCTCGATGCAAAGAAGGGCGGAAGACATAATTGTATGGTTTTTTTCTTTCTTTTTTCTTGTTTCTTGTCTGCCTCTTTACCTGACTTTTTATCTCTTTTGCACATGCTTTGTATAATTTTACTATAATTTTGAAAATCTCTAAGCTTTGCTCAACCTGCTGCCAGATAAATAAGCACGTTGATTCTTACTTTATGGTAAATCTATTGAGGTAATTCTATTTAAATCATTGTCAAAGGAAGATTGAGTCTTCCTATTGTTTTTAGTCCTCCCAGTTGCTGTAGGTTGCCTTATTATTTTTTGCAGTTCTTTTTTCATCCAGAAGATTTATTTTATTTCTGAGTATACTGCTGTTCAATCAAGGCTGATACTACTGCAGATAGAGACTCTACCCCCTCCCCATAGCCCAGGGGTGGGTTCTTCTTTTCATCGCTGCCGGTTCGCTCAGTGCCACGCCGCATGTGCGTGCGTGTGTACGCTTCACGCATGAGCAGTGCTTAAAAAAGCTGCGCATGTGCAGAAGCAAAAATGGTGGTGCCTATGGCGCCGCCAAAAGAACCAGTTCGGGGGCGTGGCAGGCCTGGGTCGCTGCTGGTTCTAGCGACCCAGGCCGCCAAGTTACTACCGGTTCTATAGAACCAGTCCGAACTGGTCTGAACCCACCTCTGCCATAGCCCTATCTCTCCCCTTTTCATCTGCTCTCTGTAAGGACAGCAAAGTGGAAGGTAGTCTTTTGGATTCAAAGAAGACACACTGTTGTGCAGTTCATCTGTGATAATGAGGTGGCACTGCAGTTCCACTCTGGCAACATAGAGTCTAGCACAGGGGTGTGAAACTCCCGGATCCGGCCCGTGGAGTGCTTAGATCTGGCCCGCGGGGCTGGCCTGGAAACAGCAAAGGACCGGCCCATGGTGCCTCTGCTAGTGAAACTGAGCCTGGGGGGCCACATGTGGCCCCCCCACACCCTGTTTTTAGCCTGGATGGCTTCCTGCAGCCCTCTGCCAGTGAAAAGGGAGCTGGGGGGGCATGCTCCATTTTCGCTGGCAGAGGGCTGCAGGAGGCCGTCCAGGCCGAAAATGGGGCACTGGGGGGCCACATGCACCCCCCCAGGCCCTATTTTCGCTGTCAGAGGGCTATCAAAACAAACTAAAAACAAAACAAAATGAGAAATGTTTCCCCTTTTGCATTTGAGCATGCAAGAAGGGACAGGAAAGGAGAAAGGGAAGGAGGAAAGACAGAGAAAAAGGATAGAAGAGAGCAAGGAAGGAAAAATAAGGAAAGAGGGGAAGGAAGAAGAAAGGAGAAGAAAGAAGGAAGGAAGAAGGAAGGAAGGAAGGAAGGAAGGAAGGAAGGAAGGAAGGAAGGAAGGAAGGAAGGAAGGAAGGAAGGAAGGAAGGAAGGAAGGAAGGAAGGAAGGAAGGAAGATTATAATGAGAGTGAGGGAAGGTCTCAGGGAAGTCCTGTCTTAGCACTTGGCCACCACAGGTGCCCCGACATGAGTCCCGTGCCACGTCCACCATGGCCACACCCCTCCCTGGCCCTCTGAGGTCAAACACAACCCTGATGCACCCCTGAATGAAATCGAGTTTGACACCCCTGGTCTAGCACAACGTGAGCATTGGAACTCCATTGTTGTAATAATCATGAGTGTTATTCTGTGATGCCATTTACAGATTTCTATCAAGTTTTGATGATACCTATCTTCCAAGCTGGTGGAGGCTTCGTAGCACAGGGCATGCCAGCAGGTTCTGCAGCAGCCACAGCTTCTAGTTCTCTTGATTGGTTATCACAGTGGTGTAAGGTTTTCTTCAAAGTATCTTTGTAGCACTTGATGGATGACCTGGGAGATCTCTGACTTCAGTACACAAAAGAGCAACTGTGAGGCTTGTGGTAGTCAGCCATTCTGATGACACCCATCATATCTGGGCTCTGATAATCAGGGACTCTATGCTGGTGGACTTTGTGTGATTCAAGACCTTCAAGTTGGAGACACAGTTTGCCAGTAAATGCCAAGTATAGCGAGCGTGCATGAGAAATTTCTCCAGTTGTGTGATGTGTCATCAGTACAGAGTCCAGGACTCACAACCATATAGGAGAGAGGAGATAACCACAGCTCTGTAGACTTCCAGCTTTGTGTGGAGATATATATGTTGTACTGATTGAACAATCTAGTTCACAGCTATCCCAGAGCCTGGCTAACGTTGATGATTGTGGAATCAATTTCTTTGTCCAAAGATCCATCCCTTGAGATGATGCTTCCCAAGTATTTGAAGCTGTTTACATTTTGTCTGATAGATACCATCAACAATGATTTTTGGTTCTATGGACTTGAAATTTGGCATGGCCTGATAAAATACTTCAGTCTTGTTCCGGCTGATAGTCAGACTGAAGAACATAACAGCGTCTGAGAATTTGTTCAGCATCAGCTATAAATCACTTTGTGTACCACAAATGTACAGTCATCAGAAAAGAGGATTTCTTGAATAACTGTATGGAGGCACTTCATCCATGCATTAAGTGAAGGTCAAAGAGAGATCCATCCAGTCCTGACTGGGAAATTCTGGGAGTTGAAGTCTGCACTAGGTTGAGGAACACTGACTTAGAGATACGCTCCAATCACGTATCCACGTGAATTCAGAAGCATCTCTTCAACAGTTTTCCAGCATTAAAGAAATACACATAGATACCTAGCTCATACCAATGATGATAAAATGGTTTTTGTCCTTATAATTCTCTTTTTTTAGACTGGCAGTAGCAGCAGCAATTTGATTCATTCTGTGTCCACCCCTCCCCCACTTCCAAATCTTTGGAACAAAACAATGCATAGTTTTGACAAGGCTTATAAACAAGGCCTGGAGTTAGTGCTGTGTGTAACTTAATATTCTTTCCACACAGCCACACTGTCATTCTGATGTCAGATTTCTGCAGAAAATCCTTGTAATGAAAAACAGGTCATCAGGATCCTGTGTTTCTAGGATCTGCCCCCCCCCTCCCTACACACACACTCCCAGCCCCTTGTGTTTTGAGTTACTTACTGGGAGGTGTCACTTCAAATCCATGTGGGTTGCTGAGAAAGCTGACAGATTCCACAAGCTGCATGTTTTCGTAGTTGGCGGAAATGGATGCTAAACACAATGTCATCTAGATTGAGAATAATGGTTCTTAAGTGTTCCCCGTTGTTTGCAATAAATATTTTTTAAACCGCAGCTCATGACTAGCCTTGCCTGTTTAAAATGACTAATAATGTGAAACTTGTCATAATTCCTTACCTATGAGGACTAAAGAGGTCCAATCAAACATTCTAGGAACTGGTAGGCAAGTTCTTTCCTACCATAAGTTCAGATGATGGGTCTTGAAATACTAATAAGGATTGGGCCTAATATTTCTATCCAGCAGAGGTGTCTACAGGATGTAGTTAAAAAGACAAATTGATAGCCATGATGGTGTTATGGAAGCTCCACCAATTTGTATGTGTGTTACACCATTATGACCACCCAGCATCTTAATTGTTTATTACCATACCCTGCAGATAACTCTATTCTATGCAGTTTATTTTCTAGTGACTGTACTACTTGGGATGTTTTATCATGCATTCTTGTAAGGTAAGAATTGCTTTGTGATCTGAGGAACTTAACCAACAATGAACCTGTGGTCCGAGGATCCTCCCTATTCAAAGTCCAGTTGGTTTTTTAATAAGAGTTTTATGATGGTATCTGTTTAAGGAAGTCTCTGTCCGTTAAGTTTACAATTATTATTGGAATATTTGTGCCTTTGAGTCCCCTTCTCAGCAAGTTCAGAAGTAGTTTGCCATTGCCTCCTTCCTAGGGCCAATAGGGTGTGGCTGGCTGAAAATCACTGCCAGCCACCTTCGGGCCCAAGGCAGAACTAAAACTCCAAATCTCCCGGGTTCTAGTCTAGTGCCTTTAACATTACACCAAATTGGCTCTCATGAACATTAAGAGTTATCTTTTACAGTAAATAACTGTAAACATAGTGAAACATAATGGAATAATTAAAATCTTGATAGGATGACAGATGATAGAAGATAGACAGATAGACAGACAGACAGACAGATAGATGATTGATGATAGATGATAGATGATAGATGATAGATGATAGATGATAGATGATAGATGATAGATGATAGATGATAGATGATAGATGATAGATGATAGATGATAGATGATAGATGATAGATGATAGATGATAGATGATAGATGATAGATGGATAGAGATAGATGATAGACAGACAGACAGACAGACAGACAGACAGACAGACAGGCAGATATATATCAGAGGTGGGTTCCTCCCGGTTCAGACCGGTTCGCCCGAACTGCCCTCTTTTGTTTTAATTTGGGGGGGGGGTTCTGGGTTTTTTTTCTGCTGTGCATGCTCAGAAGCCGAGTTTCCGGCACTGCGCATGCGTCGCCATCTTCTTTTTGGCTTTTTTTTTTGAATTTTTTTTTATTTTTTTGCGCGCGCGCGTGTGAAGGAAGCGAACCAGCAGCGAGGTAAGTTAGAACCCACCCCTGATATAGATGATAGATCACGGGTGTCAAACTCACGCCATCACATTGCCATCACGTGATGTTTTGCGACATTTTCCCCATTCACGGAGCTGGGGTGGCTGTGGCCTGCATGTGATGCATCCGGCCTGCGGGCCGCCAGTTTGACAGCCCTGTGTAGATAGATAGATAGATGATAGAGAGATAGAGAGATACAGATTTACCATGATGAATGGTGGCAATGAAAGGAGGATCTTTGCATTTTCTGCCTTAGGCAAATATACTTTGTAACACACCTTACCTTGAGTACTCCACATACCCTGAAAATCTGGATCTCTAATGCCAGCAAGGTGAATTAAAACCTTCTGGTAGACAGCTGGTCATATAAAGAGAAGATGGCACTAATTTAGTGGTTCATAAGCACGTTCTTATAATCCTTTGTTTCAGATAGACTTGTAGCTGGATGATGAAATCATGGTGGTGATGGTGGTATCAGGCACAATAAATTGAGAGGGAGATGTTTTCATTCTTGCTTACGGTATAATGGGGAGAATGAGGACAAGCAGAACAGAGTGAAGGCAAGTCTCCTCTACATCAACCTCTTTAAGGATTGTGGGAATGATCTAAACAAGCATGTATTGTTTATGTGTAAAGGCATTGTGATAGGTATTGCTAGCTGGACTCCAACTAATAGTTATTAACTCAGTTGCCAAGCAGTGGGGCAGCTTCTTCTTGAGGAGGTAGCTGAAAAAACATCCAGATCTGAGCATTAACCATGGGAGTAATACTGATATTTGACAGCAGTTGGGGCACAGGGTTAAATACTGTCCTACAGTCAAAGACAACTGATGCTGATCAGAACTTGCTGCAGATACTGGGCGATTTAAGAAACTGATCCAATAACTGACAGTGTTTGTCAGTGTTGTTGCCTGTCCTTTGCAGTAGCAAGATTGTTCCACCACCACCTCTGGAAACCTAAATCTGGGAGGTCTGAATAATCATGTGTAGTGGCAGCTTAGAAAAAAAATAATTGGTTACCCGGAGGTTATTTGGATAAGAAAGAAATCTGGAAACTTGACAATGGCTAGGACTGAATACTTTTGTAGAGATGGTTGCAGAACTTCAGAGAGTCACCAGAGGGCAGCAAATAAAATGCAGAATGCTCTATTTTTTTTTGTTGTTGTTGCACTCTAGTGGTCAGTTGCTGTTTCGTGGCCATACAGGATAGTCTAGTTATGTCAGCACCAAACGCAGCATTACGCAACATGCTCAGGGCCATGCTTCAAAAGCATATCAGGCCAGGATTCCTATTGTTGAGGGGGGGGGTTTCAGGGTTTTCATGGGGCTTTGCCTAGAGCCCCCTTGGAACAGGAGAAATGAAGTAAAGTTCTCAAAAAGATGGGGTGGCTCTATTTTTAAGGATCTGGTTTTAATAATTAATGTTTAAAAGAAACAAATCAAAATAGACAAGCACCCTTTTTGCTGTCCATGGCCTGAAACAGAATTCTTCCAGAAGCTGCAAAGGTGGTCAGCCAATTCTTGAAAAAACATATGTATGTTTCATCAAACACACACTCATATACACCTCCCTTTGAAGCTAAAGACATCTTAGCACAAAAGAAAAGAACCCAGGAACAAAAAGATCATAGCTCCCCTGAGCTCCCTCTTCTTCCATAACAGAATAAGCTTGGAGGTCTCTCCCATGATCAAGCAGGAGACCCTGTACCATTTTAGACAAATGCCTGTCCAATCTCTTCTTAAAAACCTCCAATGTTGGGGCACCCACAACTTTTGAAGGCAAGCTATTCCACTGGTTAGCTGTTCTAATTGTCAGGAAATTTCTCCTTATTTCTAGGTTGGTCCTCTCCTGGATTAATTTCCACCCATTGCTTCTTGTCCTGCCTTCAGGTGCTTTGAAGAAGCACCTCTTCTTTGTGGCAATCCCTTAGATATTGGAACACTGCTATCATGTCACCCCAAGTCCTTCTTTTCATTAAACTTAGACATACCCAATTCCTGCAACCATTCTTCAAATATTTTAGCCTCCACTCCAAACAGCTCTGGGCTCAATAAGAGGATTTGTCCATGGCCTCTGACCAGAAGCCCTCTCTATAGAGCCGAGGTGGTGCAGTGGTTAGAGTGCAGCACTGCAGGCTACTTCAGCTGACTGCTAGCTGCAGTTCAGCGGTTCAAATCTCACCGGCTCAAGGTTGACTCAGCCTTCCATCCTTCTGAGGTGGGTAAAATGAGGACCCAGATTGTTGGGGGCAATATGCTAACTCTGTAAACCGCTTAGAGAGGGCTGTAAAGCACTATGAAGCGGTATATAAGTCTAACTGCTATTGCTATTGCTATTGATGAAATTTATGATGAGATGATGAATTACTGAGCTAAGTATTAAGAATCCCAGGTAGTGGAAGGGAAAGCTGGACACACCTTAATGGAATGAATTTCTCTGCTCCTGGTTGTATTTCAGTTCACTTATTGGCATTTTCCATTTAGTCATTTCTTGTCAGAAAATTTATCTTTGCTGACTATCTGTGTTTTTTGTTGGGGCAACCTGGTCTACCCAATTATGGGACGGAGCATACTGCTTCTGTTTTCGCCTTTCAGCTCCAATACAGGAGCCTTCACAGGCAGTTGCTTTCACGACAAACTATTTTTGTGTTGAATTTATGTTTTACCGACAAAGAAATAAAGGAAGACTAGTATAGATCTATTTCAAGCTATTTAGCTCTCATCAGCTAGCCATACCCTTCTGGGATTCAAACCCGGGCTATCTGTACATCTGATTATACTTCCTCATTTCCATACCATGCAAGTGGCAGCCCTGAATGGAATTTTGAAGATTTTATTTAAGCAATCATCAAATGACTAAAAGCCCCACTTCTTCTCCTTAAGCTTCACTTCAACCTTCCACTTCCTTTATCCTCCTCAAAATTAAACACAGTTAAGATTGGGAGAGAGCTTGCTGTTTGGGGTTCACTGCCTTTATCAGTGAAAGCTAGCAAGTCCTCCTAAATCTGATGCTCATTACATCAGAAGACCTGTGAAAGAAACATCAAAAGGAGACTAATACCAGCTACAGAAGAAGTTGACAGGCAGGATCATCACATACTGGATTTCACATAGGGTGTACATGGGGGTGCAGGGATGCTAAAGTGGTGCTTGAATTGTGAAGAGATGTGTATCCCCCAGCAGTGACATAATGGCATCAGAATTCACTTACTGCACTATCAGTCTCTGAAAAGTAATCTTTGATTCCTTTTCCAAAGGACAGACTGAAGGGAGGGATTGGATACCTCCCTGCTGTTTTTGGTCTTTATTAGTCAATCAGCCACACCAAGGGCATTAAATGCATTTTAGTTCTATACCTGTGACAGACAATCTGTTCAGAGTTGAATTTCAAACTTATCCTTGTAAAGCTCTTTGCAAGGATATTAACTTTTTGACATATCACTGTCACTTAGAGTATATAGTCTTGAGCTGACATTTATTCATCTTGCTGTATTTGTGGTGGCCTGTATATTTTAGCAGTTTCTTACCATCATGGCATTAAAAGGCAGAGTCTGGATAAGTGGGAGGAGAGGAGAGGAGAGGAGAGGAGAGGAGAGGAGAGGAGAAGAGAAGAGAAGAGAAGAGAAGAGAAGAGAAGAGAAGAGAAGAGAAGAGAAGAGAAGAGAAGAGAAGAGAAGAGAAGAGAAAGAAGAGAGAAGAGGGCCATGGCAATGAGTGCACAGTTGGGAGACCTGAAAGAACAGGTTAGGGATAGATTGTCATGGAGAAAATCTATGTAGTTTTTAGAAGTCAAAATGACTTAAAGGCACATATCAAATCAACTAAGCAATCAATCTGGATACATTCTTCATCCAATGGCTCCAATCTTATAAAAAGTTAGACAAAGGTCTAGAATGCACAACTGATCTTCACATCACCCAGGAGTGTAACTGGCAAAGAAGAAAGAAAGTTGTGTGTCATATTCATTATAAACCATGTCATGTATTTTATGACTACAGCATATTACAAGCATTTCTTGAACCCTTGGAGAAAATAGAGGTCCAGTGACATCATTATCATTTTAGGTAAATTAATGGCCAACAGCTTCCAAGATATTTATCTTTTGTACAGGGTGTATTGCTTTAGAGATGCTACAAGCACTGGAACAGGGGATGGGGTAGTACCTCTTCTCTATCATAAAGGAGCAATTGTCAGTGTGATTTCCTGCAGATCAATGCACAGCAGATTGGACCCCAGTTGGTAAAAGATTAATACCTGAGGCTGTAATGTGCAATCCAGATTTTCGAGTCAGAAGAAAGTCAGAGTTCTTGCCAGGTCACGTTCTGTTCACATGTGCTATCAAAGTAGTTTGAAGGCCAGTTGAAGAATTGAAGATAATACATAGCACTGGCAGTTTTTCTATTAAATATAGAAATAGTTAAGGGGCCCCAAACCAATCATTACAGTGGAGAAAAAGAGAAAAAGAGAAAGAGAGAAGTAGAGAGAAGGAGGGACAGGGAGCAAGAGAGAGAATGAGCTGTCTGAAAGAATTTCCCATTAGACTCCCTGTTCTGTGGCATGTCCTACTCTGAAAACAACTTTGCTGCAGAAGGCCATCTGATTTTCATGTCATTTAGCAATTAATCATGACAAACAAGTCATTTATAAATAATTGCTTGCTATGGAATGATTGCAGCTGTCATGGTAGACCCTGCAATTTTTTTCCCTCCAGGACATTATTTTGAGTTAACCCACCATTAAACAACACAGTGCTTAGAGTGTTTGGAAACTGGGTTAAAAGTGCACTTTACCACATGTTTACATTTTGTTATGTGTATAATATTATCTACTAAAACTTCAGAATCAAGAGGAAAAACTCGGCTGCTAACTAGCTCTAGCTTCAGTTTGGACTCTTCTCTGAACTGCAGTTGTTCAAATGAATCTGATTTGATGTGGTTTTATTGAATCAAAAGTTCCATGTTTCTTCAGGTTCAGGGACAATGAGAAGCCACCTTCTACAAGTCAGACTCATTCAGAATTGCCTACAGTAGCATTTTCAGGCAGGATTGATTGCATTTTTTTTCCTAGCTGGATTGAATTTAGGACTTTCTATAGACTAAAACATAAACACTCCAAACTGTAAGAAACATCAACCTTTGTAGTTGGAATACATGTTTAACCATATTCAGAGTCAAGACTTAAGAAATGTCATTTTCCTTAAATATCGCATGAATTAAGGTCAGTAGCTAGAGAAATTAAAAGCTGAGCATTCCATGAACCAGAAGTTAAATTGGAGAAAGCTTCAACCTTAGAGGTTGCCTCCAAGGCTGACTCTTTCCTGACAGCAAGAAAATCTGGCTTCAAAGGAACAAAAGGAAACATATCAGGTGAAATCATGTGTATCTACTGTAGTCATCCCTGACTCTCTCTATCATCACCCCCACCAAAAAAAATTAAATTAGAACCTATGTGTTGTGTCCTAGCACGGCAAGCCCTACGAAATGACGCACACACACTGTTTGCAAAATAATACCCTTTTACTACTAATAAAGGATTCTTAGTAGCTAGATTTTAAAGTCCTTAAATAACAAGAAAGTCCATCGTGCCAAAAGTCCGGTATAAAGTTGGCCAGAATCCAAACCCCCAAAGTAAACAGGCAATTAGTTCCTCCGTTATCAGTAACTCACAGAAGTTGGCAAAAAGCCCAAAATGAATTAGCTCAGCAACTGAAAGTCCAGAAATCAAAGCCGTAGAAATCCCAAGACCAGCAAGACGTGGTCAGAGAAAATGCAACAAGTTGTTTCCAGCGTTGGCTTCAGCGTGCTGAAGCCTTAAATAGCCTTAGGGTGTGGCCAATCAGCCTGCAGATTTACACACGAGGAGACCTCCTCCTGCAGAGCTACTCCTGCCTGCTAGCTGCCCTGTGTACCCTAGCATCAAGCAGAGGCTCCTCCTCTTCTCCTGAGTCACTCAGCTCCAACTGAGGAGGTGCAGAAGTCCCTGGTTGGCTGTCATCCTCTGGCACTGAGTCCCCCTCGGTATCTGACTCAGGTGCCAGGTGCACAGGACAATATTGCCACGCCACAGTCAGCTCTTGGTCCTCTGGATCCATGGGCGGCTGCGCGGGACTTGGGCAAGCCACAACACTATGCCAGCTAACATAGTTACATTCTTTACCTTTGCTACAGCCAGAAGGAAATTAAAAATATGGAACAAGTGGAAGGAGAAGGAGAAAAAATACAAATTTTTCTCTCCTGCTTCAGTTCTGCCCCACTGCTAAAATTCAGCAGCACACGAGATAGAGAATAGGAGACAAGTAGTGGTGGGTTGCTGCCAGTTCGGACCGGTTCTCCTGTACCGGTAGCGGAAATTTGCATCCGCTCGCCAAACCAGCAGCCATGGCCGGCTGTCCACGCCCCCGAACCGGTTCTCCGGTCGCCGCAGCTGGAAAAGAACCCTCTGCGCATACGCAGAGGCTTCTGCGCATGTGCAGAGGGTCATTTCCGCATCGTGACATAGGAAATGATGGAAGTGCAAAACGAGTACTTCCGTCATGATGCGAACCGGTAGGGAAGGTAAGTGGAACCCAGCCCTGGAGACAAGATCATAATTGTGCCCAAAATTTCTATTGCTAAGCAAGGCAGCTGGTGAGTGAGCTTGGTCCCATTTTATACCCTTTTGCCACAGTTGTTAAGCAAATCACTGCAGTTGTGAAATGAATCATGCAGTCATTAAGTGAATCTGGCTTCCCCCATTTAGTTTGCTTGTCAGAAGTCGGCTGGGAAAGTTACAAATAGCAATAGTACTTAGACTTATATATCGCTTCACAGTGCTTTACAGCCCTCTCTAAGCGGTTTACAGAATCAGCATATTGCCCCCAACAATCTGGGTCCTCATTTTACAGACCTCGGAAGGATGGAAGGCTGAGTCAACCTTGAGCCTGGTGAGATTTGAACTGCCAAATTGCAGGCAGCCGGCAGTCAGCAGAAGTAGCCTGCAGTGCTGCACTCTAACCACTGCATCACCGTGGCTCAAATGGTGATCATATCACCCTGGAACAGTGCAACAGTCATAACATACATGCCACTTGCCAAGAACCTGAATTTTGATCATGTGACCGTGGGAATGCTGCAATGGTTGTGTGTGTGAAAACCAGGTATAAGTCATTTTTTTCAATGCTGTTGTAACTTTGAATGGTCACTGAATGAACAGTTGTAAGTTGAGGACTACCTGCATTTATTTTGGCTACAATTCTTCTCTGAAGAAATAGTAGGTATATCAGTTAAAGATTATGTAATGCATTGATACAACTGAAGAATGGGGAAATGGGGAAGGCCAACTCTTTGCAAGTGCATTAAAATGGATTAAGTAACTTCTGGCATTAAATGGAATTATCATTTTCAGCACTCATAAAGGATTTATAGAATGCTTTTTTCCCCCCAACCTTCCTTGTTCACAGTATAAAGCCCTTGAAGCATGATTAATGCTGGTCTGGTCTCTTCTTTGCAGATGACACGGATGTACAACATTGATTAATGTCTGTTTAAAATTGGGAGTCACTAAAGGAAATCTAACAATGAAGATTTGAGTCCATGCCTCATAGGCTTTGTGATGAAAGGAGGAGGAAAAAGACAGCTTGGACTTGCTTGACAGTAGCCAGCCAAACATTTTTTATTAAACCCATGCTTGGATGATGGACCATCTAATCCAAGAATGTATTGTTTATTCTGAGGCTTTCTTCAAAGACCTCAACTGTGCTAGCAAACCATGTGTGAAGGATGTACTACAACTATAGAGCTAAGTTACAAAACATATTTCCTCCTGATAGTGCAAGGATGAACGGTTGATTCTTGGGAGCCCATGGAGAAATATTATTTATATGGTTTCCTCCTACTCCTTACCAGGCAAATGTCACAATCACCTCATAATGATTACTCTGGCATTTTTCTCACAGAAACACATATTGCATGGTTGATGACACCAGTATGCTATTCCGAAAGTTGTGTAGGTTAAGCCTCATAAAAGAAACTGCTCCCCATAGTGGGATGACAGCAGATAGAAATTTAGCTTCAGTCTACCAAGCTTCCTGGTTTTGATCTAAAGGTGCTTGCTGCATTACATTTCATGGCAGGGCCATCTGTGGGGATGATATATGTCAATTACAGTAACAACCATTTGGTGCTTTCTAGCTTCCAAAAAACTGAACAAGGGAAATACGATAGAAGTGTAAACAATTATGCCTAGATGGAGAAAGTGGAGAGAGAAACTGTGTGCAACATCTGTCAAGGTATTGCTAGCCAGAATAATCAAACAACTCAATGGAGGAGTTTGAATTACGACTGTGGAATTTACCAACACAAGATATACTGTAATATCAGTGGCCAAAAAAGAAAATAGAATTAAATTCATGGACAAAAAAAATTGGCAAATAGTTCTACAAGGAGTCCTCGACTTACAACAGTTCATTTAGTGACCATCCAAAGTTACAACGGCACTAAAAAAAGTGACTTATGACCATTTTTCATACTTATGACCGTTGCAGCATCTCCAGGGTCACATGATCCAAATTCAGATTCTTAGCAACTGACTCGTATTTATGACGGTCGCAGTGTCCCAGGGTCATATGATCGCCTTTTGTCACCGTCTGACAAACAAAGTCTATGGGGAAGCCAGATTCACTTAACAACCGTGTTACTAATTTAACAACTGCAGTGATTCACTTAACAACTGTGGCAAGAAAGGTTGTAAAATGGGGCAAGAGTCACTTAACAAATGTCTCACTTAGCAACAGAGATTTTGGGTTCAATTGTGATCATAAATCGAGGACTACCTGTAATACTCCTTCATACCTTTTGTTGGGAAGAAGACTAGAAGAACAAGTTTCATGTTAGCAGCTGGTTGGCCACAATGATAACAGAATAGATAATCCTTTGGTCCACCCCAATACACTTTAAATGTTTTTAATAATCTGGCTTCCATGTTTTCAAACTCCAATATGTTTTGATTTGGGCTCAAATCTACAAGCAATCATATGCTGCTTTCCTCAGAAATGAATTGTTCTCTTCTGTAGGACTGCCTGCTTAATAGCTCACTCACTCAGTTCAAATAAACACCAAAGCTTTCAAAATGAAAAATAAATTATTGTACAACTGCTAGCCAAAACTGTCATACTGCATTAGAGGGTTCATCAATGATGTTTAAATGAAAACCAGTAAAATGTGAGTAGAGGTAGATGAGCTGAAATTCTTTTATTAAATAGATACAATCATCAAGGGATTTGGCCAGATCGTACAAGCAAATTATAACTGAAGCAACACTTGTTTAGAAAGAAAAAGTAGGGATTTATTATCCTATTAGTTGATGTTTCTTTTGTAGAAGAGAAGCTGTCATGGTGTCCTGGGCAGAAAGTCAAAATTTCCATTTACCCATGATGTTTAAAAAACATGCTCTTAAAAAGTTGAAAGTACCACGTTTTTGACTGGACAGCATAAATAGATTTGAACTGTTGTCACTAGAAACCACGGACCATCTTGTAAATGATACACATTCCACCAGCATAACTTTTACATAGTTCTTCCTTCCCAAGACCCTCAAAAATTAGATGTCATTTAAATGCAACCAAAGAGCATAGCTTAAATACTTAGAGCTCTGATGGGTTCAGTAGGATTTAGGTGAACATAGTTTCAAAGTGACTGAAGATGCATAATCAGAGTCCTGCCAATTTGGCCCTCTAATTCAGAGCTGGGTGATGCAATTTGTTTTTAGAGTTACAAATCTGGGCTGCAAAAAATGCAGATTAGAAATAGATAACAACAAACCCAGAAAGATAGTCTTCTATATCTCTAGTGCCATCTTGTGACCATCTGGATTTTTGCAAATGGGAACTGATTGAACTTATGTGAAAGAGCCCCTTCTTTAAAGATAAGGGTTAAGAATTCTAAAGCACTTGTGGAAGGCCCATCAATGTCTTTTGACCCCAGGAGATCAAAAATAGGCAAGGATGTGTTTGTGGGCACAATTCGACCCCAGATGTTTGGTGATACTGAGAATTCAGGCACTTTTGACATGTACTAGGCCCCTTGCCTACCAGATTTTGTGTCTAGATATTTATGACATTAAATAGAAGTAATATGACAAAGATGCAATTGAGCAGTCTCCATAATATTCAGCCATCAAAGATGGTTTAGAAGATACTATGACTGTGTTCCAAACCAAGCTTGTAAAGATATACAAAACATTTTCAATTTAAAATATTTTGAGTTCAAAACATTCCACGGAACAATGGGCCTGAGTTTGAAACATACTGTATTCTTCCATGTCTGCTAGAAGCATTTTAGCTCAAAACCAGGGGTGAAATCCAGCAGGTTCTGACAGGTTCTTGAGAACCGGTAGCGGAAATTTTGAGTAGTTCGGAGAACCGGTAGCGGAAATTTTGAGTAGTTCGGAGAATCGGCAAATACCACCTCTGGCTGGCCCCAGAGTGGGGAGGGAATGGGGATTTTGCAGTATCCTTCCCCTGCCACGCCCACCAAGCCACACCTACCAAGCCACGCCCACAGAACCGGTAGTAAAAAAATTTGGATTTCACCACTGCTCAAAACTAACAAAAGGATAGGGCATTCACTCTCTATATCAGGGGTGTCAAACTCAAGGCCCGCAGGCCAGATCCGGCCCATGGGGTGCTTAGATCTGGCCCACAGGACCGCCCTGGAAACAGCAAAGGACCGGCCCGCGGTGCCTCTGCCAGCAAAAATGGAGCTTGGGAGGGCTGTACGCGGCCCTCCCGAGCTCCGTTTTCGCTGGCAGAGGGCTGCAAGAGGCCATTGCAGCTGAAAACGGAGCTCGGGAGCCCATTTTCACTGGCAGAGCACTCAGGCCACCACAGGCACCCCCGACACGAGTGACATCGAGCTGGCCATGCACACCCCAGCCACGCCCACCCCGGCTCCCCCGAGGTCAAACACAACCCTGAATGAAATCGAGTTTGACACCCCTGCTCTATAGCTTTCTGTGGCATGTGAATAGTTTTGTATGTGCCTGGTAAAGAACTTAGTCCATTCACCTCATGCAGAATTGAGCAGCCTAGTTAGCAATTGCTATACCAAGTCATTTAGGTGAAATGGGCGGAGTAGAAATCTGATGAATAAATAAATACAAATTATCCAGAATTGGCCTCAGCTACTGCAAAGGAAACAGGAAAATTGCAATAAAAAACTGCTGGTGAGCTAGAAAGGCATTTATTGGGCTGTGTATTTTTCTTACTGTAGTCCTTTCCAAAAACTCTCCAAAAGTGCCTTTTCAAATTTCAGTATGGAACAAAATAAAAAAAATGGCAGGGGTTAGGAGATTAACATCAAGATCCCTTTGCCTGTTCTTGGATGTGCTCAAGACCAAATTCTGAAGGAGAACAACTGCAATTTAAGAGTAAGTTCTGTAGTTTTCTTCCAAAAGTAACAATCAGGGATATTTGATGCCTCCTGAAGAATAATTGCAGACAGGAAGGTTGCTTACACATTGCACCCACCCCACAAAAACATTAGGAAATGTAATGGCATTTGTCAGAAGATTCAGCATGCCCGGCACATCATTAGCTGCAAAGATACCCAAGCTGCTTGGCTACTGAGCACCCAGCCATGGTTTGTTTCCAATATAGTGCATTAACTTCTTCTTCCCAAAACAAGACAAAGAGGAAGATATAATACAAGTCATAATTTCATACAAGATATCTACCTTGTTCATCCTGCCTGTGACATCATTATAGTGTCTATGGATACTCCAGTGCATTGAGCCACTGCCAGACATACCTAAACACTAAATGTAAGTTTTCTACAATGGTTGTCAGAAATTAACTCTTCAAGGGCGAAATTTTCTTACGCATCATTGGATGGAGATGCCCCCTCCCATAAAAAAGGATCCTAAAGTTCCCCCTCAGGCATTTCAGATTTGCAGCCAAGATGTTTTTTTGGCACTTAAGTATCCTTAATTGTCAATGGATTGCATTTCATTGAAATGGATGGTTTTGTTAAACACATACACATACATCTCTCTAGAATTGATGCAAAAGGATTTTTCCCTTAAAAGCTCTATGTGCGAATGTTTTTTAAAATTTCCTGGAAATGAATTAATTCACGGGGGAAAGCTTCCATTCTAGTAAACATATGGAATGACTTACTGAGCCATTAGAACAGCCATTCTCTCTCTTCTTTACAGAGGACAGTGCTCTCTCTTTGAGGCTTTCAGAGAACAATTGAAAATAGCCTCCAAGGGACCAGTTCTGTCTGAGGGTATCAGGGTCAAATTCAAACTCAGTCTGAAGATAAGAGCCTAGGGAGAACAGGAGCCTTTGCATTTCCCATCCATAGCTAGCACTCTTGTTGTTCAGTCACTAAGTTGTGTCTGACTCTTCGTGACCACCTGGACCATAGCATGCCAGACTACCCTGTCCTCAAGATAGCTAGCATAGGGACGGGCAAACCCACAGCTGTAGAATTATATGGGCCTTGAACCTCTTTTTTTTTTTTTTTTTTTTTTTTTTTCTTTTTTTTTTTTGGAGATTCTCAGCCATCCAGGTCATGGTTGTCCCAAAGTTGCTTTTTCAAGAGGCAACTGGACTTTCTGGTTTTTCTTTGAAGACATTTTGCTTCTCATCCAAGAAGCTTCTTCAGCTCTTTCTGCTATAATTGAATAAAACAATAGCACAAGTTTCTGCCATCTTGTGACAGGTAATACAACCCTGCCCCCACCACCACCACCTCAAAAATGATATATTTTAAAAAACAGCAAAGAACCTGCTTTCCCATAAAACCCATGAAGGAATAAATAAGGAAAATCCAGCTGTGGTCATTTACACGATGTGTCCTCCTGCATTTAATACTACTGCCTCAGTCACAGTCACAGCTAAGCTACTAATTATGGCCTCCAATCAGCAAAAAATTTCCCACCACCAGGCTAGTATCAGGATAGCCAACTGACCAGGAATATAGGTGCTATCTGCTAAGGTTTATTCTAAAATTATAATAATCTTTTCCAAAATCAGTCAGGAAATACAAATCAGATGCAAAAATAAGAATCTTTTGTATTGTTTTGGATAACAGTTCTTTTGTGGGGAGCAATCCAAAATTGGAGAACCTAAGTGTAACCTAATACCCACCTATATTCATTGCATCACATGGGGCTTATTTGTAAATAAAATTTAGGGCTACATTGATATAAATAAGGATGGACCTGAAGCTAAAAATCAACAAGAGAATTAGAAAAAAACCCTACTCCTAGGTTATATATTACTATGCAAAGTGTACTGATTTCCCTTCATTAATTTCCCATTAAAGAACATCCTTATTTTCTTTTCACATTCCAATAGCCAGCTCTGCAATCCACACATCACTTGTCTAATTTCCAGATTTTGAAATATTTCCACTGACTTCAGTGAGGCAACTCCAGAGTAAGAGGTCGAGGAGTGTATCCCCTGGTGCTAAAGAAACACCTCAAGATGTGGAGTGGTGATATGGATTTTTAATAGAGTGGAGCCCAGCTAGGGTTGGCTGCTTTCCAGTGTTGCTATTAGCTGGCTCAGCACTATGTAGTCACCTGCAGATCCTGCTGGGTTTTCATTCTTTCGTAGGGTTCAGCTGTTTTAAAGAGCAATGCCCTCATTTCAGCACACTGCTGCTCACAAAATCCACTTTTCATTTCCAAGGTAAACAGCCAAGAATTAAGCATACCTTGTCTCTTGAGGACTACTGGCACATGCCCTGATTGGGAGGCTTTGAACCAGGAGTTGAAGGCTAGTTAATTAGCTAAAGTTTGGATATAGGATCACCATTCCTAGAATTTTCCTTTCCTTTTTTGTGGGATGCATCCCAGGTCCAATAGTTGTCCTGATCAAGAAAGATCTTGGGTTGTTTGGACAGAACAGAAGGTGGAAGCACCCAACTTGAAAGTTAAGCAGGGCTGAATTTGACTAGTACTTGGAAGGGAGACTGTTAAGGGAAATTGGGGCTGTAAGCTAGCCTGACAGATTGAGAAGTCAAACCAAATCCCAAAAATGCTGGAAGGAGACAATGGCAAACTCCTCCTGTATTGCTGCCAATAAAACTGCACAGCTGTGTTATTTATTTGTAAGCTACCCATTAGTGAAGGCTCTGAGCGGCTAGCAATCAAAATCATTTCATAAACTAAAAACAACCCCCACAAAAATCATATGTAAAGCCACATCTAAACTCTGAGTGTTTACAAACTCCGCATCTAAACTATATGAACATAAATAACAGAACTATCAAAAGGTATACAAAATCATCAACTCACCAGTTTCAAACTTTTCCTCATAGCATGCCCTCCTCCTGTACTTGATGGAACAACCCCGTCTTAAGCACTCTCTTGAAACAAGGAGGAAAAGAACAGACCAAATATTGGAGAAGGAGTTCCAAAGCATGGGGTCAATGATATATATATATATAAAACATCCCACATCTGTCATCAGCTGGCATTCTTTTATGGGTGGGACCAGCGGTGAAATCTACTTACCTTCCCTACTGGTTTGGAAGCGTGCCCGCGCGCCCATCGCACGTGCTTTTTCACCCTCTGCGCATGCGCAGAACGCTTTGCGCATGCACAGAGGGTTAAAAACAGGAAAATGGCGACATCCGGGTGGGTGGGCGGAGCCTTGCGCTGCCGCCACTACCAATTCTGTGAACCACCGGCAGCCGCCACTACCAGTACGCCCAGACCCGGCCGAACTGGTAGCATTTCACCCCTGGGTGGGACCCAATGGGACTTCATCCTGAGTGGATGAGGAGGTGAATATGAAAGAAGGCAATTCCACACATTGCTCTTCCTTCATCCACTTTAGGTAATATAGACCCAATAGCAGGAGAATCTTTCTTACATTGTTTTGGCCCATCTATTAAGTTCTGATAGGGTGTGCATGTTCTAGTTCTGTTGTTCAAACAATGCCATCTGATGGGATCTAAGTGGTTTGTTTTTTCTGTCTATCCCTATCCCCTCTAACCCCCGGAGGTTCAAGTTACTTCATCCCTATTGTTTTTATCTTGCACACTTCCCAGAGTCACTAAAAATCTAATTAGTAAATAAATAAACTAGTCAAACTTAGCATGTGAATACAGCCAGTAATTCTTTCGATTCTCTTAATTATTAATTTATATTAATCTGGCCATTAAGTTTGCCTTTACCAGTAGTGCTCAGGTTTTTGAGTACTCAATCCTCCTGGGAGATCAGGACCATCACTGAATTATAGTTGAAAATCATTTGGGTGAGGGATGGAGAGGCTCTTTTTTTTTAACGAAGTTCCCTTAGTATTCATCTATTGGAAGCAGGGGTGAAATCCAGCAGGTTCTGACAGGTTCTGGAGAACAGGTAGCGGAAATTTTGAGTAGTTCAGAGAACTGGAAAATACCACCACGGGCTGGCACCAGGCTGGGGTGGGAATGGGGATTTTGCAGTATCCTTCCTCTGGAGTGGGGAGGGAATGGGGATTTTGCAGTACCCTTCCCCTGGAGTGGGGAGGGAATGGGGATTTTGCAGTATCCTTCCTCTGGAGTGGGGTGGGAATGGAGATTTTGCAGTATCCTTCCCCTGCCACACCCACCAAGCCACGCCCACCAAGCCACACCACGCCCAGCAAGCCACGCCCACAGAACCGGTAGTAAAAAAAATTGGATTTCACCACTGATTGGAAGTCTGAACAGCCAAAGCTAGAATCTACAGTTGATGGAACCTCCCTTTCTCTTTAACATCCATCCATCACTTCACCCTTCTTTCTCATATACCCTTCTTTCTTTCTTTCTTTCTTTCTTTCTTTCTTTCTTTCTTTCTTTCTTCTCTTCTTTTCTGTCCCTGGAGTGCCTATCATTTTTGCTAGATGCTTATACTGATTGCTTTCAGATGGATTTTGTAATTTAGATGTGGGCTACTTGCAATTTGAAAGTTACCAACTTCTGATTTGAGCATCATGCAGCTAAGATCTTGATAGGTAAGAAATGGATGAGATTACTTGAATGTTCAGCTTCTTTTCTTAGCTATTGCTCATCGTTACTCATCTGTCATGAACAATGCCAGTAAATTACTACCTCCCGTGTCCCAGACTAGAAAAGTTTTAAGAAGTATGGACTTCGAAACCTGTCTACACCCGAGCAGAAGGGTCACTGTTCTTTCAAGTCTGGATGCTGGTACAGCTTAAATGGCTCCTATTGCTGATGGCCTATAGGTTTTGGTGGGCAGTTGTAATGTATAGAAGGCAGACAGATAGAATCTGATACCATTTTCACCCTCTTCTGCCTTTGTCCTCAGACAGCTAAGTATATAGGTTGCTAACATTTGACCCAAATATATTTAAGGGCATTAAGACCACCTGCAGCTCAACAACCTACGTTCTAAGCAGATAAGAGGTGGATAAGGGGGTATGACCCCATTAGATTAGGGTTACAGCTCACAGGAAAAAATATAGCATTGGTAATTTTAATTTCAATTGTTTTCCTAATCATTCCCAACCGGAGCTTCAATCTGGCGGTCATACTTTTATTAGAAGTAAATCCTAATGAACTCAATGCAACTAATTCCCAAGAAAAAACAAACATAGGACCTGAAGTAGTGGAACTTTCCAACACTGGCCTTCAAAGATTATTTTGAACCTTTTATTCGTGTTGGACCACTTTCTCCTAGATTTCATTTGATATATTTATTAAACTGAATAAAATACAGAGAGCGCCTTCACTTTCAAGATGTGCAAATTCCCAGAACAGTTGTTGAGGGGTTTATTTTTTCCTGGCAGGATTTAAGAAATCTTCTGAGTAAAGCAGAATACAAGCAAAGATTTTCCTTAGAAGATCAAAGTTGCATATCTGGAATCTTCCTTTTGATACTTTAAGTCTACAGAATTATCTGTAGATAATTCACCAAACAAGACAATAGTTTAAGTTACTAGAAATGGAATGTTTGCCTAACTGTGGTTGGGCTGCCTGTTTTAATAATAATGAGAGCAAATGTGGAATTTAATGTTTCAAAGATCATAGCGAAGGGGAACATAGTTATAGAGTATTATATGAGAATATATTACAGTAAAGAAACCAAAGGAGTTAGATTAACCAGAGGGCTAAATATCTATTAATTCTTTATCAGAACTTTTCTTGTTTCTAAATTAGTTTGCCCAAATTAGTGTGTGTGGGGTGTGTGTGTGTGTGTGTGTGTGTGTGTGTGTGTGTGTGTGTTGCTTTATGTTCAGCTATTCTGAAACCGGATCTATTCTACATTACATTATTACATTCTTGGCAGCTCTAAGTTTTGTTCAGGTCTGTAATTTCTTAGAACTGACTGAAATAGGAATGCTTTGGAGGTTTAGCTTATTGATAGAACAGCTTCTAATACAAATTATGGCAGAGACGTTATCTTACTCCCTTGAGAGAGTTAAATATCAATAGATTGTATTAAGAATTTAAACTGAACGACCAAGATTAAGTTACCCAATATAACGTATTATATGGAACCCATATTGTCTAAAATCAAAACAACTGAAGGTGGAAGGGCAGGCAGCAGACACAATACTGGGGTTTTCTTCTTAATTTCTTCTTCGCCTTTTGCTTCTCTGTCTTTTGGTTTTAAACAACTAGCAGGAGGGGGAGCCTATGTGAAGTTACACATATTTATTTATTTATTTATTTATTTATTTATTTATTTATTTATTTTTGTCAAACATGTATATGATTACAGGCAAAGTATAAACATTAATATGAGTATATAATAAGTACAAACATGGTTTTGAGTACATATTTTTCGAATACATGGGGACATTAGGACAGGGACGGTAGACACGCTGGTGTGCTTATGCATGCCCCTTAATATGGGCTAGGTAATTCTGGGAGTTGCAACTCTAAAACATCAGGAAGGTACCAAACTCGGGACTGGGAAAGGCTGAGTTAAAGTATTCATAATGCAGAGCAATCTCAAGGGCAAAATGTGATAGACATCTCATTTAGGTAGGTCAAGTGATTTGGGAGTTTTCTGGGTTTTTTAACAGGCTGTTTTTTTCTTTTTTCTTCTTCTTTTTTTCTTTTTTTAATTGAACACTTTACCTAAGAATAGAATATCAGACCCTGGGTGGAATTCTTTAGGACAGAGATTCTCTGGGAGGCCAGTCTCTCCTTTGGTTTCCTTCAAATTCAAATATTCATAAATTACCACTCCCCTTATCCACTTCTCAATATAGTAGGGCTTGCTTGTAATCCATATACCTGTTCTCATATTCTGCACTAACCTTTGATAAGAAACTTCAACACCTTTGTTCTTCTTTCAGAAGTTTATTTTAATCTTTATATTGGATTTGATCAAATATAAGATATCTTTAAATGGTGAGTTCTCCTTCTTTAACAATCTTCAGAGGACTGCCCTCTATAAAGTAAAATGTTTGGCTACCTATTGCATTATATATAAAGAGTTGCATCCATTAATATCTTAAATCCTTCTGCCAAAGAAAACTAGTTCTATTTTCAGGTTGAAAAAATATTGGTGGTTAAGAAAACCCATTATATGCAATGAGTTTATTCTTCCCTCTCCCTTGCCCCATCAAAAAAAAGATATTCCAAAAAAAGACATAAACCAGAGAAAGAGAGAGTGCTAACTTCTGGAATGATTCCCTTACAATCATAACACCTTGCTTTCCACATTGTCTTATAAAAGATTTATCTCTTAAATAATCAGAAAAGTATTCAAACAGGGGCCATACTAACTATGTGGAATTTTTTCTATCAAACTTTATTATCCAAGCCATTTTGATGTCAAGGCAACTTTATTTAATTACACATAATGGATTTAGTGCACAAATGTTTTAGACTCAAACTTCATGGCCAAGGAGGATTTGAACTTGGAGTTTCTGCATGCTGATTCTGCAATCCACATTTCTTATTACTGCACAGCTTTGGTAATAGGCCAATCAATTATCTTGCCACATTCTCCCTGTGATTCTGCTTCTTATTTGGCAAGAGGATAACCAAAAATTCAATACGGAAGCATTGATGTAAAAGGGAATTTAAACGAGTCTTGTCTGCATTAAATCATCCCCAGCAGATGGTTATCTACCCTTCCTTTGATTATAGTACACTGTATCTAATGGAGCCCCTCACTTCTCTGCCTAGATCAGAGGTCTTCAAACTTGGCAACTTTAAGCATAGCTGGCTGGAGAATTCTGGGAGTTAAAGTCCACAAGTCTTAGAGTTGCCAAGTTTGAGGACCCCTGGAATAGATGGTTCCACTGTCAAGCTTTTCTTATTATCAAGCTTTATTTATTTAGCATTAAACCGGAATTTACTTTTTTTTTTTTGTACGTTGGACCTCATGTTCTATATCCTGCACTCTGAAACAATAAAGATGGATAACATCTTTACCGGTAGTGATGAATTTCCATTTTTGTCATGTTAAACATTACAGTTTAGTAGCGGGTTTGAAATTCCTCAGATCTGTTATCTACGTTTTGGAGGGCTTGGGGTCTTAGGTTGTAGACCGCTGCCCTAGAACAAGGGAAAGCAGAAATCAAGCTTAGTGGTTTTCATGAATTCTGGTTTACAGTTATAGTAATTAAGTTATGTTATTTTTTTTCCTTAAAGAATGTATATGGCTATGTTAATTTATAGAACCGTGGCACACTGCTAGCCTGCATATTGTTTTGAACTTTTTAAAAGAAGTGCTGTTGCAATTTATGGTTTGTTATCCTTCTGAGGGCTTTGGCCAGCAACAGGGATGGGAATTTGTAACTTTCAAAGGAGCACAAAACTGTTTAAAAAAGAAAAACAAAACTAGAGCACTAAGATCATGTATATAAGGAACCTGCCGAGGGCAGTGTCCAGCAATTGGGCTGAACCCCAACCCACCAAACATGTTAATTATTTTATTTATTTACATAGCTTATAAGATGTTCTAAACAACCAACTTTCCATGGAGTATTAAGGATGTTAAGGAGAATGATGGTTATTTTTCCTGCCAGCATGTGAGATTCATCAGCAGGAATCCACCAATAACTCGACTTGTTCTGCATTAAAAATGTAAGGATAGCAACCATTCAGTGGCCTCACTACTGAAGTAGAATAGACCTTGCCATCAGGGAAACTATTTTTGTTATCATAATTCACTATCAGCCCAAGAACTGGAGGGATGCCTTTTAATGTGGCTATGAAAAAGAAGCCACAAAGCAGAGTTTCTCAACCTTGGGGATTTTAAGATGTTTGGATTTCAACTCCCAGAATTCCCAGGAATTGAAGTCCATACATCTTAATGTGGCCAAGAGAAACACTATCTTAGAATGTAAAACCAAGTTCTTCATCATGACTATTCCTTTTTGAATTGTATTTCATTTTCAGAATTTTTGCGTTGGGAATCTTAGTCCCTGTTCCACCCCTTTGCAGTTAGCAATCTTACTTTGAAATCTCTGTTGCAAAGTCACAAGACCTAATAAATCTTCTTTATTTACATCAGCCTCTAGTAGTCATGCTGTAATGTATACTTTATCCTCCATTTGTAAACATTCATACTTGTTCAACTGTTTATCTTCCAAACTGTGTTTTCCAAAGCTTAACTAGAGGGAAAGTCTTTTTTTTTTTCAAAACTGGGGGGAGGGTGCTTAAGAGGGAGAGATTATCTTTGATGGAAAAAGCAGAATATATCTCTATGAATTTTTCTTTTAAAAAGAAATTATAAGCATGTTTGTCCCACCCAAAGTGATAAGAAATAATCTCATCTTGTAATTTGAAGTATTGTGTACTGTCTCTCTCTAACCTGCATCATTTTAGGACTTCCTTTAATAAACCATGACTTGATTTTGGCCAAGTTATAAGAAGACCATTGGTTCCCACAGTCATTATGACAAACTATGTATCTGCACAATAGTTCACAATACTTATTCATCTAGCAGATTGCCACCAGCATACCAATATCGCCATCAGTTCCTGGGAACAGGTAATACTCAACTTACGACTAGAATTGGGATCAGAATTTCAATTTGCTAAGCAGGTAGTTAAACGAGTTGTGCCTGATTTAACAAACATTTTTGCCATGGTTGTTAAGTAAGTGACTAAAGTTGTTAAATAAATCCAGCTTTTCCCATTGTCTGTGCCTGTTAGAAACTGGTTGAGAAGGTCACAAATGGTAATCACATGACCCTGGGACACTGTAACCATCATAAACACATGCTAGTGCCAAGCACCCAAATTTTCATCATGTGACCAGGAGATGCTATCACAGTCATTGAAGATCAATTATGGTTTTGTTTTCCATTTATTTTTAAAACTTATTTTTATGCCAACAGTTGCAGATGCCTGCTACTTATATTAACTTTTGAAATGAATAGCTAGAACAGTGATGGCGAACCTTTTCGACACCGAGTGCCCAAACTGCGCGCGCGCATGCCCAAACTGAAAGGTGTGCATGCGCACACAAAAGTGCGCATGCGCCGACAGCTTCTACCAATCTCACAAATTCAATTGTAAAGACACATCAGTTTGATAGACATTTTTGCTATAGAAAACAATTGAGGAATTACCTAATGCTCTCAGTTGAGAAAGCAATTCAATGAACATTGTGCATACGCAGCAGAGACCCGAAGACCAGCTGGCTGGCAGGAGGCAGGGCATCCCAACACCAGCAGCGCAGCAAGAGGTAAGATCTTTTTTCTTTCGTTTCTGTTTCATCATTTGCAGGGAAACAGAAGCTCACGAAAGAAACGCCACGGAGATCTGACCTGGGGCGACGGCAAGCGTGCCAGCAGAGAGGGTTCTGCGTGCCACCTCTGGCACCCATGCCATAGGTTCGCCATCACGGAGCTAGAACAAGATCACAATGAGTATAACAATGCAGTACTTCCTAAGTAATGCAAACATATCTAAATGCATTCCGAAATAGTCTGGTTAGGGCAGAAATCATGCATGATGCATGTATACACACAGCCTGGTCAGCCAAAGTTAATGGAGAGAAAGAGGGAGAGTGAGAAACTTACTAAGCAATCCCAAATAGGGTCTACATACATCCAAGCTATTCCTTTTTGGAAACATTATGCAGAGCTAAAAATTAAAAGTTTGAGATGAGAAAAGGAAATGAAACATGTTAGATATCAAGAGCTGCCTGCTTACAACCAGGTCCTCTGTTTAAGCGGGAAAATACCCGGCCTCTGATTGGTTGAGCCATCTGACAGCTCCCTATATAAGGGCAAGCTGTCAGCCTGGCTCACTGCTGGATTTGTACATAGTTGAAATAAAGAGCTGTTGTCTGAAGCCTGTTTCCAGTCTCTTCACTCACCCTATCTAACAAAACACGACTAAAATTAATATAACTATATTCATATACCTCTTCATACCTTTCTATCTTTTTGAACTATCTTTGCCTCTGCTGAATTCACCCATTGCTACATACATTACCTTTTTTGTTTGTTTACACTTATCTCTGTCATAATTTCAATTCCAACCAATCATAAGTTTTTCAGTCTTCTCCTTCCTTGTAACTGATTCATTTATCCTTTTTTTAAAGACAGAGCCCTTCTAGCAAGGTCAGACCAGGTTGTTTTGATGCTGGAACACTTATGGTAAGGTCAGAATAGATATTTAGGCTTTGGAACATTTCTATTGCAAAATATTATGTCCTCCTGGTTGTACTGGCTAGATAATTTTAAACAACAACCCAATTTCCATTTGCAAGCCTCAACACAAAAAGCCAAACAGAGCATTCAGAATGTTCTGACCTTGAAACAACTACTCTGAATTTGTAAGATATGAATCAGACAGCACTATACTTGTATCATTTCAGTGTTTTCGTATAAGGTTATTGTTTCATAGCAGGAGGAAGCTAAAATAATTGACTCATAGATCATATAGTAGAAATGAAAATGAAAATCCTCTCAGTTCAAAGCAGATGCTAGCTGTCAAGAGAAATAAGATGACAAAATGATGAACTGCAAGGGACTTAAGGAATGACAAGATAAAAAGAAGTTCTGCTTAGCTAATACTATGATTTGTTGAACACTGATGATCCCACCTTAATTTTGAAGGATTTCAGGCTCACTGGTTTACGTAGAACATCCTGAGTTCTCTTGGATATGCCTACTCCAAAGCTTGGCTATATTTCAGAATATTTTTGTTAATTTAAGTGGTTGGTAACTAAGTGGTTGTAGCCATTGACATGAATAAGGCAATAATTAGAATATTAGAAAGTCTGAAATAACATTGTCTATATTTTAAGCTTTGAACATTTGAATTGGTTATTTCCAAGTTGAAATATTTTTTGTTGCTCCTAGTCTATTCCCCCTGTTATTTTCATCCCATTTTGTACAGTATGAAATAGTGACAGTCATTTATATCTTTCTCAGGCATGATTTTTTTTTTCTGAATCAAAACTCAGATCAATTGAACTGAATCTTCCTGCTCTTGAATTATAAATTCAGTTTGAAATTTGAAGGTGGAATAATTCAAATTCAAATCAGATTTTGGCTGCTTTATACCTCCTAGATTTTACAGCTGTATTTGTGTCTAGATTATCTTAGAATAAATCTAAGATTAATGGACTGAAGGTAATCATGATTTCAACAGAATTGCTCCACAAATGCGCTTTCATCAAGGTACTGGAATTCTAAATCATAACTGGTATGACTTGACATCAATCAATCAGTCTAGAATGCTTTTATGCCCCATTAATTGCTTGACTTTTTAAAGAAGTTTATTGCTTTACCAGATGATATCACAAACAATACTTTAACTATTAAGCCCATTTAGATAACAAAAGTCTTTAAGCTGATTTACAGAGATGACTGACCAAATTAAAGCTCTAGATTTTTTGATGCAGGGAGAGTGAACTTACTCTGATAGAAGAAATTAAGAAAATAGTTTCTGTACAGAAAGCTCTTGCTTCTTGCTTTAACTGTTGCACCTGTTAAGTAGGGGGAGAAATCCACTTCACTTAGTCTTCTTTAAATAAAAAGATAATTAAAGGGTATTTAAATCCAGTTGTATTTACCAAGTCAGTACTAAATGCATTTCACCTGGCAACATTTGTTAAAATGGGCTCTGTCAATTTTATAAATCAAGAACACATTTTATAGAGGTGTAGGAATTCAAAGCTACTCTTTGCTACGTCTATTATCTCATTACCCCAGAAAGTTTTATTCTGTTTTACGGCAGACTTGGGCAGAAGGCTGAAGAGAGTATAGATTTCCTCTTGCTACTACCATCTGGGAAATGTCTTTTAATGACAAATTTAAAACATACTACATCAGGTCTTCTGTTCATGAAGAATTATGCACTGCGTAATAGAGTGCTGAGCCAAAAGAAGATAAAAATCGTAATGCAGTTTGTATATTGGGTCGAGCTACTAAAGAGCTCCTTCCTCTTGGTGGGGGATCACACCAAGTTGTCAGCTAAGGTTTATAAACTCTAATCCTTAAGAGTCTCAATTTGTATAATCTCGGGGGTCACCTAGAGTGGAAACCTAATTAGCTGCTCTGTATTCATGTTTCTCAGCAACTAAGTGAAGCCAAAATAGTTTGCAATTTAATCTAGCATTCTTTTTTGTGGTGCAAAAATGTGGTTTTAGTTTTTACTTTACTTTTCCACTATTTTAGATTTATTCCACTTACTTGCTTCTGAAAAATTCATCAAGCCTTTGGCTTACTGGCTTCATTCTGCCTATTCAGATACTTTGTTAGTCTTTTCTCATAAATCCAACTGGTTGAGAAAAGGTTTTTCCAGTGATGGCACACAGCAAATGTCTTGCTCCTTGTACTAAAGATGATGCCCTTTCTTTTGCTGTCTTGTATCAATGGGTAAAGACAAAGTTTTCACTTTTCACACATTTTCTGCTGCGAACTTTATTTTTATCACCTGACTTAAATTTTATTTCATCTCATTTTATTTTTTACTAAGCCTACAGGCCTTGTCCAGGAAGGGAAAACCTACATTCAGATTCTTGTTTATTTGTAGCAAAAACTGAAATTCATAGAAATAGACACGTTCTTCATCTTGCTTTGTTAAGAACTTTAGCGTTCATATTTTACAGAGAAAAAAAATAATACACTGCAAGAGAATTTTATGGACTGTAAAACAGATGATTCATATTGGACCAATTTGTGTTCATCTGGGAGAATGTAAGGAATAGAACTTTGATGTCTCTTATCCTCTGAGGGCATATCTCAAATGCACATATATGGAAATAATCCAGATGTACAACTCTGGATCTTGTATTAAACGAGCTTGTGATATGTTTTTAATCATCTCACATTATGAAATATTTATTCCAGATAGATACTGTCCTTATGAAATAAACTGCAGATATCATGGATCTTGTATGTAGATCAGTTTAATTTGACAGCCTGTCTATTTTTCCCAAGTTAAACGACCTAGTGATGATTATATAATTGGTAAGTATACCTAACAGCAAATGTTATATTTCTGAATTTTTCAAATTTATGTCACTGGACCAAACTGGACAAGAGAAAGATGTAACTTCTGACCCCTGTTGTGGTTCTCCTGTCACAATCCATTAGTGAATCTGCTAATTTTTTTAAAATTTGCAACATATTTATACTATCCTTTCTCAAGACTCAGCATGGCATACATAGTATAAAATAAAATGATCAGCTCCAATTCCATACAACCAACTAATTGGTTATAAATACTATGGTTCATCAAAAATCATTGCTAAGCATCATCCTATTTAGACATTATGGTTTTCACTGTCTTCCCAAATGTGAGTTGTTGTAATCTTCCAAATAATGTAATGCGTGCATTAATTCCCTTCTGTTTAGCATAATTCTAAATCCTGATAAATATAAATGGACTTGGATAATGATGATAGGAACTTCAAGAGAAGAGGCAAAGAATCTAAAAGAAAACAGGAGTTGGCTGGAGGAGGTCTTGGAAAGCCCAATGCCCACTGGCATCCAGAAACCTGCCTCAGGTCAGGAACCTCAGCTGGCTAGGCCCACTGGAGTGCAGGCCTCTTCCCTCCATACACAAACACACACCACTCCCAAGAGGCCTGAACCTTCTTTCTGACCCACCACACCTGTCTCCACTTACCTTTCTCTTTTTCTACAGCTGCTAACAGGTGCAGCCAATGCGAGGCTCCACTAGAAAGCTAGTGAAAACCATCTTCCTCTAGATGGTTAGAGTGGCAATTTTTGTCAAGGTTGGCAGGAACACAAAATAAGCCAGAGAAGTTCTGGTTCCTGGCCAGCCATGAGAAAAGTTGCCTTTACTACAGTAGCTTTCTGGCCGTTATGGTTGAGGAACAGAGGGGAATGTCTATGGAGATTCTCACTCATCCAGATCATGGTAGTCCCAAAGGTGCTTTTTCAACAGGCAACTGGACTTTCTTTGAAGACATTTCGCTTCTCATCCATGAAGCTTCTTCAGCTCTGAAGAAGCTTCTTGGATGAGAAGCGAAACGTCTTCAAAGAAAAACCAGAAAGTCCAGTTGCCTCTTGAAAAAGCACCTTTGGGACAACAAAGGGGAAAACATCAATGAGAAAGTCTAAGTATGTCAGGGATTATCACACAGTTTGATATTTTAAAAAAATCAAAATAAGAGACACAATGGTGTGATCAGTTGCATTCTGTGGCTACCAGATTTTTTTTTAAATCACACCTTGCAGACATCCCTGTGAGAGACGCTTTCTTAGCTATGTTGGCCACAAGGCCAGCAGAACTAATGATGCCACTCCTGTAATGTACTCTGACATAGGCTCTCCTCTCTGACTCTCTCTCCACAGATCTACAGCAAAGACATCTGTATGTTGCTTAAAAACAAACAAAACATAAATTCTCCTGTACTTATAAACATCTCTATTTTGGAGTTTCTAAAGGCCGAAGAGGAAATTTATCACAACTTACATCCATATCATCATATTCACAACTATCTGATGCTAACCCTGGGTCTCCAGTATTGTTCCCATGTGCATCGATGACCTTGTAGAGTAGACTTTCTGAATCTTGGCACCCACTAGATTTCCTGCCCAAAAACGCTACTTTAAAAAGTATTCAGTTATTTAATTTAAATGAATATTAAATAGGAAGTGGAATTTTTGCAATTCCAGCATCTTTTTTCTTTGCAAAATTTCATATAAGCCCTATGTTTTATTAGAAAACAATTGAACAATTGCAGTGCAACACTTTGTTTGGATATATGTGCACCTACTCAGGAAAAAAGAAAGCAGTTATAAAGTGGGTGGTAAGACATATCCTAGGGCAGTGATGGCGAACCTATGGCACGCGTGCCACAGGTGGCACGCGGAGCCATATCAGAGGGCACGCGAGGCGTTGCCCTATGTCAGCTCCAGCGCGCATCTGCGCGCTGGCCAGCTGATTTCCAGCCTTGGGGAAGGCCGTTTTGCCCTCCAGAGGCTTCAGGGAAGCGTCCTGAAGCCCCGGAACGCAAAAAACGGCCCAACGGCAAACCGGAAGTTTGGAAAAACGCACTTCCAGTTTGCCGTTGGGCTGTTTTTTGCACTCCGGAGGCTTCAGGGAAGCTTCCTGAAGCCCCGGAGTGCAAAAAACAGCCCAACGGGCAAACCGGAAGTGCATTTTTCCGAACTCGGGGGGGGGTTGTGCGCATGCGTGGGGGGGTTGTGCGCATGCGTGGGGGCAGAGAATGGGTGTGGGCACGCGCACGCGCTAGTGCGTGCGCGCACACCCCCTTTTGGCACGCAGACCAAAAAAGGTTTACCATCACTGTCCTAGGGGGATGCGGTGGCTCAGTGGCTAAGACGCTGAGCTTGTCGATCAGAAAGGTCGGCAGTTCAGCGGTTCGAATCCCTAGCGCCGCGTAATGGAGTGAGCTCCCATTACTTGCCCCAGCTTCTGCCAACCTAGCAGTTTGAAAGCATGTAAAATTGCAAGTAGAAAAATAGGGACCACTTTGGTGGGAAGGTAACAGCATTCTGTGCGCCTTCGGTGTTTAGTCATGCTGGCCACATGACCACGGAATCATCATCAGACAGCGCTGGCTCTTCGGCTTAGAAACAGAGATGAGCACCGCCCCCTAGAGTCGGGAACGACTAGCACATATGTGCGACAGGAACCTTTACCTTTACCTTTAAGACATATCCTGTTATTAGAGGAGTTGTGGGGAGCAACTTCATCATTATTGTTTAGTAATGGTATTCTGGGACTGCCTGCACAATCCACAGCAGCCATTTTATGAAAGGACAAGCATGTCTGCTCTTTCATCTAACAAGGTGAGTTTCTTGCCACCTTCACAAAATCTTCTGACTCCTTGAAGCTTCTATTCAGTTGCTGTGTGAAGATTTTTATTCTTGGATCATGTTCTAGTGCCATGATGGCGAACCTATGGCACGGGTGCCAGAGGTGGCACGCAGAGCCCTCTCTGCTGGCACGCTTTCCGTCGCCCCAGGTCAGATCTCCGTGGCGTTTCTTTCGTGAGCTTCTGTTTCCCTGCAAATGATGAAACAGAAGCTCACAAAAGAAAAAAGATCTTACCTCTTGCTGCGCTGCTGGTGTTGGGATGCCCTGCCTCCTGCCAGCCAGCTGGTCTTCGGGTCTCTGCTGCGCATGCACAATGTTCATTGAATTGCTTTCTCAACTGAGAGCATTAGGTAATTCCTCAATTGTTTTCTATAGCAAAAATGTCTATCAAACTGATGTGTCTTTACAATTGAATTTGTGAGATTGGTAGAAGCTGTCGGCGCATGCGCACTTTTGTGCGTGCACGCACACCTTTCAGTTTGGGCATGCGCGTGCGCAGTTTGGGTACTCGGTGTCGAAAAGGTTCGCCATCACTGGTCTAGTGTAATTTGGGAAATGGACGTGGGGGGAAAGTTAAAAAAAAAATAGTCCATCCATGGAAATGAGGAAACAATTTGTGGCTGGTTCTTTTTAAATGATGGTTGCTTGAAGGTTGCTCAACAGTTTGGAATGCAAGAAGCGGTCCCAGTAGAATTGAGGCAGAGTACAAGAGTGGAGGTTAGGAGGCAAAAAAATAAATGTAATTGATTGTATGATTGGGTAGATTATCACCTACTTGCAACTATCAAGGAATATGTGACTTGTAAAAATCAGGTGATAAAGAATTTTGAAGTGAATTCTGGACTACATATTCTACAGATTTACAAAACATGGAGTGCCCACCACTTTAGGTGAAGTGATAGAGACATGCAAGTGAGCAAACATTACAGATCTGATCCATCTAGTATAGAGTGGACTATGGCAGGTTGGCTGGCTCTTAGATGGTCCTAAACCTGGAACTGAAAAGCCCTTTCATCCTATTTCAGGACTGGAGTTGGAATCTTCAGCATGAAATTAAGGTACTCTACCACTAAGCTACATTCATTTTCCAGTGCAATAAATACAAATAACTGTATGTTGTAACTCATAATGACTCTAGGTGTAATAGACCATGGATTATGATCATACAAATTATCCTAAGTGGGTGAAATGTATAGCTTAGAACATAGTGTAGCTCCTTTGTTCTAGACTAGTGTTTCTCAACTTCAATAACTTCAAGATGGGGGGACTGCAATCCCCAGAATTCCCCAGCTTGCATGCTGTTTAGGGAATTCTGGAAGATGAAATCCACACATCTTAAAGTTACTGAGGTTGAGACACTCTGCTCTAGATTAAACTGTATATCTGCATTGTGCTGCAGATTCATCCTACATGCCACAACGACGTATGTAAAGAATATGTATAGAGTGAGTCTCTGAATCATCTGAAGTAGTTAAATATTGTATCTGTGAATACATTTAAGCTTACCATGATATAGTAAATAGTCGACAATAGTCAAGTAGCCATTAAATATCATTTGTAACTACAAAGGGCTCCAACGGGGTCTTACACAACCTATCATAATACAGATTTCAAGTCAACGAATAGGCTGTTTAGCATCAGAAAGTTGCAGGTTGTGAGACTCATTCTAACCATTGGTGATTTAAACCATCTGAGTTACAGAAATGTGCCAGGAAAGACGGGTTCCTAGTAAAAGGAGCAGGTACTATACTCCTCCCTCTGAATAAGCTGAATGCAGACCATCAGAATGGATGGAATGGTGGAGGAGGCTAAACATGATTCCTTTAGAAACTACACTGGCACTCGCAATAATTGCTAACAGATTTCAGTTCACAGGTCTCCACTTTCTTTCCCCTTATGGTTCCTTCTTAACTTATCAGCATATTTTATGTTTGAGTTATTAGAAACTGCATCCTTCATTTATTGATTCTTGACAGTTACCAGCCAGCTTCTAATTGTTTCCAGCTCTGGAGGTTTCAAAAGCAGTGATTTTCATTTTTGATATTTTAATCATTTCTGTATCTTTCTCTCCTTCCTAGTATCCTGCATTCATTCTCGGGCATAAGATTTTTGTTAAGCTCTAAGCATCTCAGCATGGCCCTTTTCTTTCTCAGGAGAAGGTGGGCAGATTTTCTTGTAATACAGTGGCAAGGAGAACTCAGTGGATGGGAAGGGGTGCTTCATTTTCTTCTTGCTTGTCAACCATCCCCCTTGGCTTTTAAAAATTGTTTACCTAGCCTCTAAATCAGTCTCCTAGATTGAAAGAACATTCTCTGCAAAAAAAAATGCATGTGCAGAGAAAGCAGGGATGAAATTATTGCCTTTTCAGCAAGACATTAAATTACAATTTATACTATCATTCACCTCAATTCAAGATCAAGAGCAGGGAAAGTCTTAGGAGATTTAGAATGCCACAATGATGCCAAAATCATGAAACTGTTGGAAAACAATTGTGCATAATTTGGTTTGAGCCCACCATATTCCCAGTCAATCCCTACATTCAGATTACAGCGAGCCCACATGGCACTAGGTTCCACTAGCAGAAATATAGCTTGATGTTGATATATTAAATGCCAGCAAAGATCAAAATCTGTTAACTGACAAAAATGAGACAAAGGCAGGCAAAAGCAAATCAGGAAGAAAGACATGAACTATAAACAACATTATCTATCTATCTATCTATCTATCTATCTATCTATCTATCTATCTATCTATCTATCTATCTATCTATCTATCTCTATCTATCTATCTATCTATCTATCTATCTATCTATCTATCTATCTATCTATCTATCTATCTATCTATCTCAAAAGGCACAGAATTTTTCAGAACCACTGGAAACAAGACTGTGATACATTTCATGGACAGATGAAAAGGTTTTCCAGCCTTAATCATCAACAGAATAGAATTGGAAAGTAGCACCACAAATAATCCCTTCTCTATACTGTACCATTCAAGAAACAATACGGCAGATGGGCATGATGTATCCAACAGAAACATGCATCACAACATCATAATGCAATGTGACATTTCATACTTGTGTCACTCTATCACTCTTAAGTGTGGTGTTTGCATTGCAGCATGCATTTCATTCTTGCAGAGGTCCATCGCTAGCACTGCATATCTTTATTAATTTAAATAATTTATATGGCCGCCCATCTCACATCAGAGACTCAGGGTGACATACAAAATTAAAATTCAACCATTAAAACAATAACCCATGGCACCCCCAGTAAACAACACCTTCCAATCATTATAAAAACATATCAACAGGGTTAGTCTAAGATCCTGACCCCAAAGTCTGGAAAAACAGTCACAAAAGGCCTATTATGGATCATCCAGATCACTGTGAAAAATGCTCACTTACATGTTTTAGAAAATGGAAGAAAGTCTTCAAATCAAACAAAATCCTTCAAACTTAACATGCCGCAAGAAAAGAGTGGGGAGAACAAGTACAAAGTAAATATTGAGTCATGAACACCCAATACCAGTGAATTACTAAATTAACTGATTAATGAATATTCAGATTCCAATTTTGTATCATTTTAAAGATGGTTGTTTTGTGTGTATTAGTAGCCTAAATGTGGAAAAATCTTCAAGGATTTAGAACTTTAATAAAAAGTAAATAGAAGATATATTTTGAATTTTCTGACATTTTGGTAAGTATAGCTTACCAAAGTAAACGAGTACAACATGTCAAGTCAGGTTTAGCTTGTTTTCCCTTTTTCATATCCAAATGATTTTATTAAAAGAAGGTTCATGTGAAAGTTAGTTTTGGTGCGTTTTTCTGAATATTTATATTTTTGCTTACATTTCTCCCTCATGTCTATATTTCTGATACGTTTTTGAGTTGCAAACTGCTTCATAACATATGGAGAAGTTGAAGTTTGGACATAGAACTCATTCCAGTTTGCCTACAGATTCAGGGACGTCATATCTGAGTTAGAACCAGAATTCAGTTTTCTTTCTCACTGTTAGATATACAGTATGTGAACTAAATATGATCTATTGTATAATAGTGTAACCTGAATTTGCCTTCTTTTTCCTTGGAACATGTAACTCAGTAGCAAGAAACATAGTCCTTATAGGTCACAATATTACTGGGCACAGTAGAGCCGAGGTGGCGCAGTGGTTAGAGTGCAGCACTGCAGGCTACTTCAGCTGACTGCTAGCTGCAGTTCAGTGGTTCAAATCTCACCGGCTCAAGGTTGACTCAGCCTTCCATCCTTCCGAGGTGGGTAAAATGAGGACCCAGATTGTTGGAGGCAATATGCTGACTCTGTGAACCGCTTAGAGAGGGCTGTAAAGCACTATGAAGCGGTATATAAGTCTAACTGCTATTGCTATTGCTATTGTGTGTGTGTGTGTGTATTGCATTTCCCCAAAGCATTTTTCATGGGATCTTGTTTTGGAAAGAAATACTTTAAATGCCATTATTTGATATAATGTAATAGTGTCTTGAATGCTTATTTGACCCATCAAAAGCAAATAAAAAAGTTTATAAAAGAAAGCACAAATTATTCATGATATTGGACACAGGGAAGAATTTTTTCAACTCCCTCAGATTTGTTGTATGGCTTTAAGAAAAATAAATGAAAAAAAATGCCATCTTTTCCCCATCTTCGGCTAATTATACTAATATACAAACATGTAGGAATGTCATAAAATTTCTGATGATACAGCATATGGAGAATATTTTCCTGAAATGTAGCTTGACTGAGAGGCTGAATCTTTCTTAAATAAATAGTATCAGGATCCTTTGGGGAACCTGCAAGTTCATTTTTTTTTAAAGTATTAAATGGTTTAAATATTCTCATGTTTCACACTTTTGGCATTCTGTTGTCAATTTAGAAGAAGAGGGAAGACACAGGCCCTGGATGATTGCTATCACTGGGATTAGAGCAGTGATTCTCAACTTTTAGGTGAGTGGTAACCAACTCCAAACTGGCTGACGAATTCTTAGAGTTGAAATCCACTCATCTTAAAGTTACTAAGGTTGAGAAACACTGGATTACAGCAGGCAATATACAGTAAAGGAAACTGAGTTTTTATTGATTAACCAGAAATTTAGCCACTCCACCCACAAATCTAGAAAATGTGCTAACATACGTCATCATGTGAATATAACTATTGTTTTGTTTTGTTTTTTAAAAATAGGCCAAACCCAGATGGGTGATATCTTCATGTTCTAAAAATATGTCATTCAAAGCATAGAGAAGGATGCTTAATAGAGCATAAAATGAGGGGAATGGATGGGTTGCTTGTCATCAAGCTACAGGATCTTGGAGGGGATGTTGGTAAAAGAGGCAGTAGCATATAGTTGATCTTGCTGTATCTTGAAACACAGGTGGGATCGAGCCTAGCTAATATTGAAAGAGAAATCCAGGCATTACAATAGGCATCTGGGGAACTCCTAGAACTCAGTACCAAACCAGTTCTGAACTGGTTCAAGAAAACTATATTGGTTTGTCTATAAAATTACTTTTCCAGTTTTAGTGGTCCAATTGCTTTCAGCCTATATCAACAATGCTCTATCCTTCAACTATGCCAATAAGACTACAGTTGATAAAAATGGGATTAATTTTGAGTATATGCTTACCAAGTGTATACATTGCAGTAAACCACGATTGCTTAAACATATTAACACTAGATTAACATATAACTAAACCCATAAATATTATGTACAACCATAATGGTTTGTAAAACCATAATGGCTGGCTTCAAACAACACATTAAATCAAAAGCAAACCACATGATGACTTACCGTAGTTTGTTGTGCAGGGGGATGTATATGTAATCCTCAATTTATGACCATTTGTTGAATATCTGTTTGAAGCAACAACAGCACTGAAAAAAGTGATTTATAACCAGTCTTTGCACTTAACAATCATTGTAGCATTCCTGGATCACATGATCAGTTCAGGCACTAGGCAGGGGTGGGTTCTAACTTAACTCGCTGCCGGTTCACTTCCTCCCATGCCGCGTGGCTGCGCCGCGTGGCCGCACGCGCGCTTTACAAAAAAATTTTAAAAAATTCCCCCCCCCCAAAAAAAGCCAAAAACAAGATGGTGACGCATGCGCAGTGCCGGAAACTCGGCTTTTGTGCATCCGCAGAAGAAAAAAACCCGGAAAAAATTAAAAAAATAAATAAAAAAATTCAAAAAAAGGATGGCGGCATCCACAGACCGGCACCGACTGAACCAGATCCGTGACATCATCGTGACGTCACCAGCAGTTCACTACCGGTTCGGGCGAACCAGTCCGAACCGGGAGGAACCCACCTCTGGCACTAGGCAACGAGCATGTATTTATGATGGTTGCGGCGTCCCAGGGTCCCATGATCAGCATTTGCGGTCTTCCCAGGTCTCTTCTGACAAGCAAAGTCAATGTGGGAAGCTGGATTCTCTTAACTACTGCAGTGATTCACTTAATGACCATGGTAAGAAAGGTCATAAAATCAGGTGCAACTCACTTGATAATTGCATCACTTAGCAATGGAAGTTCTGGTCCCATTTCTGGTCCCTCAAGGAGTACTTGTAATCTGGGTTATAAAGGAAATAAATGTAGGAGGACATGAAGAATGTCCACATTTGGGGCCCAAACTTTCAAGACCTTAGGTCTTTAAGGAATCTAAAGCTTAATGATTGAAAGTAAGCACATTGTTCATACATTACATTGAGTGATATGTGAACTCAGTCACAATCTTGATGTCATTGTTTACCACCCTTGCTTCCTTATTTCCAACATAACACGAGCTTCAGCATATTTTTTTTCTCAGTTTTACGGAGCCATCTAATAATTGGCAATTCTAAATATAGCATACTGGCTTGGTTAGTCAACAAATGTCTTGCTTTAAATTCTTCATCAAAACTTGGCAGTCAGAGTTAGCAGGATCTTGCTAAATATCTTCCTGGGTTATTCATAGTTGTTACAGTATAACACATAATGATAAATCTGATAATTGCTCCAATTTAAGAAATGGAGATGTTCCTCTGTTTCAGGTTTGCATCTCACTGATCATCCACAGACCAGAATAGAAAGTTTCACACATTATTACAAATGGCACATCATAAAACAGCTCTCCAAAGGATGGACACATACAGCTGCTCTGTGTTTGTATGTTTAAAAAATGAGACCTGACTTCTTTTCGAATTGTGTAGCACCTATGGCAGGGGTGTCAAACTCGCGACAACACATTGTCTTCACATGACATATTGCAACTTTCCCCCCTTCGCTAAAATGGGGGTGGGCGTGGCCAGCACGTGATGCATCCGGCCCATGAGCCGCGAGTTTGACACCCCTGACCTATGGCAATTATCAATAATTTTATGCACTTCCATCAGTGACAAATCTCCTATGGTTTTCAACGAAACCCTAAAGATTGGCATCTTCATTTCAGAATAGTGTCACTGGGGGTCAAAACTGCAAAATGAGCAGTATGTTATATGCAACACACATAAAAGAGACACGAGGCTTCAATCATGCATGCCTGGCCTTGTTGACTTTTTTCATCCTCCAATTTCAAGAGCAATTGTACATTTATTTGTTAAAGTTGATCACATTACAGGAGAAAGATATGTCAGTATTCCATATTCCACCAGACTTGACTATATATGCACAAATGGAGTTAAAGTCAATCATATCCTAAAGAATACCTGAAAGATACCAAACTGTTAAAATAGCCATCTGTTTTTACCTACCTATCCCATCCATTCACCTATTCAGTTTATTTCATGTATTGATTCAAGACAGTATTCAGGTTGACTAACATTTTTAAACACTTAAAGTATAAATTAAAATTAACTTTGATGAACTACTGAAAACCCATTCCTAAATTCTGTGAGAGCCAAAGCCAAATATAAATCCAGAAGGAGTGCAAATTCCCAAAACTAGAATGTGTGAGTTGGCTCTAAGAAGGTGCAAGCTGAATTCAACCTCTGAATGCCATGCTGAGAGTAGGATCTGGGGCCAGGACAAAGATATGATGAATTTTTCATTTACATTTAACTAGCATTAATTACAGTTAATGCATTTGACTCCAGTCAGGTATTTAATCATTTGTTTCTTTCCTTACATACAATAATAATTGAAAAGGTCTTTGAAGGCAACACCTGAAGCTTTTTCTGGGTCATAAGAAGGTCACACATTGTGAGTGTGTATTTCTGCTTAAAAGAATAAAGCTATTTAAAACATGAGACATAAGATTCAACCAACCTTACATTTAAAATACTAATAGAATAACAAGTAGTTATCAGTTTCTTATTATAGAAAATAGGTATGTTATCTATTTAGACTTCGGAATTGTTACATTCTTATTCTATATTCTAAAACTCAGTTATGAAGTATCAGTTATATTGCCAAGAGTTTTGAAACCTGAAAAAAATTGTCTTGCTATCTGAATTCACATCTGTTACCAAAATCTGCTTTTCCAGGTGCTATTACCTTGGAAACAAGATGCCAGGAGACCAAGAAATGGTTCCAAGGCTCAAGATCGATGCCTAAAATGAGTTAATAAAATTATTTTTTAGGTCCTTCGTGTTATTTTCATGCTAAGCTCTGCATTTGTTTAAGTACTTTCATGCACCACTTGATCTCCTGAAAGCAAAAGCAGTGTGGGTTTGCAACAGAAGAAAACTGAACTGTAGGTTACCTGTACTCTTGTGTATTATCTTGTGAGTATTAGAATTCACAAAGCATAAAAGGAATCTGGGACCTAGTGCTGAATTTTGTATATGAACAGTCTTGGGCTATTAAAGGTTTAATTAAAGTATAGAGTGTTTTGGTTTTCTTATGATGATAAAGTTTGGCTTGTGGATAGATGGGCAGGGCATGTTGGTTAATGTATTAGATGGAGATTCAGGTTTGAGTTCATCCTCAGCTACAGAAGCTCATTGGTTGACTAGTACAGAATATTAAGGAGAAGGAGAAGGAAGCCAGAGTTTTGTTCATGCTTCCTCAATCAACTGGGGTCTTTTCAGGGTCCTGACAATTTCTTTTACTGTTTGTATTGATGAGTATTCAGTTATGCACTTGCCTTAAAAATCAGCAGATCTTGTCCTGTCCCCTCTCTTCCTTTCCAAGACCATCTAAAGACATTAGGGTGTCTAGATGACAGCAACTTACCTCTCTTTAAACATAGAAAAAGAAATGTGCCATGATATTGGCATGTAGCCAGGGGGATGGAAGAATGAAGGAGAAGGACACTGTTTCTGAATAATGGAAGAAGAGGAGGGGTGCCAAGAAAGGCTAGGTTGGGAAAAGAAACATGAGGTACAGGTAGATAGCTCAGAAATCCAGGGATCAAGAAATCTTATTGGCTACCTAAGTGCAAACCCTTATATTTCTCACATGGAACAGCTTTTTCTTGGATAAGGCTCAGTGTTCAAGCTTATCAAGATGCTTTTGAATCTTGAGTCTGTCTTCTGAGATGTTAGCAATCTCATCACCCACTTTGAGTCATCTCAAATTTTGTGAGCATTCCTATTCTCTCATCTAAGACATTCTATGATTCTTTGGGGATGGGGAGGCTGGTGTGTGTGTGTATGTGTGCACGCACGTGTGCGTGAATGTGTGTGTGTGTTAACTATGAGCTACCCATAGTCACAGCTGTGAGATGGGCAGCCATATAAATTAAACAAACAAATAATGAATAACCCCAGAAAAACTAGGTAATGTTGAAATTAAGCATGTTTTGCAAATAGTATGAGTACAGCTACTAACTCTTTACTTAGTCTGATTAAACATGCACATAAAGAATTTTATGTGTGGTCAGAAAGCCTCACCAAATAAACGAAGAAGAGGCCATGCATTGCAGAAAGCACATTTTTATTTTATAAACTAAAGTCCCATTTGTTATCTCTATTTCAGGCATGGAAAATGCGCATCTAAGAATCCAACTCTTCTCATTTCAATATGTCAGCTTACATATTTCTGATGAATTTTCTTGCTCTGAATTCTCCCACCATTAGGAGGAAATATTTTGTGCCTTTATTAACATTTGAGGCCTTGTCCATATAAACAACAGATTTCTCCCATGACTGAGCAAACCTTAGTGCATCATCTTTCCTACATGTTGAAGGAAAGGACTAAGGAGAGAAAAAGATCTGACCAATAATTTGTGGAGATGACCTGATAATGGTTTTATGAAATGGCTTCTCCTTGAAGTCTGTTTCTCAGAATCTTTTTGCTGTTTCTTCAGTCCATTAAGTAAGGATGAGGAGTTTATATAAACAAGGCTGCTTCGGGCATGCCCTTTCTTTGGTGGGGTATTTAACACTGAACTTTTTGAATAAACACTGCTGCTGGAAGAATTATTTCTCCTTTTTGTAGGAGCCGGATGTTTTTCTGTAGATATGTTTCACCACTGTGGCATCTCACAGTGGATAACAAGAGAGGCAATTGGTTTTTTATTCTAGCAGCCATATCGAATATCCAAGAATTAAGAAAATACACCAAAATCTTCTGTATCAAAACCAAAATGCTACTGGCATTCATTGTTGTTGTTGTTGTTTTCTCTGAAAAGAAGGTTGCCACATCCTTGAAGTTCTAATTGCATCAGAATGACTAATGTTATGATGGGTAAAATGGGTAAGAAATTATTTTTGTCCATTGTGTACAGACTTCAATTAGAAGTTAAATATTAGGCAGGTAGTCAAGCACAACTTTCCCTGATTTCTAGTTTTCTATATACAGGGGCTATTTCATGGCAGAATATTTAATCATGTCAACAAGCAGGGTGAAATACTGTAGGACAGGGGTGTCAAACTCAAGGCCCGAGGGCCGGATCCAGCCCGCGGGGTACTTAGATCTGGCCCGCGGGGCCACCCTGGAAACAGCTAAGGACCGGCCCGAGCTCTCTGCCAGCGAAAACAGGCTACCACAGCCTCCTGCAACCCTCTTTTCACTGGGGTTAGGGTTAGGGTTAGAGGGTTAGAGGGTTGCAGGAAGCCGTGGCAGCTGAAAACGGAGCTCGGGAGCCCGTTTTCGCTGGCAGAGCACTTGGGCCACCACAGGTGCCCCCGACAGGTGTGATGTTGAGCTGGCCACACCCACCCTAGCCATGCCCATCCCAGCCCCCCAAGGTCAAACACAACCCTGATGTGGCCCTCAATGAAATCGAGTTTGACACTCCTGCTGTAGGATAATTGACATCCATTCTTTATGAAAACTAAGCCTTAATGAGGGTTACAAGTAGTCCTCGAGTTATGATGACAATTAAGCAATGAGGTCATAAAGCACAACATCATATGACTGCATGGTTTAGTGACAGCAATCCCAGAAGTCCTTTGAAGGAGCCATTGAAACCCCAGAACCATGTGACTCATTTAGTGGGAAATGGCAGGAGTCCCAGGCAAAGAGCATTGGAGCTGGGTACTTGATGGGTGTTATAGGCAGGTGCTACTGAAGCATAGGCAGCCTGACAGAGGCCTTGGGTGGGATTACAGAGCACAGGCAGCCTGGAAGGGGGTGCACACTATAGAGTGTGGCTGATAGTGTTGCCACACAGTTTAAAATCCCTGGCATCCCATACTCCATATCAGGGTTCCTTCGAAGAAAAGGGGATGGGAGTGACGTATGGAAACAACTTACAACCTTCCCTGCCAGCTTTCCCATTAATTTTGCTGTGAGAAGCCAGCAGGAAAGGTTATAAAGGGTGACCACGGGATGCTGTAACCACTGTTAGTGTGAGCCAATTGCCAGCTACTTAGCATCAGTAGTGGCGCAGTGGTTAGAATGCAGTATTGCAGGCTAATTCTGCCGACTGCCAGCAGTCCAATTCTCACGGGCTCGAAGTTTACTCAGCCTTCCATACTTCCAAGGTTAGCAAAATTGTGGATTTTGTTCAGGGCAATATGTTGATTCTGTAAACCTCTTAGAGAGGGCTGTAAAGCACTGTGAAGCTGTATATAAGTGTAAGTGCTATTGCTATCATAACCCTGAACAATCGCTGAACTAGTAGTCACAACTAAAAAATTACCTGTACTCTATTTGGGCTGGGGGGAAAAAACTGACAACCATTTGATGGTGGCAAAAAGTTACAGAAAATTCTAACTGCTGTGTAGAGATTACTCAATTTTTTTGCAACTCAGATATGATAGCTCTATTATAGCAGGCAGGCACACACACACACACACACACACACACACACACACAGTGGGTGGAAGAGAGAGAGCATGCAAAGTATTCTTGATGAGTATTATCATATTCAGCTTGGAAAAGCAAAACAAAGCAATCCCCCAAAAGGTTAATGAGGCATTAATGAGTCAACAAGCATTTTAGCCATTTCCAACTTGTAGAATAAATGGAAATAGGGGAGTATGAAGCCTGAAGATTTTATTTCATCTAATGTCTTGATTCTGACTTTTAATGACCCTGCAAGTTCTTCTCTTTCCTGCTCTCACTTTCCACCTCTCTGAAGTAAGACAAAAGTACAGATGGGTCTCATAACTTCAACCCAAGAGTGACTTTGTGAATGCCTGGACAACAGAAGTGAGAAGCAAAGCCAAATGCTTCTAACTTACAACTCCTCCAGAGGCAAATTTCTGACAGAGTTATGGTGGGTGCCCCAAACTAACCTTGCAGTGATTGCATCAATCAAGCACAAGTTTCCACATTGTAACTGAAGGGAAACAAAAGATTAGGAAAATTCTTTGGGGTGTACTAATGAATAAGTCAGTGAAAATTTCAAGACATTTTTGCCAGTGGAAAATTCCTAGCCTATAATGCAAACTAAGACACTTAATCAAGGGAAAACAAGACAAACTCATGAGAGACCATCTTTTGCCCCAGAAAGATAGTTTACAGGACTTTGGTTTGTTTAATCTAGTCTAGATAGCTTATAAGTAGTTTGTAGACTGCAACTTTTCCCCACTGCTACATATTTGTTTCCACTTTTTGACTCTCAGTTATAAAAGATGAATCAATGGAGGGTGATTATATTTTAAGTATAAACTCATGGAAACATTTGGCAGCCTAGAATCAAAATTCTAGATTTACAAGACTGTTCAATAGCAAGGTAAAAATCAATGGAAAGTGATAAATTTCCTTGCCTTGAAAAATTTAGATCAGCTATTTTCTTATGACATTGTAGATCCAGAAGACACAAGTTCTTTGTACATGTACCGATTCCTTCTCATTCTTTACTCAATTACCTCTTTAAATCATACTTTTCTGTAAGGCAGATTGCTTGCCTTAATCGCCAATTGTAATGAAATTATTTTTTAAAAATGATCAAGGAAGCAAAAGAAATTAGGAATTTCCTGGAAGGATCATATTTGGCAGAATTTGTCTCCCCAGAGATACTGAAGTAAATGTAGTTGCCCATTATTCATGGCACCTGAGCCAATACATGACTTCACCCAGCAGTTTCATGTAGATGTTAAATAGGAGTGGGAAGAATGTTGAGCCCAGAGGCATCTTTGCCAGACAAAGGCCTAGATCTGGGCCTCTCCACTCCAACAGGAAGAAATCCTTATTCCTAGCCCCTAAGTTAGGACAAGAAAAAAAAATGACTGATGTTATTGAAGGCTTCTGAGAGGTCAAGGAAGACTTGGATAGATATGCTATCCCTGTCCTTAGCCTACCAAAGATCATGCACAACCAGAGCCCATGCCATCTCAGTACTATAATCTGACATGTACCCAACTGAAAAGGGTTCAGATAGCCTGTTTCCTCCAAGACCTTTGGAGCTGCAAGACTACCACATTTCTAAAAACAAAGGTTGGAGACTGGAGAAAATTGTCTAGTACCAATGAATCTGGCAATGGCTTCTTGAGGAGAAGGCAAACCATGACTTCATTTAAAGTGGTCAGAACCATCCTCTCCTACTACAAGCGCTCATTATCACTTGGATCCAACTGCACTATATATATATAAACTTCAAGAAGCCTTGACCCACCAGGAAGGACATGAGTCTAAAACATAAGGACTCAAAGCCCCAAGGACCCTGTCCATTTGATCAAGACCAAGAGGCTCAAATTTCTCAAAAAAAAAAAAAAACACCTGAGTAAAAGTGTGCCTTAATCAATTCCATAGGATCTGACAACCAGAATCCAACTCTGGATAAAATCCAATGATTTCACCCAACTCATGCCTAAAACAGTCCTCAGAGCAACCCTGCAAGGAGTGGTAGCTGAATATCTATAGTCTGTCAGCGTTCCAAGTAATGCATCCATAGAAAGCAGAATTCTGAGGCAGGTGGATTCCTCAAAGAACAATTTATTGGATACATCATATTGGCACAACTCTGAAAGTTCTCGCGGCTTTCACCTAATTAAAAAGTAAAGTTTTCCCACCAAGTCACTGGTCACGCTGTCCAATCAAGGTGCTGGCCGGTTGCTTGGTTACTTCACTCCTCCTCTGGCCAGCCACCTGTGAGAATGTCCTTGGTTCCCACAGAAAAACCTTTTGTTTTGGCTACAAAACCCCATCTAGCTATTTCCCCCCCCTCCCCCATCCCTTCTTCTGCTTTGTGGCAACCCTGAAGCCTCAAAGATGGCCTCAGCTAGGTTCACTTCAGGGTTGACACAGACATGATTAGAACAGAGAAACAGGAGGAGTCAGTACCATTCCTGACTAACAAAATTTATTAAAAGACAAAAGCTTTCCTAAGCTGCAGCTCACTTCATCAGAATGAGTGACTGGATTGATGCTGGATTAAATTGAAATGAGATGGAGGAAGGGAGGGGAGGACAGGTTGATTGTGGAGATGTGGGTTATATATGGAAAAGGTTAAAAATATCTTATCAATTAACAATTTCAATGTGTTTAAAAACCCAACATTGTCTTCCAAAACTTTCCAACACAATAATTAGCAGTGCAGTTCCATTGCCACTTTGCCCTTTGGAAATAATAGTGAAAAACACCATAAGCGCTATAACATTTGAGGCAAATTCTTATCTCTCTGTCTCATGTTCACTCTGCCAGCTGAAGAAGATGACTTCTTCTTTTGACTTGTCACACAGCAGCCACAAGATCAATTCACTTGCATGATAACTGATCTACTTCTGTTGTTGCTCAATCTCTGGGTATCCAAATCTTCTAGCATACTGAGGGTTTCCAGGTACCCATCACTACTGCTGTACACCAGAATGGACATCACCTCATCACTATCGCCATTGTTGCCACCAAAATGCAGGCACAGTCAGCTTGGAATGGGACAACTCATTGTGGCCAGCTCACTGCCTCCAGGTTGCCTCTGCCAACTCACCTCTGCCAGGTCATTGCAGGACAACTCAACATGGACAATTCACTGTGGGGACACCTTCTGCTGTCAGCCAGGGGGAGAGCTGGGTGGGCAGGTGAGTGAGCGGGTGGGCAGAGCACAGAATGGCAGCAGCCATGGGATTCCATTTTCACACACCCTCACCACTGTCGCTGCCACTGCCACCATGCCAAGCTCTGGGCCGTTCAGATTTCAGGCTGTTCAATGGCAGCAGAGGATGCAGGGAAGGCAGCAGTGGCCAGGCATATCCAATTTTCACACCCTACACTGCCACTGCCACTGCCACTGCCACTGCCAAACGGCCCGAACACACTGCCACAGCCGAACAGCCTGAACTCCAAACAGCCTGGAGTTCAGCATGGCGGCAGCAGCAGCAGCAGCAGGGTGTGTGAAAATGGGAAGCACCCAGCCACTGCCATCACCACTCTGCATTCTAGCCATCCACTTGCCCACCCAGCTCTTTCTCCGGTGGGAAGCCCCCAGCCTCTGCTACTGCTTTGCACTCTGCCCACCTGCTTGCTTGCCCACCCACCTGGCTCTCCCTCTGGCTGCCCTCAGCGAGCTGTCCCCATGGTAAATTGGCCATGTTGAGTTGTCCTGTGATGACTTGGCAGTGGTTAGTTGGCAGAGGCAACTTGGCAGTGGTGACCTGGCGGCATGTTCTGGCGGCACTGAGCTAGTCGTACTGAGTTATCCTAGATCCTACTTTTTCTGGCCCCTTCTTTTTCTGCTGATCATCCCAGCATGATCAGCAGAGTCAACTCGCATGATATGGCCAAAGTACGATAGCCTTTGTTTCGCGATCTTAACTTCAAGTGATATTTTCAGTAGCCATAATTTCACCAGTAGTTTAAACTAATGAGGCTAATGAAACCTCATCAAATTTGCTTCATTATTTACTATTACCTTGTCTCAGAACTTTGCCTGGCTTTGCTGACCTGAAATTTTGAGCAATGTTTATACCTATGCGTGCATGTCAATTTTTTTAAAGTATCTAATTAGAGTATCTAAGTATCTAATTTTTTTAAAGTATCTAATTAGAGACACTCCAGAGAAAACATTCTTCAAATCAGAGGTGGGTTCCTGCCGGTTCAGACCAGCTCTATAGAACTGGTAGCGGGAATTTCCCCCTACTCGCCGAACCGGCAGCAATAGCTGGCTGGACACGCCCCTGAACCAGCTCTCTTGGTGGCACCATAGGCGCCGCCATCTTGTTTTTTGCTTCTGCGCACGTGCAGAAGCTGTTTTTTGCTTCAGCGCATGCGCAGAAGCTGGGTTTTTAGCAGTGCGCATGCACGCATGTCCGCGCGGCGCGTGAGGAAGCAAACCGGCAGTGAGGTAAGCCAGAACCCACCCCTGCTTCAAATGATTGTCTTTATTTTTGGTTTTGCTTTGTTATTTTGTGTTTTGTTTTTAGAGGAGAAAATTCTCATGAGCCACACAAGAAATACAGAGAAATATTCTACAACATGTTTCTTTTTTGTTTTAACAGAGGGTACCTCTAAGGAAAATCTTCTCTAAGAAATTTCAGCTCCATTTAATGATGGGTCCAGCTTTGAAACAAATGTACCTTCTCTGAGCTCAATATTTTGACTTCATTCCATAGGCAACCTGTGGGTTTCAGCTGTTGATGACCTTGCTTCTGAAAGAGGTTATTTGACACTCAAAACATCATAGATACCTCACATGAAGAATAAGGTAGAGATAGAAGAACTGACAGAGGCTATAATGGGGCCCAATTATCATTTAGTGTTAATTTTGAACTTGAGTGATTGTGGATAGATTGGTGGTCCCTACACATCTTAGGGGGTGGGGTACAAGATCAGAAAATGCTGTTTTATCTTAACCTGGTGACTGGCACATGAACAGGTTCCCAGACAGTATGATAATGAAAACTGACAGCAGCTACTATTACAAATTATAGAACAATGGAAAGGGAATCTGTAGTGCCTTGGTCAGCTGCTCAAGCATGACAAGTCAATCAGAAAAAGAAAAAGAAAAGCAGTCTGTTTGCAAAATTCTCCACAGTCTGGTGTAAGAGCACCATGGTGTTCTGGAGGCATTATTATTCTGGAAGGAAGAAAGGCTTGGAGCTGAGATTTTGACTATGAGTTCCCAGCATTAAGAAAATGGCTCACAGTTTTGGAATCTCTGAAGTTTTGCCATTCAAAATGTTGGGCAGCCTAGCTTGCTTGTCTGACAATGATTGTGATGTCGGGGTGGGGGTGGGGGGATGAGGGGAGGAAAGGAGTAGTAGCAATACCCCATGTGGTAGTACCCTTAAAGTACACTCTTGGTAACTCTATTGTTCCCACTAACAGAATCTATTGGTCAACTCCCCAGATCAGTGGATAAACATAAACTCATTCCCTTCTGATTCCTGCCCCCTACTTGTCTTCCTTTTGGTATAGTTTGCTTTCAAACACAAAGCAAATAGGTTTGCTGGATCACACAGGTTTAAACCACATGTACAAGGTGAAAATATGTGATTGTGAGTGATATGCTGACAGTTTTGAACCTGTACTTGTATTCACTCTAAAGAGTGCTATTACATCTGTTATGCATTTAAAAAAAAACCTTTTTACTTGAATTTCTGGAAATATTTGGGGGGGTTGAACAGTTCCAGTTTGCCTACATTTCCATATGTTAGAAAGAGCTATAAGGGGAAAATAAGAATGTTGAGATGTCCTTTCAGACATTTTAAATGGGAAAGGAAAAAATCCAGATATTTTCTACCAGATACACATGAATCGTCCCCAAGAACAGCAGTGTAATGGTGAAACTAAAACATCTGAAAAAGAAAATACAAAAAGGGTGCTTGTTATTTAACATACAATAATCATCATTACCATTAATGCCTAAAGAAAAAGGATGACAATTCAAGAGATTAATTTCTTAGGACTAAACTGCACACGACATTAAGAATCATACTTGTATTCAGAATGTTGGTTTTTAAAATATGTAAGCAGTAGCATAATATGCTTTTGATAGTAGTTGTAGCAGGGATTCTGTTTTCTGCTACAGGTTTTTTAAAAAAATATATTCCAATTTGTTAACAGAATTGGGGCCATTGGGAAACATCCACTTGACTGTTTCTTCTACTAAGTTTTTCTATTCAATCTTTATTTTGACTTTATTTCAGTCATTTCTAAATAATATTATTCAAGTTTAATTGTTAAAAACGTAATAGTGATTATCCTTCTTTGTAGTCTTAGCACATTGATTCTTGTCTTATTATTTTCAGATGCTTCCAGTTGACATGGATCATGAATTATTATTATAGAGTGTCGTCAAAAATGTACATTTTGTCACCATGTATGTATGGTGTGTGTATGGACTAACAGAAAAATTCTACAGATACATCTAAACAGAAGTAAATCCAATTGAGTTCAGCTGGGTTTATTCTTGGGTAAATGGATAATCACTTGTCATCTAAAACCAATAAATTGCAATAGCACTTAGACTTATATACCACTTCCTTATTTATCTCTAATATTTTAAAATTACCTTGAACCAGGATAATAAATAGAAATCAAGCAGCCATTTTTCTATTGCCTCTTTAACATACAGTAAAAACTGAATATTTAAGTTTCCAGCTACACACTGACTATATAAGCTTGAGACCCTGAATTAAAGATTAGGTTTCCCTTCAGGTAACCACTTCCAGACACTTTATCTGGTATATATCTTACAACTATACCCTATTTGTTACTGTACAGAGAAACACAATCCTTGCCTTATATTCCCAATGAAAAGCGATTTTTGCAGCATCTTGTCATCATTTCACAAATGCCGCTTTGAAGCCGTTTTGGATTCTGAAGTCTGTGAATCACAGCAAAGACTTAAGTGCACAACACCGTATTATTTACTCAGATGGGGTTAATTGTTGAATAAAAGAAAGGCCTCTTTCAGTTTACCTTTGTGCTATCTCTCTCATGCTGGATATGGAAGACAGGGAAGTCGATGATAAATATCAAACTAGCTGATTGGGAGCAAGACCGGCTTTATTTGAAATATTGAACTTAATCCACAATCAGGAAATGTGGCCACTTGTATTACTGTTGCTGAAAGGAGAAAATGTCCTTTTATTGCAGCTTAACTTTACCATTGTATTTGGGAACCACTGCGGGTTTAGGGCGCAGTGAGGTAAATGCTGAAAGATGAACCAGGTTTACCTTTTAACAAGAAAATTGAGCTCAATAGAAATCAAGATACTCCTAGATGAGCGTGGATGGTTTCTGCACAGGGTGTGAAAAGAACAAATCCTAAGAAGAACACATTTTACACTGTTTTACACTGTAATTACGAACATCTGCACAAAATTTTCTTTCGGGAAACATTTGTTGAAATGTGCAGAAATTTGGGAGTCTTACAGCTTGCCAGAAGAAAATGTGAATGAAAGGAGCTGCTGCTCAGAAAACTTTGTTTTCTTCCATGAAAGTTATTGGTACACTTGGTAAATATTCCATTATAAGTGTGGAGGAAGGATGGTGGTAACGTGCAAATGTAATGAAAGTAATGGAAATTGTATGTTTATCATTGTATGATTTTAATAAACAAACGTCCATGTACTGTATCATGCATCAACACACACACAAGAACCCACATGTACTAAAGGGAAGGAGAGAAAAATAGAAAAGACCAGCAAACAAAATACTCTTAATATGCTGACAGATTAATTTTCTGACAGTTAGAACAATTAATCATTGGAATGACTTGCCTCCAGAAGTGGTGAGTGCTCCAACACTGGAGGTTTTTAAGAAGAGAATAGACAACCATTTATCTGAAATATTATAGGGCTTCCTGTTTGAGCAGGGGGTTAGATTAGAAGATCTCCAAGGTCCCTTCCAACTCTGTTATTCTGCTGCTGATGCAAAATAATACAGACATCTAGCCATGTTTATTGGATCACGAGCATGTGTAGGCTGCCTGATGCGTAGACATGATAAGTTTCCACAGCCTTATTTAAATTTGTTTTATGCATACGGTACGGCAAGCTAGTTGCTTCAACAAAATACAGTCCAGACATTGAAGGGTTCTGGAAGGAAATACCATTTAGTTGCTTTACCTTCTGAGACCAATCCATATTCTCAGCAAGAATACAGAGAAAAAAGAAAAGCTACTCCATCTTAGTAAGCTAATAAGAAATAAGAGTGAGAGGATTACACCTATTGTTTTATTTTATTATTTTATTTAATTTTATTTTGAGGGGGACAGAGAGAGAAGACATTTAGATGTCACTATCTTCGATTTACAATGGTCTTCTATTATCCCACCATTTCTCACAACATTTTTCTGAATGGAACAATGAAAACAGAGGTGAAATGGTTGCCTTAAGGCTGTAGCAGTGATAGGAGTTCTCTGGAAGTATCTCGAGAGTGGATAAAACCCATTTATGAATGGCTCGAAGACAGATCTCTACGCCATCTGGACATTTGTCTTGTCTAATGTTCGGACCTTTAGATATTAGAATTTATATTTAAATTCTAAATATAATGAATGTGGTGGCCCTCACTATTCTCACCTGAGTTTTCTGTATTCACGAAAGAGAGTTGTCTAAAAGAGAAACCCTCTTCATGTAGCTCCTACTTTTCTCACAGTTTTGAGATCTATGCCCTTTGCTTGTACGATAAATACAGATCAGGTTATGCTATGCTGTGCCATGCGATGTTTGCGCTTGGGAAAATGACCTCTACCATAACCATAACCACGAACCTGACACTCTAGAGGGAAAATATAATCAGGAGCATATTTGGGGGAGGATACAAAATGAATTCCTGGCATTGGAGTTCCTTCCCAAATGAAAGGAACTCCAATATAAAGTCCAATATACTTACACTGTAAAGTCCAATATACTTACAGAAAGTTTTTAAATCAAGTTCCTGTTTGAAAAAAATAATAATAGGATTTTAGTAAACAAAAAATCTGCCCATTCTCAGATGAAATTCATAAAAGGCTTTTACTGATCTAATTCAGCTGACTATATTTCCATAACTTTTAAAAAGAACAGTGAATTGGTTCTGGTGATGAAAGTGTTAGATACAGCAGGTTGATTATGTTGACAACTTAATGATAGAAGGACTGACTTTGTCAGGTACAAAATAGCTGTTTGTATTTGTATTTATTAGTTTGTCAAACATGTACAAGATATCAGGTGTAAATATAAACGTGGACATGAACGAAAGAAATAAATACAAATAAATGGGGACAGTAGGACAGGGACGGTAGGCACGCTGGTGTGCTTATGCACGGCCCCTTTACGGACCTCTTAGGAATGGGGTGAGGTCCACGGTAGACAGTTTAAGGTTGAAGCTGTAAGGGTTAGAGGCAGGGGTGGGTTCTAACTTACCTCGCTGCTGGTTCACTTCCTCCCGCACCACGTGGCCGCGCCTCATGGGCATGTGTGCACCTTGTGGGCACACGCGCGCTTCACGCGTGCACGCATGTGCAGTCCAAAGAAAATTTTAATTTTTTTTTTAGAAAAATGCCAAAAACAAGATGGCGACACATGCACAGTGCCGGAAACTCGGCTTCTGCGCATGCGCAGAAGAAAAATAAATAAATAAAAAATTTCTAAAAAAAAATAAAAAAAGAGGGCGGCGCCCACGGGCCGGCACCGACCGAACCGGATCAGTGATGTCATTGTGATGTCACCAGCAGGTTGCTACCAGTTCGGGAGAACCGGTCCAAACCGGGAGGAACCCACCTCTGGTTAGATGATGAAATAATGGAGTCAGGTAGAGCATTCCAGGCATTGACCACTCTGTTGCTGAAGTCATATTTTCTGCAATCGAGTTTGGAACGGTTTACTTTGAGATTGTATCGATTGTTTGCCCGTGTATTATTGAGGTTGAAGCTGAAGAAGTCATTGACAGGCAAGTTAAAGTTAAAAAACTTTAACTTAAACAAGTTAAACAAGTTAAAGTTAAAAAACTTTAACCTTAGACTGTCTACTGTCGACCTCACCCCATTCCTAAGAGGTCTGTAAGGGGCGTGCATAAGCGCACCAGTGTGCCTACCGTCCCTGTCCTACTGTCCTATTGTCCTCATCTATCTGTATTCACTTTGATTATGTTTATGTTTATACCTATACCTGCTATCTTGTACATGTTTGACAAACAAATAAATAAATAAAAGACATTGTAGCAGACAATTTTGTGTACTGTGCTTAGATCATACCGCAGGCGGCGCAGTTCCAGATTGTCCAAGCCCAAAATTTCAAGCCTGGTGGCATAGGGAATTCTATTGTGAGTAGAGGAATGGAGTACTCTTCTCGTGAAATACCTCTGGACCCACTCAATTGTATTAATGTCCGATATACAGTGTGGATTCCAGGCAGATGAGCTATATGTTTATGAAGAGTCGTGCAACAATTTCATTCCAATCTCTATGTCTATGGCACTGCCATAGAGATGACTGCCATAGAGGTGACATGCAGGGACACCTTGCCTTGCCCTAAGATCTGCTGGGGAAAAAAAATGTCAAGAGTTTCTCTAAACAACAGCAGGGTTCAGACCATGTTAATTCAGAGGGATGACATTGCATAGAGCAAGGGCAACTACAGAAAAAGAACTACAGTTCTACAGTTGCTAGGTGTCTCATCTGATTTGAAGCTATGACTCTGACGTGAGGCAACAGCAGTCCATGGGTAAGCGTTTCACAGTGGCATGCAGGCTGGGTATGTAGTCACCCTCTTTCTATTGCCGCTGACATGTGTTAATTAGGAAAAAGAGCAAAGAAACAATGCAGGGGTTATAATGATGTCTCAATCAAAAAGGGAACACGAGAGAGAAACAAAAGAGGATCAGACCATATTCCAAGAAGTACCTGAAATAGGGAAATGTCTTTGTGGAGATTGAATAGCAGGGCTAACACAGATGTTTCCATCCCCAAGACACTTTCTAATGTCTTGGCAGAGACCATGCCAAGGTGTTTGCCCATTCCCACCCCATTATATTTTTGGCGCTAGTGAGGGAAGCCAATGAAACCTGTTGAGGGTAAGCCGGTCATTAGTTTGGCACCTGTTGTCAGTATTCTTGTCTTGGAATACCTGTTGCAGGTCAGGAAGTGATAAAGAGCTGAAAGAATGTTAAAGCAAAGGAGGTCTTGCCTCTCAGAAGAACTTTTGAATCTACTGTTACTGATCCCTGGAGCTCCAGCTGTGCATTTTATTCATCCAAAAGTTTGGTGAGAAGCCAACATCTATTCAGTATTCTTGACTGAAGAAGCAAATAGATGCGTCTAGTACACTTGAGGGAGGTTTCCAAAATTTGTTCAGACTATGAAACTGGAGTAAAATATATATGTATATCTAGGTCCTGTAGTCCAAGTGTAAGTCTTTGGTAATAATATTGCTATGCTGTGGTTATCACAAAAATAAAATTTGCACTAACTAAGCTCAGACCTTGTGCTTGAAGACAAATAAAGTAGATTTATTTAATCTGAATTTCATTTTAGGCTGCACATAGCACATTATGCTAAATTGCCTCTGTGCTTGGAAGGACTAGCAGATGAAATCCAAGTCCTTAATAAATAACCTTATGAGACATATGGGGAAGAGAACATAACTGATGGGAATACTGTAAAAACACATTGCACAATTTTGCAGTCTTTTAATCATTCTTTTAACAGTGTATGAAATAAAATATTTTTAATAATAAAGCATAATTAAGACCTGTTTTATATATTGAGAGCAAAATAATAATTTGGCATGGAGATCCAACTGAACAGAATAAAACAAATATGGCTTCTATTCCTATTATAGAAGAACTTTCACCCTCTAATCTTACTCAGTTCTGATGCCTTTATCCAACTGACAGTCACCATTAGCTTATTAAATCACAGACTTCTGGAGGCAATCTTCCTCCAGCATTTCTTCCTGACATCAAAGTACAGTAGCTAGACCAATAGCAACCAGAGGAATAGTAAAACACTATCAAAGTAGTATTAGCTATCAATATAGAATCCTTTGTAGAGTCATTCTCATCTTAAAAGGTAGATGCAAAATGGTGTAGATTTGTGAATGATACATACACCCCCCCCCAATCATATTTGCATAAAAGATACTAAAAAACAAGGTTGGAATTATTAGAAAAAAGTTGTAATCTTTTGCAGAAAATTTGTAAATTTTTCATACTTTGCAGGATCCAATCTGGGTCAGTCATTGGGACCAGATATTTAGTTTTTCGAGCTTTCAGACTCGTACTGAAACCCATCCTCAGGAAAGTTCTCTCTACCAGAATGTGTGCTTTGGGCTATTCTATGTGTAGTATTTATGTGGTGCCTAGTTGGGTTTCTTATTGGTTGATTGGGGTGTTGGCTGGCTATTAAGTCATTGGCTGTTGTTTCCTTGTGCTCCTAAGTACCTGATAAGCTGGTGGTAAATCATCACTCTTGTTGACTGACAAGGGGCCCATTTCCCAGGCTTCAATCATTTCCCTGATTATCTTTGTACCTGCTAGGCCAACAATCTTAGTAGCTGTGAAAGTGAATGTATGTCCTTGTACATTGCGATGTGAAGCTATCAATGAGTTCAGGTCTCCTCGTCTGACCACTCGCTTGTGTCTTACACTCTGGTGGTTAGTTTCCTCCCTGTCTGTCCTACATAGTCACAGGGTGATCCATATAGGAGATCCGTAGATTAGATTAGAAGTATCTTTCACCTCCAAGCTACCTTTTCCTACTTTTTTAATCTTTGCAACTATTCTTGTATTCATAACATCCAGTCACAGCTTCATGTATTGTTGTTTAAAATTCTCACTTCAATATTTTCAAGATCTCAACTCCAGCCAACCATAACTTTCTTGATCTTTCTTTCCCCATTGAGCCATTCACTCTTCCTTCAGGAATTTATGCTGTGGTTCATCTTTATTCATTTTTCTACGATGATGAAACCATCTCAATATAGTTCATTCAGGTTTGTATTCTGTCCACATTTAACTCCCGTTAAGTTTTACCTTATCTCTTCCCTAAAAGATGGGACTCACAACATACCCTGCCTTCCCATTCTCATTAGTTGGGTGGATATACAGTGGTATCTTGGTACTCAACTGCTTTGAAACTCATCGAATTTGGTACTCAACATATTTGACACAAAAGTTTTGTCCCAGTTCTCATCGTTTGGTACTAAACGCTCACACTAGAACTTGTCGGTGTTGGCTGCTTTATGACTCACTATATTATTTCTTCTGGGGAAAAAATTGTTTGATACTCATCATTTTTGGTACTTATCGCACTTCCAGGAACCAATTAACGATGAGTACTGAGGTACCACTGTAATGGGGGAGAGACAGTCCTTCAAATAACCTGGTTCCAAGCCATGTTGATAACAGCATGACTTCTCAATAATCAGTAGAATTGTCCACCCTTTCCTAACTGTCTTCTGCCAGTAAGTAGCAAATAATAAGCAGTCAATGTCTTTTACCTGAGAGAGGTTTTTCTTTATCTCTTAATAGGTAATCTAAGTCTCTGACAGCATTTACTATCCCATCTTGCATACAAACAGCAGTTCTTTTATAGCCATGCCATTTTAAGATAGAATAAAACTGGAGCTTCCAAAGATGCACATTTATTATTGAGCCCAATTACTTTTGAGCTTATACTTTCTCATGCCATTTGCTTCCCGGAGGTGACTTTCTTGAGAGTCATTTAAAGATTAACTTACATCTGAGAAATCTTCAGTCACACAGGAAACATATATTTTCAAAGTCTCTGCCTTGGATAATATAAGACTATCTTATAAACCTGGTAATGCAACAAGAAATTCAGAAATCCATGGAGTTTCTCCAAAATAGGCTGATGATGCAATTAGGTTATTCTGCATGTAGAAATGGGCACTACAGTACCTTCATTCAGGTGTTAAAGAATAGTAAACATTCATAGCCACCTGTTTAGAGTTGTAGCTCCCCTCATTGCAGATAGCAGTGCTTGTACTGCTCTGCTTTCTTCAAAGATGTTAGAGTATTTTATATGCATGTGTATATGAATGTGTGGGTATAACAATTACAGGACATGGCTACAGCTTACTACACTTCACCATTATTACATTATTGTATAATCAGAATATAATTTTCAAAGAGCACACTTCTTTCTTTAGCATGCTTTTCCTCCCAAGCCATTTTCACAGAAAGCTACGATATACTAAGTTTACCCATTGGTCTGTTTAGAATTAGTGCTATTTTCTGTTCTATGCCCCTTCCAGAGTTGGAGATAAGCACTCTGTGTATGCACATGAGCTTTTCTTAGAGTAGACTGACATCTGGAGTAGATCTTTTTTTTTAACAATCCTCTCCCACACTTCATTGCTGAGAGCCAGTCACTTTTTTCAGTGCCGTTATAAATTCAAATGGTCACTAAATTAATGCTTGTAAGTTGAGGACTACCTGTATGTAGATTGTCTATTTTATTTATTTAATATATAAAATACAAAGAAAAATAGAAATAAGAAATTAGGGGAAGGAGAAAGAGAGGGGAAAAGAAAGTGTGAAGTACTAGGGAAAAAAGGGGAAAAAAGGCGTTGACTTCCTATTCTTTTTAGCACAGTACAAGATAAAAACATTCCAGCCTCAACTTTTTTGCTTTTACACATTAGTATATAACTAGCCATTTCTATAATGACAAATCTATCTAATCAACAAAACCAAAGTTTCATTTTTTTTTTCATCACAAGCACAAAATCCAGAAGTGATCAATACCTATATATAGATTGTCAATAGTCAAGTAACATGAGCAGGAGGTATGCCTCTTGCAAAATTGGGAGTTCATAAACGCTGAATTTTTTTAAAAGTAAAAATTGGATTACTTCAGAAAAAAAGAGAAACCAATTTGAAGAAGCAACAAAAAGTGTTACAGCTCGGACCAAGTGGTTTGGACAATAGGAGTGCCAGGTCCTATGGATGCAATGCAGGCTTTCTTAAAAGCAGAGAATACAGCGCAAGAGAGAGTTGAGGAAAAATTGTGTAGCAAAAGTCGAAGCAAAGCGACACTGCTCAGCTCAAGCCGTGTGAGAGCCCTTTTCACTGTTTAAGACTAGACGGATAGCAAGGGAGATACAATTCCTGAAGGCATACTCAGATGTATTTGCAGCAGGGGTGGGTTCCTCCCGGTTCGGACTGGTTCACCCAAACTGGTAGCGACCCGCTGGTGATGTCACGATGATGTCACCGAACCGGATCGGTCGGTGCCGGTCCATGGGGGCCACCATCTTTTCTTTTTTTTTTTTCCTTCTGAGCGTGCGCAGAAGCCGACTTCCGGCACTGTGCATGTGGTCGCCATCTTTTTTTCGGCTTTTTTTTAAAAAAATTATTTTGGGGGGATTTTTTGCTACTGCGCATGTGGCGTGGGAGGGAGCGAACCGACAGCGAGGTAAGTTGGAACCCACCCCTGGTTTGCAGGCTGGTTTAGAAAGCAAGAATGTCTTTTTAAAAGAACTATTTTTAACGCTATAGTCAGTGACAAGGGGAAGTAAAACTCTTTTCTGCTTTAAACAGTTGATTCTCCCGGGGAGTGGGAAAGCTAGTTTTGATGTCTGAAGATTTTATTTTGGCAGCTATTCCTTCTTCCCTTTATAGCCTGAAAGGACATTTCCAGCATATCAAATTATCAGTAAAACTAGCTCTTTTTATGGCTCTTCTAACTTCCATTCCAAAGATGTCCACATCACTGAAAGGGTCCATGCAGCAAGGCATTTGAGAAACAGAATACATTTGGTGGCATTTCATGTCTGACATCATGCCCAAATATGCCTTTTGCAATCTGTCTGATTGTTTAACAGAAACCAGGAATCTCTGTCAGTAAGGCTGGGACGGCTATGAAGTTACTGAAAGAAATCAAGTTCATAGATGGAAACAAAACCAATTACCTTTACCCGCCAATAAACCACATGACTGGGTTTCAAGCTTCAAATTGGTTTCACAATCCAGCGATGTGATAAAAAGTAAACCGGCAAAAAAAGAGAAGCAAACTAAAACCTGGGTGGCAATAACTCTGAGCATGAATCAGCTCAAAGAAGAAGCCTGTATAATTGTTAAAGTAAGGAGAATTGAACATGGCATACATCACTCAAATTTCCACCAAAAGCAACAAGACGCATGGAATATAAATCTAGATACAGCTTCGACTTACAACAGTTCATTTAGTGACTGTTTGAAGTTACAACAGCAGTGAAAAAAGTGACTTATGACTGTTTTTCACACTTAACGACCGTTGCACATCCCCATGCTCATGTGATCAAAATTCAGACACTTGTCAATTGGCTCATTTATGAGGGCTGCAGTGTCCCAGGGTCATGTGATCACCTTTTGTGACCTTCTGACAAACAATGTTATTAACAATTGCAGTGATTCACTTAACAACTGTGACAAGAAAGGTAGTAAAATGAGGCAACACTCACTTAACAAGTGTCTCACTTAGCAAAGAATTTTCGAGCTCAATTGTCATTGTAAATTGAGGATTACCTATATATAAAAAAGAACTATTGAAATAAATGTTTCAGAGCGCAGTCATGGACACTTTTACCTCAAAATGCCTCACTGTTTTTTGTGGATGCTAGGCAGCCTTGTCTTAATAGATTGTAACATGGAAACTACCACAATACAGTACATCTCTACCTTGAAACTCCCTGTCTTCTATTTTCCTCACCCCAGAAGTATGAAATAGCACTGGAATATTCTAACCAATGATTTGGTTTGGACCAAAAGACCCATTTGGTTTTGGAGAGTGGGTGGTACATGCTGAATTAAGGTGGCTGCCCTAGAGAATTTTGACTGGATGGTTCCTATTAGCCCACCTTAGTCCCCCGACCCCCGGAATTGGGCACTGTCCTACAACAATTGTAATCGGATCTATCAGGCCCATGTGGAGCACAAAAGCAATCTAAAATCTGATCCTTTGCATGACAGTTCTTGTTTGCCTTTGGTAGACCTTGGTAGACCTTGTTTCGGCTCAGAAGCTAAGAAGGCTCAGGATCAACTATTATTTGGATCAGAGACTTCCATAGAAGTCCAGGACTATAGGCTAGATTGGGAAGTCAACATCTTAGAAGAAATAAGTAGCCAACCATGGTCATGTGGCCAAGAAAACTGCATGGCCATGATCTTATAGTCACTAGGAGTTAAGCTCAATTTGAAAGAATCTTTATTTTCCTTTCCTATTTATATAATGTTTTGATGAAAAGTTATATTTAAAAAATGATGTCAGGTGGAACAGGAAGACTGGTGAGGACCAAGAAAGACTTTCTTAGGTACAATAGACTCACTGCTTGCTTGCTTGCTTGTCTTGAAAAACATTTTCCTTCTCTTTTCATAAAGCCCAATTGTATGGGCTGCATACCAGAAAACCATACATGTAGTTTACTAAAGGACAGAAGTCTAGTGTTCTTTGCATAACCATCCAGAACAATACTGCATTCTTATCAGACTTCTGTGGACAGAGGCACACTCATAAACAAAGCAAAGCAAACTGTATCAAATCTAGAGAAGTGTGTCTGTTTGCACAGCAAAAATATTTTTCCACAATACTATGGAGAAAACATCTGCTGCTAATACATTCTTCTAGAAGACAGACTAGTAGCCGTCTCCCTTAGGAAATGGACTGATTTAACAAGCAATAGGGTTTGTTTTAAGAACTAAATCTTCACCAAGCCTCAAATCCTCTCTCTGCATGTTGAAGTCTCAGATGAAGAATCCAGAAACTACAAAATATGAACCGACAGTTCAATGCTACCCAAAGGGAGGGGAAGGAACACTTTTTTTTCTAGGCCATTACATTTATTAAGAAACTGTATGAACAGTCCGTTAGAAAACAATTGAAACTGTTTTTTTTAAACTGCAGATATTGCAGTAGTTCTGCCTTTATTCACAAACTTCTCTCTTTCTCTGAGTATGTAAGTGGCTACCCCAATAATATTCTTTGTAAATGTAGAGGCTCCATCAACAGAAACAAATTATTTTTGCGATTATAAAGGCCACTTTCAGGTGGGCTTAGTTTGGAATTTGTTTAAAATCTGCACATCCTTATAACATCTGCAGATTTTGATTCTTTACTAATTACCCTATGGGGTAAATAAGAGCAAGGGGTCAGCTTTAATGCTAGTCTTCTCTGGTTCTAAAGTGGGGTAGTTCTGCAGAGCATCTGGTGGTCCGTGTCTCCATTGGGGAAAACTCATGGCTCTTTTCTCTGGCTGCCTCATGGTTGTTCAGGTTTCAGGGTTGGTGGCCAGCTTCACGTTCTCAGGTTTGCCCAGGAAAAACAGAAAATCAGGCAGTGGAGGGGAGAGGACTCCTTAAAGTAAATAAGGAAGAAACTACCACTTACTCTTCTTTTGTTTAAAAAGTATTGTCTTAAAATAACATTATTGCAAAAGTAATATATTTGAATTCAACCAGTGGTGATGACATTTCAGTGCTTTGTCTTGAATTGATCGGGTACCAGACATCCAGCAAAAGGATGACATTCTTCTTTTTGTCTTTATGTCCTCCATCTGATAAAACCAAATATCTGCTTTTTTATTTGTTTCCGTTGTTTGGACTGTTTTTACAGTAGTCATTCAAATTTTCATGTCTTGGGATTTCTTTCTTTTTCTTTCTTTCTTCCTTTCCTTCCTTCTTTCATTTTTCTTTCTTTCTTTCTTCCTTCCTTTCTTTCTTTCTTTTTCTTTCTTTCATGTCCTCCATCTGACAGGCATAGTCTTAACATCAAATATGATCTGCTTTTTTATTCTTAGTATTTTGTTTTTGTTGTTTGGATTGTTTTTACAGTAGTCATTCAAACTTTTGTATGTTGGGATCTTGTACATTGTCTCTTTCTTTCTTTCTTTTTCTTTCTTTCTTTCTTTCTTTCTTTCTTTCTTTCTTTCTTTCTTTCTTTCTTTCTTTCTTTCTTCTTTCTTTCTTTCTTTCTTTCTTTCTTTCTTTCTTTCTTTCTTTCTCTTGTCCATTGACAGACTCAACAGCCTAGATTTATGTTATTTAATTTATTCCCTGATTCCAGAAATCGGCTTCAATCCAGCCCCTTCAAATCTATGATCACTGCAGTCTGTAGATCATAAAAAAAACATCATATGTTTCTGTGGTGGAATTTAAAAAGTGTATTGCAGTCAATTCAATATTATCGCTAGCATATGTTCTTGAAAGTAAAGATTTGTTGAAATTGAAAAACCAGTCTTTCTCATGCGGAAAAAGAAATTTCATATATATGATGGCCTAAGTACTTTTTTTTTTCTTTTTGCAGTTTTCGCTCCAATATTTGTCTCAGGTGCCAAGAAAGTGTCATCTTTCTCCCCCCCCCCCATCCATTTGTCCTGCTTTCCAATTGTCTGAGTCCTCCTTTGCCTGTTCAGATCTCTGGTAACCCTACTTGAACATAGATCTTAAAATTTAGCCCTGGCAGCCCCATCCATATCCCATCCATATCCCTCTGCTTGCTCTCTCAGCAAAGATGTCAGATGGACCAGAGATGCTTTTGTTGATTGCTTTGTTTGGGCTTATCCTCAGCACCCATTGTAGAGGCTTTTACCTTTTGTTGATGTTGGAGGGTTTTTTTCTGTTTTGTTTCTCATGCTGTTAACCACCCAAAGTTGCATTTGCAAGATAGGTGGCCATATAAATCAAATAAATAAATAAATAGGGTGCTCTTAGAAGATCATTTAGAGCCGAGGTGGCGCAGTGGTTAGAGTGCAGTACTGCAGGCTACTTCAGCTGACTGCTAGCTGCAGTTCGGCAGTTCAAATCTCACCAGGCTCAAGGTTGACTCAGTCTTCCATCCTTCCGAGGTGGGTAAAATGAGGACCTAGATTGTTGGGGGCAATATGCTGGCTCTGTGAACCGCTTAGAGAGGGCTGTAAAGCACTGTAAAGCGGTATATAAGTCTAAGTGCTATAGTGCTATTGCTATTCTGCATTTTAAAAATACTTTGATGGGACACAGGTCTCAATCTATCAACTTTAATCAAAGCATTTCTATTAAGGGCTAGCCACCCAGCCTCAATGCTTGCATTTAAGTCAAGTACTAATTTTGCTTTCTTCGTAATAAGGTAAAGGCAACACCAATCAGTGCTTGATGGGATTCCTTGCTTAAGGCCCAAGCTGATCTTGTACGTACTTCCTTCCTAGTTTGCCTCTGAAGATCCCTTTGTTTTGTGTTTTGGCCATACCTTTAGCTGATTCAATTCAGGTTACTACTAAACAGGTAAGCTTAAGTCTCTCCTTAAGATCTTAGCTCTCCTTCAGGGGCTCCTGCCTACAACTTGGGAACTCTGACCCCCCCCCCCCACACACACACCTAAAATAATGAAGCCATCCCCTTTAAATTCTTTCTCATCCCAGCTTGGCCAGCTTGCAGGCACTTAGAGCTTGCCTATTGTTTATTATGCAGCCCTGTGCTGTTGATAGCCACTAACTAGGTGATGGGAAAGGCTGCCTTTTTTTTTGTTTTGTTTTTTTGCTTTTATTATTTATTTGCAGACTCTGCTGCCACCAGATGGTGATTAAGGGAATTTCACTCCATCATTCAAAATTGCCAAATTCTGGTGCTCTCTGAGCTTGCTTGTTTTCCTCAGACATTTCATTACCCTAACTAGGTAACCTCATCAGTGCTCCAAAACTGCCAAAGCTTTCAATCACTCAAGTTGAAATATGACTGTTAGATTCCAAAAATCTAAAAAAACCTGAAAAAAACCCTATAAACTGCACATCAAATAGTCATGGTTTACAACAGACATCCTCACTGCATTATCTCTCAGATGTGTAGGCAGGGGTGGGTTCTAACTTACCTCGTTGCCGGTTTGCTTCCTCCAGCGCCGCGTGGCAGCGCCTCATGGGCATGCGCGCATGTGCAGTGCCGAAAAATTTAAAAAAATTCCCCCCCCAAAAAAAGCCAAAAACAAGATGGCGACGCATGCGCAGTGCCAGAAACTCGGCTTCTTCGCATGCGCAGAAGAAAAAAAAAGTAAAAAAAATTCCCCAAATTTTTTTTTCAAAATAAAAAAATTTCCAAAAAAAAGATGGAACCGGCTCCGTGATGTCACCGTGACATCACCAGTGGATCTCTACCAGTTCGGGTGAACCGGTCCGAACCGGGAGGAACCCACCTCTGTGTGTAGGATTGCAATTTGTACCCCTACTCCAACAGTAATGCTTGGTGCTGATTATGGGAGATATAGTCTAACACATTTAGAATAGAATAACAGAGTTGGAAGGAATCTTGGAGGTCTTCTAGTCCAACCCCCTGCTTACGCAGGAAACCCTATACCAGTGATGGCGAACCTTTTTTTCCTCGGGTGCCGAAAGTGCACGCGTACTATCGCGCACACCAGGGGTGTGTTCTAACTTACCTTGCTGCCAGTTCACTTCCTCCCGTGCCGCGTGGCTGTGCCTCGTGGGCGCGCGCATGCACAGTGCCAAAAAATCCAAACAAAATCCCGCCAAAAAGCCAAAAACAAGATGGCGACGCATGCACACTGCCGGAAACTCGGCTTCTGCGCATGCGCAGAAGGAAAAAAACTGGAAAAAATTCCCCCAAAAAAAATTCCAAAACAAAATTCTAAAAAAAAAAAAGATGGCGGCGCCCATGGACCGGCACCGACTGAACCGGTTCCATGATGTCATCATGATGTCACCAGCGGGTTGCTACCAATTCGGGCGAACCGATCTGAACCGGGAGGAACCCACCTCTGGCGCACGCGTGCCCACACCCATAATTCAATGCCCCCCAAGTGCCCCACCCCCCCCGTTTTTCATCCTCCCCAGGCTCCAGAGGCTTCCCTGGAGCCTGGGGAGGGTGAAAACAGTCTCCCCCGCCCCCCAGAGGCCCTCTGGAGGCCAGAAATGGCCCATTTCCTGACTTCCGGTGGGCCTGGTAGGCCCGTTTTTCGCCCTCCCCAGGCTCCAGAGGCTTTCTTGGAGCCTGGGGAGGGCAAAAATGCCCTCCCCCGCCCCCCGGAGGCCCTCTGGAGGCTGAAAACGCCCTCCCAGAGCCTCCGTGCATGGAGCTGAGCTAGGACAACAGTTCGCGTGCCGGCAGATATGGCTCCGCATGCCACCTGTGGCACGCGTGCCATAGGTTCGCCATCACGGCCCTATACTATTTTAGACAAATGGTTGTCCAATCTCTTCTTAAAAACGTCCAGTGTTGGAGCATTCACGACTTCTGGAGGCAAGTTTTTCTACTGATTAATTGTTCTAACTGTCAGGAAATTTCTCCTTAGTTCTAGGTTGCTTCTCTCCTTGATTAGTTTCCATCCATTGTTTCTTGTCCTGCCCACTTGTGCTTCAGATAATAGCTTGATTCCCTTTTCTTTGACAGGGTATGAGTGCAGGAAGGTTCATTTAAAGGATTTGCATATCTGCTGTACATAGCCAACTCTGCTAACCAAATTTGGATTGCATACTATCAATCATATTTTTCAGGGCAAGCTACTGCAACTAAGGAGGCAGCAAACCCCACACTCACTTGTATTAATGATGTTGCCTAATTGGGTAATGAAATGTCTGCAAGCAAAGAACCAGTGACCTGTTCTTGACAGATTACTTGGAAATGTTTTCATCTTGTAAGGAAAAGTCATCTGATAAAAGTTGGAGATCTAGCAATTTCACTTTCACAAAATGGTTACATAATAGGGCTTTAATGTTGCTTGTAACTATGTATGTCAGCAACAAATATCTATGTACTAATAACCAATATGAAAATGCCAAACTAAGATGGTAAAGCTGTGGTTTTTAATCGGGTAAGTTCTAGGTCAGGGCTTCAAATTGAGCTTCCCAACACTACAGAAGCCCTGGTCCCTCAGGGGCCAGGCTAAAAGGTTTGGATCTGCTTTACAGGTATGGATTAGGGCATTTTGCCTCATATAGGCTTTGCATTCTCTATCTGTGCACTTCAAATACCACAAAATCAAGAAATTATCAACCAACCATTTTGCTGGAGATGGGGTGCTTACAGCCTATCGGCCAGTTCCCCCCTCTCAACCCAATAAAGAATAAATAGGTGTTTTAAATGCTTCATTTTAAATTAAAACACCATGAAGATCTCGCTGAGCAATATTTAAAAGGATCTAAATTTCACTTGCTTCAGAAAGAAAATAACTGGATAATATAACGCTAAAGCTATTCAGACTGTATAATTCCTAGTAATAAGCTTTCTAAAAGCAAAAAAGTACGCTTTTTTCCTATACTTTACACTTATATACTCGTAGGTGTGGAAAACGGTCATAAGTCACTTTTTTCAGTGCTGTTGTAGCTTTGAGCAGTCATTAAGTGAACTGTTGTAAGATTTGCTTTTTCAAAATGGTAACTCGACTGTTTTTAGCTTCCATTGTTATTTTACATACTTGTCCCAGTCCAGTACTTGTCCCAGTCCAGTCAATTGTTTATATCTGTAATGGTATGTGGGGATGACATAGGTCCAGAGACACTGCCTAGGAAATGATCAGATAAGAGGCAACATAGCCCACAGCTGGACTGTGGGCTGGTGAAGAGGCTGAGAAGAGACCCTATCTAATTTCCTAGGTTGTGAAGGAGAATTGTACTTTCAGATTTGCAAGATTCTATTAATGTAGCCCTACAACGAAATAGGATTAGCCCATCTGGTCATGTTGCCTGTCTTGTCCACCTTGTAAGCTTGACAATATCATGATCTTTAAAATAAATCCTAATGTGGGGAAAGGGGCAGATGTATCCCAAATTTGCAGTCAGTGACTTTGTCTTAGGATGATATTTAACAGGCCAATACCATCTCTCATCCATCTTTCATAATCAAAGCATATTGTATGAAGCACATGAAAAAATGAAGAATCCTGCTAATAGTTGATGCTGTCCAGTCCTGCTATGGGGTTAGGGTTACTCTCTGATAGGTCATGAGAAGTTCTGAACTCATCCTTCTGCTGAAAACACTTTATACATGGGAGTTAATTCATCACTTGATACCTATGAAAACAGCCAGTGGCTTTCATGTAGAAATGAGGCATCTCCCAAGAAATTTTCATAGTACTTGCCATTTCAAATAAACCTCCATTCAGGAGATGCAACTCATACACACGAGAACCAGCCTGGAGAACATACCTACCAATAAGAGCCAAGTCTCTATGAGACCAGGCCGTGCATTCAAAACAAAAGAAATTCTGTATTCAGGTGAGTTTGTTACCACGTATTCACAACTGACATGTAGGAACAGCTATTGTGTCTAATTATTCAGAGTGACCATAAGAAAAAAGTAAAATTGAGCCTGAGGAGATACCACTGCCCTAGGTCCATGCCTTGCTTGAATCATACCTAGCAACTGGAGTTTGATTTGCTGGGGGGGGGGGGCAGCCTAGCAAAGAGGGTTGTGGACTTTCAGCTGCATGGATGGAAAAAAGGGAGTGGGGAGAGATGAGTTTAATTTATTCATCATTGCTTATAAAGGAGATGGGGCAGGAAACTGCAGCTGGATGAGGGAGGGCATTCAGAGGAGATGCCTGGTCTTTGGGATACATCCATTAAATCATTTCTTTGAATGGCAGGGAACTGGGGCAGGGACTATGCAGCTGGAACAGAGGGCAAAGTCAGCTCAGACATTTGATTTATAAATAGAAGGAGTACAAATGGGAAACATGGGTATGATTTTCGCAGCTGGAAGTGGGAGAGAGCGGGCTTATTGACCTGCCTCACTCCGATCCTCTGACTCTCACGGAAACCATAGGGGTGAAAGTCTTTCCAAGGTTGCTAAGCTGGTGGGGTGTGCACTGGTGTGTGTGTGTATGTGTGTTTTAATTTTTTTTTTTAGAGGAGTGAGGTGGACAGCTTGTTCACCTGCTGGTAATTTTTTTCCCAATGAACTCTCACAGCTCTATTACAAAATTACTCCATAAACTTACACAACTGGATGCCTGCCAGGAGGATGTCATTATTAATTCTGCTATAGAAAGTGCCAACAGAACTGAAATGCTCTCAGGGAGACATAGCTAAAAATGTACAAAAAGCCCCCTAACCCCCTAGGAGAATCAGAATGAGCAGAATTCCTCCATATGGATCCCATCTGTGCTCCTGGGGATTTCATCATTATTATTATTGTTATTTCTGTTACTAAAATTTGGGCCAGGCATGGGCTAGAATGACCAGTGCCAGCTCTTTTACCTTTGAGAAAGTGATTGTATGATTTAAATGAAACAGAAGATCTTCTTTCATCAACCACAGTACTTGAAAAATGTGTTTATCATGAAATGTGAAAGACTTACAGTGTTGCAGGGAGCATACAAAAGTAGAACAGAAATAGTAATGTTGCACTTCTACACCTCACAGTTGATAAATTGACTATTAATAGTTTTTAGAATGCCAATCCTAAGAGCCTCCAACAGAATTATCTCACTGCAGAATAATATCCTAGAAATAGGGATATACATTCATTTTTACCAATTAAAGTTTTTTTTTAAAAAAACTGATAAAAAATAATTACATTTTAAATGAATTTTCCACTTGAAATTTATTGACTTCATCTGGAATTTATTCAAACTAGAACAACCCTTATAAGTTAGAACAATTACTGGAAAAAGAAACCAAGTAGTGAAACAAATAGATTAGAAAGCCAAGCATTTTATCAGCACCTCATAGATAAATTTGTTTTAGATATTTTATCCCACCTTTATTATTTTTTAATAAAAATAATAACTCAAGGTGGCAAACATACCTAATACTCTTTCTTACTCCCTATTATCCCCACAAACTTACCCTACAAAAGTGATGGCGAACCTTTTTTTGCTCGGGTGCCAAAAGGGCGCACGTGCGTGTGATAGCGCGCGTGCACGTGCCCACACCCATAATGCAATGCCCTCCCCCCACGCATGCACGCACAAACCCCCCCCCCCATGCATGGGCTCAGGCCTCACTGAAGCCTCCGGACTTCTTGTAGGCCCGTTGGGCTGTTTTTCGCCCTCCCCAGGCTTCAGGAGGCTTTCCTGAAGCCTGGGGACGGCGAATACAGCCTCCCCCCGCCCTCCGGAAGACCAAAAATCAGCTGGCCAGCGTGCACATGCGCGTTGGAGCTGACATAGGGCAACGCCTCACGTGCCCACAGATATGGCTCCATGTGCCACCTCTGGCACGCATGCCAGAGGTTCGCCATCACGGCCCTACAAGATAAAGTTGGGCTGAGAGAGAATGACTGGTCCAAAGCCACACAGTGTTCATACCTAAGGAAGGTCTGGAACTGACAATCTCCTGGTTTCTAGCCTGCATTCTTAACCACTAAACCAAACTGGCTCTTTCCATAGGTATTATAAATATTTACCACAACACTCCATCCATATCCATCTCCTTATAGTGAAATGGCAAATTAAAGTAAATGTCAACAGAAGTAAGATAACTTGCTTAATTTTGTGCTCTTTTTTCTCTCTCTCCTTTATTTTGATGTTAATTTAACTTTAAATCAAATCATTTTCTCTGCAACTATTTTATGCTGACTGGCATCTATGTCTGATCTAACACTCGATTCTTTGCTTTTGAAGATGAACATTAAATGCCAACCTGGTCATATTTACTGCTGAATCACTTTGTAGTTCTACTTTCATCTGTCTTAAAGGGATCCTGTTCATGCAAGCTAACAGCTCTGTGAATGTTTGTTTATTTTACAAAATCAAATTGCACTCTCAGGATGAAATCAGAATCAAGGCTGTGGCATCAGGAAAAAAAAGGGTTTTCAACCTTTATCTTCCAGTAATGAGGTTCCAGTGAAGATTAAAGCCCATACATCTACTAACGGGAAAATCTCTCTGAAGAAAATACTAGACCATAGGAAAAAAAGTGTGTGGCCACTCACTACAGCACAACCAACACAAGCTATGAACAGGATAATACTTTTCATCAAAAACATGTCAGAAACAGCCAACAGACTATTACGACCACACCCATCACCATAGCACATAAACCAACTGAAGCCTTGCAAAAGATCTTAAGTAAATCAAAAGACTCAGTAACTTAAGAAGACAAAACATGAATCAACTAAAACAAAATGTAAGGATCATAATAACCTATGTAGGACACAGAGGCAAAAGACTTCTTAGAAACCAGATGCGTGCGGTTCTAGGATCTTTTTAGAAACCAAGTATTATCATATCCCAAAGGTGTTTTTTTTCCCAAGAGAAAACTGGACTTTCTTTGTTTTTCCTTAAAGACGTTTTGCTTTTCATCCAAACTGAATTGAAGAAGCTTCTTGGATGAGACATGAAACATCTTCAAGGAAAAACAAAGAAAGTCCAGTTGCCTCTTGAAAAAAGCACCTTTGGGACAACTATGACCTGGATGAATGAGAATCTCCATAGACAAGTACCGGTACTATCATACTCACACAGAGTGGTAAAAACTAACCAAATATATGGTTGTTTAAAGTATTGGAAGCTTTGTTTGTTGCAGAATTTGACCATAAGCTTTTATTATCTATTGCTAAGAAAGCAAAGGTATATACAAAGAGTCATTTCCTACTCTCAACTAAATGACTTAACTATTGAGTTAATGCCAGGAAAAGATCAGGTACTAGCAAACACATTATCCAGAGTTTTGAAAGTACTGCCAGAGAAAATGCTGAGAAATTTGGTATTATCCATTTCAGCTTGATAGAGAAAAGCTGCCTTGTGTCAGAAGAAATACAGAAATTTGGAGAAGCCACAACAAATGACTTCATTCATGCTGTAGTCAGTAATCAAGGCTATCTCTATAGCTAGTCAGGTCAATTTTCACTTTAAAATAAAGGTAGTCTTCATAATAGAACAGTTCTCAGAGGCCTCGGATATATAGTAAAATATTGCAAAAAGATAACATTCAGATAATATATACAAGGCATTTGGGCACTGTAAAATGTGAAAGAGAAAACAAAGATATTTTCTTTGGTAATATAACATAGTCAGCAGTGGAATACGTAAAGCAATTCCTAGGCAATAGAAATTTATCTTTATGTGGATAAATTATTATTGTATTGAGTTAGGCAAAATATAAAGTGGATGCTAATATTGTTACATATTCTGATTAAAAATGCTAATGCTAATTCAAACACTGTCTTTTCAGGCTCGGATGTAGGGGCATAGCTAGCACTCTATTTGCTAGATACACAGTTGTCAAGGAATCATAATAGTTATGGCAATGGTACTTTTAGTGCTATACTGTTGTAAGAACTGGGCACTGATAAAGAAAAAAGAAAGAAAGTAGATAAATGCCTTTGAATCATGGATTTGAAGATGGTTATTATGTATGTCATGGACTGTAAGAAGAATTAATTCTCAACCAAATTAAGGTTGGCTGTTCCCTTGTAACAATGATTAGGAAGTAAAAACTATGAGCATAAGATGTAAGCAGATAATGAATTGGAGAAAAAATGATGATGTTTGGCAAGATTTAAAAGAAAGGGAAGGATTCAAGTGGAATGTTCTTGGAAATGTTATGAGGCACTATTGAATACAGATCAGGATTGAGATTTGTCCATATTGTCAGCAGGAGTCAAATTTAACCCAGTAGAATCTAAATAGCTAATTGCAGCATTTAGAAGATCATATCAATCTTGCATTATTTAAATTCAGTTGGCTTTCAATGTATCACATTAATCCCATGTTATCCGCAATCAAACATCTCTGCAAATGAAGATTACATACCGTAGCAAGCCAGATACAGGTAATCCTCGAGTTATGACCACAATTGAGCCCAAAATTTATGTTGCTAAGTGAAACATTTGTTACCGGTGAGTTTGCCCCATTTTACGACTTTTCTTGCCACAGTTGTTAAGTGAATTGTTGCATTTGTTAAGTTAGTAACATGGTTGTTAAGTGAATTTGGATTCCCCATTGACTTTGCTGATCAGAAGGTCGCAAAATCTGATCACGTCACACCAGGACAGTGCAACCGTCATAAATACGAACTAGTTGCCAAGCATCTGAATTTTGATCATGTGACCATTGGGACTGCGTGAAAAGCGTGAAAAATGGTCATAAGTCACTTTTTTCAGAAACGTAACTATGGACGGTCACTAAATGAACTGTTGTAAGTCGAGGACTACCTGTACTAATTTGGGAACAGATCTGTACATACCAATGTTAAATATTAGTTTATTGCCTTTGGTGAAGAAGCAGTATCTGGATGGTGGAAATTGTATCTCTTAGAAAACCAAGAACTTGGCTTCCAGATGTAATGAATTGAACTCATCATGTACATGTCATCTTGAATACAGATGAGGCAAAAAGTATACAGTATGTAAATACCTTAAAAGAACATAGTGAGATAAAGCTGTGTTGTCAAGGAGGAACAGTTTCTGTAAGAAGTTCAGCAGAAACTTAAGTTGAAGAGCTGCCCTTGTTGTAATACCCATCAAATGATTAAGAAAATGGTGCAGATATAATCTCTTTCCTTTACACCATTCCTTGAAAGCTTTTCCACTACATTGTTTTCACGTTCCTTTTGAATTAATGATGGGTCCATTTGTCACTCCACTTATTCTACTCTTCATTCACGTTGATATTTTTCCAAAAATAGTAAAATTAACATAAAAACAGCATCTTTTTCTTTTTTACATTGGCATACTGCCTTTGTATCTGCAGCCCTCCAAAATACCACATTGAACGTAAAGGTTTGTGAAGCTCCAGGGTAAAGAAAATTGAAGAGAATCTGGAATAAATTGGTCTGGATTAACTCATCTGAATCTAATATACAGTACACCCCTAAGGCACTTCTTTGAGCTGCTCTAAAGCAGCTTCCTATGTTTCAAATGAGAGACCCATGCAATCCACTTAGAGTTTGTAAAAGTAGGGTATAAAGCTTGTAAATAATTAAGTCAATAAGTAATTACGTTTGCCCGTGTAAAATAAAAAATTACTGAATTTTATAGGGTCATGTCATGTGAAATTTTAAACTTTTAGTCAAGTACCATCAATCATAAAACATTTTTATATAATGTTTCCAAAACTCTGCTCTCATTAGCCAAAGTTGAAAATCTCTATATAACATTTATAAGGACCCCTTAAAATCAGGCCCCGATCTTTTCCAGTAAGGGACTATCTTAAACAACAATGGTCTTTCATGTGAAAACCTGTTGAACTCCTGAAAGGATTTTCAGATTGTTACTCTTTCCAAAGTTAATATAAGTAGGCATACATCATCTTCTCATTGCTAACCATAATGGCTGCCTTTTGTATCCTTTGGGTGACAAAAGCACTTGTGATAATAAGATTGGTGACTAGGAAAGAAAATCAGTTTGCCAATTTTCTTGCCAGTGGAAAAAATATTTCCTTCTCTGATTAATATCTCTACAAAACTATTTTCCACAAAAGGACAACTAATTTTCTTCCCTTGGAAATTCCAACACCGTATCGTGCTCAGCATTTACCCTTCCTTTGATGTGTACTTAGAGCATTTCCCAACTGAGATATCGCTCAGATTTAATATTATTTTTTCATTAAAAAACAACAACTGTATCAGTTTTAGAGAGAATGTTGCCTCTTCAAGACTTTTTTTCAAGATGTTTTATATGACAGCTCAAGGGTGATTTTTGGCTGCCAACCATAAGATCATATTCTCTTTTTATATATAGCAATAGCAATAGCACTTAGACTTATATACCGCTTTACAGTGCTTTACAGCCCTCTCTAAGCGGTTCACAGAGTCAGCATATTGCCCCCAACAATCTGGGTCCTCATTTTACCCACCTCGGAAGGATGGAAGACTGAGTCAACCTTGAGCCGGTGAGATTTGAACCGCCGAACTGCAGCTAGCAGTCAGCTGAAGTAGCCTGCAGTACTGCACTCTAACCACTGCGCCACCTTTCTGCCTGTATATCTTTCTGCCTGTATATCAAAGTGGTTATATGTTAGAGCTAAACTAATTTGTATTTTATTTATTTAATATGTTATTGTCCCTTGGTCACAACGTTTTAATTGTGACTTAGCAATCAAAGAATGAAAACCATGTAATAGCTATCAAAAACCCACATTTATTAAAAAAAATTAATGAAATTAATAAGGAAGATAAAAAAGGTTCATCTATGAAAATTCAATAAAATGCATAATAGTGATATGAACTTAAAAAACAAAAGAAAACGACCCAGGTAGTATTAATATGAAATTAAGTCAATCTTTACCATATTGTTATATCTACATCATGTAGAAACATACTGCTGTGGCTTTTCATTTTTGTAAAGACATTCAAAAAATTGACTGAGAACACTTCTTGAATCCATTCTGATATCTGGAGTGTTGTGTTTTTTTTCTATCTACATAAGATAATTGTCTTAGCTGAACTACACTCAATACAGCTTGTGTATGTAAATTCAACATATACAATTTTAACAATCCACAATTACAAATCTTTAATAAAGACCACATGTGCGACTGTAAGATCTTATCCCTTGTGACATTTCCTCTCATTCCTGAAAATAAGGACACCCTAGCATTTTTTTTCAGGCAGCTACAATGGGGATCAACATCCTTTAAATATTCCAGAAGGATAAGATTTCAAAAATGACCAAATCCCAGTTTTCAGACCATAAGGGTTAAATGTAACAAAGGTAACAAAGTAAAATAGAGAGAAGAAAAATGGGTATCTTAATGATCCTCACATCACATCACATCACATCACCAGAGAAATAACAGATAATTTAAAGATACAGAAAAATTAATGCTGAGATTAATTTTATACAACGAAATAAGGGAAGAGAAAGACAGGGAACTCCATTGGATATACAATTAAAATAAACCCACACACTAAGATAGGTTGGAGTCAAATAATTGAGCTAGAGCACTTCTACATGAAAATTCTACACCAGTTTTGAAGCAGTTTGAGACCTCCATGTTCTCATGACACTGGAAATTTGATTTATTTCTAGACCAGCTAAAGTATAGATCATTTTATTTTATTATTTAACAAATTTATATAATCCCACACCTACCAGATGGAACTCTGGGCATCAAATTGAATAAGTACACTAAAAATAAAAACACATTTAAAATAATAAACATTAAATTCCCAATAAAACTCACATTCATCAATCAAATATTTTTACCAGCCCCATCAGCATGCTGGCCAGCTGCAGCTTCAGAATGCTCTTCAAGGGCAACCCCATGTAGAAAACACTACTATAGTCCAACTGGAAAGTGACTATGAGCTATTCCCCCCAATCTAGGAAGGAGCACAACTGATGTATAAGATGTATTGAAACTGCTGCAAAGGATTTTCATTTTGTTTTCCTTTTGAGACCCACTTGCATTAATATCCACTAGAGAGCACTTCTCTTAGGTCCTCTAAAGGTAATGCCAGCTTGATGGCTTGATGGCTCCCTCTCAGTAAAGACAGACCACAGAAGAAAGAGAAGTGAAATTGACGTGTGTTTTGACAATTGTCCTTTTCTCCATCGTGGGAGGAGCCAGCATTCAGGATGGGTTGTCCTTGTCCACTCAGAATGAGGACCGAGTCTGCTTTTTTTCTTGCTGGATCCGCCTCCTGTGGCCCAGCTTAGACTCGGTCCTCAGACTGGACGGACGTGGCTACCCTTTTTTCCCTTCCTGAAGGCTGTTTTCTCGCTCCCTTGGCTTGACTTGGACTGGTGTTTTTTTATGTTCCCTTTGCCTCTGGCGACTTTCGGATTTGATCCTCTCGCTTGCTGACTTTGTGAGTACCTGCCCCGCTGCCTTTCTCTCAGCTGAGGCGCGGGACTCTATTTTTGGCAGTGGAGCCCCGGCTCCTGCTGCAGCGTGATTTCGGGCTCTATAGTTGCTGAGGCTTGTGCCAGCTGAGCCCGAGGAGGGAGGCAGCCACTCCGACTCTTGGGGGATCGGGCACGTTCCTTGGACTGGAGAACGTTCGCCACGCTTTGCCGTTGGCCCCCCCTGCCCCTCCCTACGGATCACTCGGCTAGTTTTTCGCCGCTGCCAGAACGGTGGATACGCTCCCGTTCTTTCAGCTGACTGAAAGGAGCAGGGCCTGGAAGTCGCTTGAGCTTGCTTGCGCAGCCCGCCGGTGATAACTCCCGCCGGCCATCTGACTAAGGCTTGGGAAGCGCTCGAGCCTCGTCTCGCGCCTCCCTTCTGCCTGCCGGGCCTGGTAGCGGTCTGTGACAGCCTTACGTCTCCACCTGGCCTGGGGTGTCTAGACTCGGACTTGTCCCGTCGACACCCCATCACCTCTGACTGCCTGATAAACGTCATTTTGAGGCCTGTTCCATTAGCGGCGGCCAATTTTTGGCACGAATTTCCAGCGGTGGCCATTTTGAACCTTGCCTGACTGATAAAATGGTGGGCGGAGCCGATGTCACTGAGAAGCCCCGGGGCAAGAGACACCGCAAGTCGGATCGCCGGGTCCCCGATGAAGAACAACCGGGTTCCTCACATCAGGCCCGGAAGGAGCCTCCCCCTCCCACTCGGACCTCTAAGGCCTCGGAGAGGGCGGAGCGTCGGCTAGATCGGGCTCTCCAGAGGCTTTGCAACCAGGCCCAGCCCTCTGAGCACCTGCAGGCTTCTGGGCAGGGGGCTTCGGCCCAGATTACCGGGGCCTCCTCTACATCCGTGGGCAGTCAGCTGTCCTTGGACAACACAGCCCCCATTTCTGATTCAGGGGACCTATGGGGTTCGGCCGGCTTCGTGCGGCCATCCATCCCCCAGACCCAGCAGTCTTCACTGGGGTCCTCAGACTAGCCTGGACCCTCCTCAACAGGGCCCTCAGCTGTGAATCTCCCAACTTCTCTGGATCAGGCCTCTCTTCAGCTTCTTTTGGCCACAGCAGTGCAACAAGGCCTGTCGGCGTGCCTGCAGTCTATCGGACGTCCCTTAAGGGCTGACCGCGGCCAGTCCAGGGCCCGGGCCCATGACAGACAGCATAGCCCGGACTATTACTCTGACGCTTCTGAGGAGGAGGAGGAGGGCGATCCCCTGCCTACCCTGGATCAGGGCGACTATGAGCTATCGGATGAAGAGGGTCTTCCCTCTGAACAGCAGGTTTCCAATGCCCTTTTCCCTCCTGGCCTGTTCAAATCCTTACTGTACAAGGCCCGCGCGGCGGCTGGTCTGGAGACTGCGCCCGCATCGACAGCCTCAAGCTCCCAGTCGCTTGATCCCCTGTTCGCGGAGGTTACCCCAGAGGTGGACGTAGTCCCGGCGCCGCAATTGTTTCTTGACAACGTGCTATGCCAATGGACTGCACCAGCTTCGGGGACCATGACATCTTCATTAGATCGTAAACACTTTAACGTGGCCCCGGAGTTGGCCTCACTTCTGGCAGTACCTGTGGTGGATGCCCCGGTGGCGGCATTGCACGCATCAACCAGCATGCCCGGGGATCCCGATGAACTGTTGCATCCTGAGGATAAGAGAATTGAGCAAGCCCTCATCAAGGTGCACCAGGCGGCTGCATGGGTGGTGAAGGCGTCGTCCTCCGCATCCTTCTTCGCCCGCTCTTCATTGATTTGGCTCTGCCTCCTCCAGGAACAGCTCCCAGCCACCAACTCACGGGCGCAGCAGGACTTCAACAAGGTGTTTGCAGCCACGCAATTTGCGGCGGATGCGACTCTTCAAGCTTCCCGCTTTGCCTCCAAGGCCATTGCTGCTTCAGTGGTGATGAGGTGCATGCACTGGCTGCGCCAGTGGTCAGTAGACACGTGCCACAAGTAGCGTCTGGCCACCACCCCATTCAGGGGTCCGTCTCTATTCGGAGATGCATTGGAACCCATCCTCATCGAGACTCGGGAAAAGAGGAAGGTTCTGCCGTCTCTGTCTAGAAGAGGCAATTATCGCCAGTCTCCCTACCCCTGTCGGCCCTTTCGGGTCACTGACCAGGGCTCCAGCTTTCCCCGGCCCCAAGGTCAGTTCGGATCTAGGCAGCGCCAGCCTCAGGATAGATCCGGGAGGGGGAGGCAGTTCAAGCGTCCTTTCCGGGGTGGAGGAAGTGGTCGCCCCTTCCGTCGATAGCAATAGCACTTAGACTTATATACCGCTTCATAGTGCTTTACAGCCCTCTCTAAGTGGTTTACAGAGTTAGCATATTGCCCCCAACAATCTGGGTCCTCATTTTACCCACCTCAGAAGGATGGAAGGCTGAGTCAACCTTGAGCCGGTGAGATTTGAACCGCCGAACTGCAGCTAGCAGCCAGCTGAAGTAGCCTGCAGTGCTGCACTCTAACCACTGCGCCACCTCGGCTCGGATCCCGCTAGCGGGTTGCCCGATCCCCCCATTGGGGGTCGCTTAGCCCTTTTCTCCTTGGTCTGGAAGCAGACCACCCAGGATAGGTGGGTTCTTGAGACGGTCTCTCTAGGCCTCTCGCTTGAGTTTCTCTCCCTTCCCCCGAGGTTTTTCCTCCGATGTCCCATTTCCAGGGTACCCTCCAAGAGGGCACTCATGGATTCGGCGGTTCAGCACCTGCTGGATATTCGTGCCATTCAGCAGGTCCCTCTGGACCAGCAGGGACAGGGGCACTATTCCATTCTTTTTTGTCATGCCCAAGACCTCGGGGGGATGAAGAGCGATTCTGGATCTCAAGCACCTAAACCGGTACATTAAGTACAGGAGGTTCAAGATGCACTCCTTGCAGTCTATCCTGGGGTGCGTACAGCAGGGTGACTACTTGGCCTCCCTGGATCTGACCGAGGCCTACCTGCATATACCGATTAGCCGTCATCATAGGCAGTACCTTAGGTTCTGCTATGCAGGTAGGCATTTCCAGTATAGGGCTCTTCCATTTGGCCTTTCCTCTGCCCTGCGGGTCTTCACTAAGGTCCTTGCCACGGTGGCCGCTCACCTCCGATCCTTGCCCATGCGTGTCCAGTGTTACCTGGATGATATTTTGGTTCAGGCATCGTCCCAGCACCTCGCGCTGCGCCGTCTCCAGGTAACCATTGACACTCTCCGCCGGTACGGGTTTTCCATCAACTTAGAGAAGAGCCACCTGTCCCCTGCCACTTCCATCCTCCATCTGGGAGCCATTATAGATTCTCTAGAGTGTAGGGTTTCCCTATCTCAGGAGAGACAGGACAGCATTAGGGCCCTTTCAGCTCAGGTTCAACGGGAGTGTAGGGTTCTGGCCCTCCTGTCCATGCTCTTGGGGAAAATGATCTCATGCATCTCCATCACCCCTTGGGCTTGCCTGCACTCTAGGGATCTTCAATGGTTCCTTTTGCCCTTCCAGAGAACTGGCTGCAGCACCTCCTCCTCCCGGGTTCCGGTGCCTCAGGTGGTCCTTCGCTCCCTGTCCTGGTGGTGCTCTCCAGCGCTCTCCAGGGGATGCCTTTTCCGCGAGCCTCACAGAGCGACCATCACGACAGACACCAGCCTGCTCAGTTGGGGGGCCCACTCGCAGGGCCAGTTCGCCCAGGGCCGGTGGTCGGCAGCGGAGTCCGCGTGTTCAATCAACTACCTGGAACTGCGGGCTGTGTCGTTGGCCCTTCGTCATTTCCAGCAGTCGATTGTGGGCTCCCATGTCCTTATTCTCATGGACAACACCTCGACCAAGGTGCATGTCAACAGACAAGGCGGAACCCGCTCCAGGACCCTCATGCGCAAGGCGATGAGGCTGGGTCTGTGGGCGGAGAGGCACCTGCTCTCTCTTTCGGCGGATCACATTGCCGGGGTCTCCAATACTCAAGCAGACTGGCTCAGTCGCACGACTCTGGACCATGCAGAGTGGCGCCTGCATCCGTCCCTTTTCCGCTACCTATCAAGCCGCTTTGGACAACCGCTGGTCGACCTGTTCGTGACCCCGGACAACACCCACCTGCCCAGGTTTTACTCTCACTTCCCTTCGCCAGGGGCAGAGGGGGTGAACGCTCTGAGATGTCTGTGGCCCTCGGGCCTTCTTTATGCCTTCCCCCCCTGCCAATCCTCCCTCAAGTGGTCCAGAAGGTGCTGGAGGAACGGGTGGAGGTGATCCTGCTGGCGCCCCATTGGCCGAGGTGGCCGTGGTTTGCGGACTTCAAAGCTCTGTCCATGTCCCCTCCGTGGCAGCTCCCAATGAGCGAGGACTCCCTCTGCCAGGGGTCGTTGGTCCATCCGGATCCCCAGTGGTACCAACTGACCGCCTGGCAGTTGAGTGGCAAGCCCTAAGGCAACAGGACTATGATCCGGAAGTCATTCTAACCATGCAGGCCTCCCGTCATCCTTCGACGGATCTACGCCGCTACTTGGAAGTCGTTCTGCTCCTGGTGCAGGAACGAAGGCTGTTTTGAAGTTTCTCCAGCGGGGCCTGAACATGGGTCTCTCCCTGAACACTCTCCGAAGGCAGGTGGCTGCTCTGTCTTTGATCTTGTCCTGCGACCAGGTCTCCTCCCTGGCTCACTTCCCGACAGTACGTCGGTTTTTACGGGGGGCTTCCAACCTACGCCCTCTGGCTGTCCACCACTACCTGACCTGGGACCTTCCCAAGATGCTGCAGTCTCTCACAGGACCACCGTACGAGCTGCTGCGGTTGACCTCACTCTGCTATCTTTCCTTCAAAGTCGCTTTCTTGATCGCAATCACGTCGGCCCGTCGGATCTTTGAGCTCTCCGCTCTCTCCATTAGGAAGGACCTGTGTATCTTTCATTTAGACTGTGTCGTCCTTCGGTTGGATCCTTCCTTCCTGCCCAAGGTCAACTCTTCCTTCCACAGAGCTCAGGAGCTCGTCCTCCCCGATTTCTGCCCGAATGCGGCTCACCCATCGGAGAGGCTCTGGCACATGCTGGATGTCCATTGGGCCTTGCCCATCTACATTGATCGGACCCGTCAGTACCGTCGGATTGAGGCCCTTCTGGTGGCCTTTTTGCCACACTCCTTGGGTCAGAGGGTGTCCGCCACGACCATTGGGCGTTGGATCCGCGGAGCCATAGCGAAGGCGTACAAGCTCTCGGCATTACCACAGCCGGCGGGGATTACTGCACACTCCACTCGCAGTGCGGCGACATCAGCAGCCTGGATGACCCAGGTGTCCTTGGAAGAAATTTGCCGGGTGGCGACCTGGGCCGCTCCGTCCCAATTTATTCGCCATTATAAGATCAACAAGTTCGCGTCGGCGGACGCGGCCTTCGGCCATAGAGTGTCGCAGAGGGTCCACGAGGAGTCTCACTGAATCGGACCTGGACTGTGTGCCCACCTGGGGGACTTCTGCTTTGGTATGTCCCATCCTGAATGCTTGCTCCTCCCACAATGGAGAAGGGGCGTTGGTCTTACCTGATACGCCTCTTCTCATCAGGAGGAGACAGCATTCAGTCCCACCCTTGGGGAATCGGTCCCGGTCTACTCCTCGTTTGCCGGTTGGTGGTTCATTCTCTGGCTCTGCATTTGGACTGGTCTTTTTCCTTGCCATCTCCACTGTTTTGCCGGCCTCAGGAAGGGGATTCTGCTTGTTGGGACTGTGTTCTGTCAGTAGCCACGTTGGGTCTGCATCTTCGTTCTCGTCTAAGCTGGGCCACAGGAGGCGGATCCAGCAAGAAAAAAAGCAGACTCGGTCCTCATTCTGAGTGGACGAGGACAACCCATCCTGAATGCTGTCTCCTCTTGATAAGAAGAGGCATATCAGGTAAGACCAACGCCCCTTCTCATAGCAACAGATAAGCTGGTCTGGAAAGCATAGTATTTATTTGTTCTTTCTGGGTTTTTTTTCTTTCTCTTTGTCAAATCAATATGAGGAGTTTTTTATTGCAGCAGAATCTGGGGCAGTAATTTCCATCTCTTGCTCTTAGTGTTTCAAGTGTACAAAAGTCTCTTGACTGGGACTGTCAATGATTGCCCCTAAAGTACTTCTGAGGGTTGGGGATTAACAACTGACCATTTAATGTCATTTAAGTCTCTGGCAGTGTGAATGTGGGATGCCGATGTAGACATCAGGCTTTGGATCTCATTTGACTGGTCACCAAAGAGGTGCTACTAAATGGGTGTTCCTGACTGATAGTGACGGTGATACCACACTTTTCCTGAATTTCCATGAATTTTATAACTCATTCCTGCTTGTTCTCTCCCTGCCTCCCTCTTTCCCTCTCTGGAAGAATTTTGTGAGTAAAACTATTTTACAATTAGATGTCAAATATAGATCAACTTGATGTCTATGGAGATTCTCAATCATTCATGGTTGTCCCAAAGGTGCTTTTTTCAAGAGGCAACTAGACTTTCTCATTTTTCTTTGAAGACGTTTCGCTTCTCATCCAAGAAGCTTCTTGGATGAGAAGCGAAACGTCTTCAAAGAAAAACAAGAAAGTCTAGTTGCCTCTTGAAAAAAGCACTTTTGGGATAGATCCACTTAAATTGACCAGCTTGGATTGCTGAAACCTCTCTTTCAAAATATTGCTGCTCAGAACAAACAATGTTATCCCCAGTACAGCACTAAATTTGGTTAGCATAGACTGATCAATTTTTTTATACAGAGGTTCTAACTTGGGTATTATTTCATGGTGATAGAAATGTATACTAGGAGAAGTCAGCATCATTATCTGGGACTTAACATTCACTTTTAGGCTCAAAAATAACCTAAATGCAGTTAATTTATTATCATACTCATCATCTCTCATTTGTCTTTAGAAAAAGTTTTGTTATAGAAATAGGATCGAAGCTACTGAGAATTCTGAGGTCTTCCAGCTTATCTGAAGGATACTAAGGTGGGGGAGATGACATAATTCAAAGCAGCCAAGTCAAGAAAAGCTCTCTGAGAATCTATGTGAAGAAGCACTCAGTAGTCCTTTAACTGTGGTTTTTAATAGTTTTGTCTTCAAAAAGTGCACATGGATTTTAGGAAAGGGAGCATAAAGTGAATCTATTGTAGATACTCTACTTTCCCTAAGTTTTTATGGAACATAAGATGCCAGTAATGAGTCCAGTCATTTAGTTTATTTAGTGGAATAGGCAGCCTTAGTCCTACTGCAATGGTTGTACAAACAACTAGGAACTTTATATGGCAAAATCCTGGAGATTTGTAAATCCATATTTTAGCCTGCAATTATACAATAGATGAAAGATACATCAGCAAGTTGTTTAAGTCATTGGGGTGGATTAACAGCCAGTGAAAATATTATTCTCTGGAAATTCCAGGCAACGATTTAAGGGCAAGGCAGGAATGTATGTTATGAATGTCAAGTGCTGATTCACTATATTCCCACCACCATGGTTCTTAGGTATGAGTATTGTAAAAATGTGATTAAAAGAATAATGCATGCTGCTTTCTGATTACTGTGATCTTGGGCCATAATGAGTATGTGGTGGCCAATAAAAATTGCATCAAACGGGAATACTTCCCCAATGGAAAAGTTGGTTTTTCTCCATGCCTTTGACACTCACATTTCAACAAACCTATAGGAATAGATGTTAATGCTTGGCGGGGGTGTGTGTGCAAAATTAAACTAAGAGAATCCTAGTGATTTAAGGCAGGGATGAGGAATTGGTGGGGGGATTAAAATGAGGGCCTGTTTTTTATTTTTCTTCTCACCTCCTCTCTGAGACTTCACAACCTTATTGATCAGATGTTGATCAGAAATACTGCAGGTAATCTAGTCTTTAAAAATGGTTTGTCTGGGAGATCGAAAAAAATTCTCATGGCCCCAAATGGAGCCTTGTTGAAAGAACAACCAGGGTGGAGAAACTGCTGCACAGATTGATTTTCTCTGAAAAGTTCCTTTTTTTAAATTGAAAAGTAGTAGTGAGGAAGAGACACCGAACAATATCTAGATCACAATTTCCAGACAGGGAGAGTCTCTGCTTCACAAAATAGCACTTTAACAGATTAACAGAGTTGGAAGGGACCTTATAGGTCATGTAGTCCAACCCCCGCTCAGCAGGAGACCCTACACCATTTCTGACAAATGGCAGTCCAATCTCTTCTTGAAAGACTCAAGTGATGAAGCTCCCACAACTTCTGAAGGCAAGCTGTTCCATTGGTTGATTGTTCTCACTGTCAGAAAGTTCCTCCTTATTTCTAGGTTGAATCTCTCCTTGTTCAGTTTCCATCCATTATTCCTTGTCAGGGTACTTTGGAAAATAGCTTGAA
>QLTV01000582.1:512669-530507 GCA_003457575.1 Thermophis baileyi
TAGTTGTTCTGGTGTGCAGTGCTCTATAGCGTCGTTTTGAGGGTAGGAGTTGAAACAGTTTGTGTCCAGGATGTGAGGGGTCTGTAAATATTTTCACAGCCCTCTTTTTGACTCGTGCAGTATACAGGTCCTCAATGGAAGGCAGGTTGGTAGCAATTGTTTTTTCTGCAGTTCTAATTATCCTCTGAAGTCTGTGTCTGTCTTGTTGGGTTGCAGAACCAAACCAGACAGTTATAGAGGTGCAGATGACAGACTCAATAATTCCTCTGTAGAACTGTATCAGCAGCTTCTTGGGCAGTTTGAGCTTTTTGAGTTGGCGCAGAAAGAACATTCTTTGTTGTGCTTTTTTGATGACGTTTTTGATGTTAGGTGTCCATTTGTGATATGGTAGAACCTAGAAATTTGAAGGTCTCTACTGTTGATACTGTGTTGTCTAGTATTGTAAGAGGTGGAAGTATAGGGTTGAAGTGTGGATATATTTTCCAATGTAGCACACTTCAGACATGTGGTCCCTCAATTCCTACAATCTCCCAACCAGCAGCTGTAAGCAGGGAGGTATTGATACTTAAGGGCAAGAAAGAGAGTTTGAGATATACTGTAGTTCTTTCCAACCATACTCTTAACACCAATAAAGGTAGCAAGGAGTCACTTTTTTAATCCTTTCCTGTAGCTAGACATATGGCAGTGAGGTGTGCATTGTAATCCTACCATTCCGTATAAAGCAGTTTCAGTATTTCATACATTTAGTGTTTGCATGCCTGTAGCAGTGTTTCTCAACCTTGTGAAAGTTAAAATGCATTGAATTCAACTCCCAGCCTGAATCTATGTGCTTCTGGGAATTAAAGTCCACACATCTTAACGTTCACAAGTTTGAGAAACACTGGTTTGGAGGGATAAGATTGGACTGAATATACTGTAAATTCAAAGGTACCTTCCAATGATTTTGGCCAGAAAATTGCCTAAATAGCCCACAACAGGCCTGACTAGTCTCTTTTCATTGTCACACAAATATGAGGCAGTAATTACCATTTGGCGGGTTGTTCTCAACAGATGGAAGATTGTTCTTAACTGTTGCCATCTGAACAGCAGCAAATACCTGAAAGGAGCCTCTCCCAGCTGAATGATGTAAGCAAGAAATCTTTGTAAGAAAAGAACCACCGAGTGACAGCTTTGGACCAGACAGATGCAGTGGAAAATAGAAAAACTGCCTGTTAGACCCCCGTAAGCATATGAAAGTGAGATTTTGCAGATTTGGACTCTGTAAGAATATTTAATTCACCATCCTCCAGTGCTCAAGCTGTTCATCATCATAAGCCTCCTATGAAACCTGTTTTGAAAGTGATCCAGTTGGGAAGTGCTGTAGCCAAAAGCCTCTTAACACTTGGTGAATCGAGTGAAAGAGTACATATAATGGGAACCACTCAAAAATTTATAAAATAAAATTTACAAAAAAGAGGCTATAATTCCAGGCAGCCCAACCAGTGCAGCCAAGGATGAAGAACTTCAGGAGTTGTAGTTCAGCCACAAGTGGGAAACTATAGCCACAAAGGTTACAGTTTCCCACTTGCAGACTTTCACAATATCCCTCTCTCACTTGCCAAGCTTTTTATTTCACATAAATTGGTTAATACAGTATTTCCCCACCTTGGCAACTTTAAGATGTGAGGACTTCAATTTCCAGAATTCTGAGAGTTGAAGTCTGCATATCTTAAAATTGCCAGGATTGAGAAACAATGGGACTTTCATACTAAGAACAGAACAAATATTGGCTTTCATTGATCTTCTATCTATACTGTATCTGTTGCACTAGTTAGACTTCTGATGGATCCATGAATCTTCCTGTGCTCCCATCGACGTCATCAACAACAACAAAAAAGGCCAAAGATAATGTTCAGACACAGGGGTCCTCAAACTTGGCAACTTTAAGACTTGTGGACTTCAACTCTGGGAGTTTGATTGATTCTGTTGCATCCCCTTCACCAACAACAGAAACGCTCACTATAGTCAGTCTTAACCTCTGTACTCAACAAATTAATTAAAATTTCCTTTATCCTGTAGCAATAGCAATAGCACTTAGACTTATATACCGCTTCATAGTGCTTTACAGCCCTCTCTAAGCGGTTTACAGAGTTAGCATATTGCCCCCAACAATCTGGGTCCTCATTTTACCCACCTCAGAAGGATGGAAGGCTGAGTCAACCTTGAGCCGGTGAGATTTGAACCGCCGAACTGCAGCTAGCAGTCAGCTGAAGTAGCCTGCAGTGCTGCACTCTAACCACTGCGCCACCTCGGCTCTCTACAACACTAATGGTGAGGCAATATTTCATCACATAGAGGCCTGACATTTTTGGCATAAGGCAGCCTGCTCTTATTAGAGGCTGACATGGAAGAAGTTATATAAATTCAGGTTACTCATTTTACATCTGTAGAAAATCAACATTAAAACAACAACAACTCCTTAGAAGTCTGAAGGTGTGTGGGGAGCCTCATGAATATATGAAGGCGATGTGGTGTGTCTGAAGCTTACATAAGTTGCTAGTACAGTCTCCCCCAACTTGGAATCTTCTCATAAGTCATAGTCAAAGTATGCCTAGGGATTCTAGGAAATGCAGTTCAGCACAACTGGAGGGCACCAAATTGGGAAAACTTTTATTATTCAAACTTGACCAGTTCTGATTTTATTCTACTCCTTGCTCCTCTGGTTCTCCCCCCCCCCCGTTTCTGGCTTTATTCAACCATTTGTCAGCCAAGCTGCAAAGTTTGGACGTTACTTCAATGTTTGGTTAATACTCTTTAAATTCCACTGGAGTCAATGATGGGAATTTCTGTGCATCCAGGCAATTTTTAGTGCAATTGCGCTGCACTGTTCATGTAATTTTATGGGGTGGGAGTGGGATCCATATGACAATCTTTTCCATTTGTAATCCTCTTGGGTGCTCTCATTACTTCCTCTATCTTTTTTTTCCCCGTAACAAAATTTATTAAGGAGAAGATGGAATAGTTGTATTTTGCCTCTTGATGGCTAGCATTAGAAACTATCAACCTAGAAACACTCAACCCGACATTTGTAGGTTAACAACCATACCCATTTTTAGATATAATGCTGTGTAAGATTGCATGAAAGGGCCAAGTGTTTTATATAGCTCTATATATGTTATAAAGAGGACTCAGACATGAAGAACTTCTATGGAGCCTAAGCATTCCATGTCCCTTACCTAGATTCAGGTCTAAGGCACAGAAAAGTTCAGGTACATGGGCTTTACAAGGCAAAACCAGCACAATTTGTGTTCAGTGTTTGTTGCTTTTTTTCTTCTTAGCATTTTTCCCGCAAGAACAGGGTCTGCTTTTTCTTTTGGATCAACCAAATGTTAATCCATTGGTTATGACAGGAACTGACTGACCAGCTTGTCTGCTGTATCTGATGTCCTGGGCTGAGAGACAGTGACCCAAAGTCTCCCAGCCAGCTTTCATACCTAAGATGGGACTAGAAGTCACAGTTCCCTGGTTTCTAGCCTGATGCCTTAACTACTAGACCAAACTTGCTCTCTAAGTTACTTTTCATGATGTCACTTGCATATGTAAATTCACTGTCCATAGTCAAAACTAGTTATTTTACACCAGTGCTTTCAAAGAATAATGGACCACCCTAAATACTGGACTGACTACACTTAGGATCACTTTCCAAGGCTTCAATCATATACACATTTATGTTGAATTCACTTCAGGCTAAGTAACCATACATTGTGATGTTAGTCTTACTCCAAAGCCTATTCAGTTCACTGAAATACTGCTTTGGTAATGAATGGGCAGACAAATCCTCCTTTACTTTCACTGATTTCACAGCTCCATAGATGGTAAACTGCCAGCTCAGTCTATCTAATCATTCCCTTTGGCGAGAGATCTTTATCTGAATATATAGACAATATATTGTTGCCCTTGCACAATATACTGCTGCCCTTGCACTAAATTTAGTAGGACTTAATACCATGTACCTAAACTACAGCCAGCCTATTGAAGTTATGATAGTTTACTGTAGTTATATTTGCTACAATTGTTATATGAAATGATGTTATTGTCTTCTTAACTTCCCTATTCTGTCCCGTTATTTTTACTCAACACTCCATATCCGTTCATTCTGAGTATTTTTCAAAACCATCCAACAATAAAAGTGCAGCCTTAATTATTAATTGCCACTTGACATTAAGCCAGTCAAGTAATGCCATGTCAATTTTTGTTGTATTAACATTGAACGGATGAGAGAGTTTGCTATGGATACAGGTTAAAAATGTAACCATAAACAGAACAGCCAATCTTTCAATAATATCATTTTAAGAAAACAAGGATGACTGCTACTCTGTTGTAATGAAATTACCCATGTATGGCAGTTTTAGTGAGGTTTTGGTTTTTTTTCCAATTGAATCTGAGGGCATCATACAGATTTTTGCCTAAAGAACGTATCTGACTGAATGATTTCACTTGTTCCCTCTTAAAAATGTATAAAGTCATTGCTCTCTGCTTAATGTACCAGATAGCTTAAAAGCAAAATAACCGTTTCCTCACTTTGGACTGCAAGATCAAAAACCCAGAGATCCCAACCAAGATGAGACCTTTGGTTAACTAAGGATTATCTACCAGGGGGCTATTCAGAAAACCACTCTCAGAAATAAGCAACAAATTGTCCTTCAAAAAATGCTACTGCAAGTATTGAGAGGTTGAGACTCTCAAAAGCCAGCATAGCGGTTTTGAAGACCTACCAGCATTTTGCTGAGCATGTGTGAATCCACATCTTTGGGATTGCCATTGGGGCTGAGAGGAAGAATCATCTCAGATGAAAAGAAAGCAACCCAAGCCTTCAGAAAGACATGTTGCTTCAAGACATGGTGGCCCTTCACTTGCTTCCATGGTGGCCCTTCACTTGCTTCCAAGGGCACCCTCTGCGTGTTTCCCCCAACTCTTCTATCTTCCAATAGGGTTTTTTTTGCCATTCCCAAATCTGTCCCTGCGCCGAGGTGGCGCAGTGGTTAGAGTGCAGCACTGCAGGCTACTTCAGCTGACTGCTAGCTGCAGTTCGGCGGTTCAAATCTCACCGGCTCAAGGTTGACTCAGCCTTCCATCCTTCTGAGGTGGGTAAAATGAGGACCCAGATTGTTGGGGGCAAGAGGCTGACTCTGTAAACCGCTTAGAGAGGGCTGTAAAGCACTATGAAGCGGTATATAAGTCTAAGTGCTATTGCTATATTGCTATTAATGGTTCAACAGTCTCAAAGTATGTGCTCATGTAACTTCATGTACTTCAAATTATGTCTTCAATACTGACTTACTTTCAGCATCAGTCAAACCTAAAAAAAGACTTAGCAACAAAATTAAGGGTACACTTTGCGAGTTATCCAGTTCTTTGTCAAAAACTTTGTTTTTGGACAATTCATATTTTCTTGTGAATCGTTTTAATTAAATGTATTAATTAAAACATTAATCCTGTATAATTGAAATAACTTTTTTTACACAGCCATAGATGAGGAATGAGATACTGATTATATTAAAGATAGTGGCAAAGAGCCACGTGCAACTGGTTAGATAGTCTTTGAGTCATTATCAAGTTTGTCTGAAATTTCTATGAACATAGAACCATACCAGACATAGCACAGTAGAAACACAGCTTCCACAGAAGCAGGCTTTGAATGAACCCAGGAGAGCTCTCAGAAAAGACAGGTGTTATTCAGAATTCAGTTTGGGTATTCTGAGTATAGTAATTTATTCATCCCCTTCTCAGAGGTCTTCTGGCAAATGTACATTAAACTCCAAATCTGGCAGTTGACCATTTTTCAACAGACTCTGCTAAGCTGCTGAAATAAGAGTCTGGGATTTAGGCCCCAACAACAAGCAGGTTTTTTGACAATAAGTTGGATTATGATGATTATATTCATGGATCCAGAGACTGGAAGTAAATTATTTCTATCTTCTCTCCATCTGTATTGCAGGTTGTTATAATCCTATCTTGTACCATTTTTATATGGGTGCAATTCCCATTGATGTCAGTGAAATTTAGATCTAAGTAAATATGTATAGGACAGGACTGTAGGACACTTCAAAGCTTTAAGTGTTTGATCCATGTAGTAACCAGATTTACATCAGGGTCCATATGCACTGACAATGTATGAAATCATAATCTTTTAAGTTGGAATGCTCATACAATCTCATCCAGGTGGTTGTAGCTTCTTAATCCTCTATTCATTTGCTTTTTTCCTATATCTAAACCAGGTGTTCTCAGAGTTTGGTTCCAAGACCTTTCCTAAATTAAAGGGGAAAAACCATCTGAGTTTAAATACAAAGCAATCCAACAATCATTTTGCTAATTCTAAGCAGATCTGAGGAACATGTCCTCCGAGGTACATTTAGTGTCATATGAAACATGTTAGAGGGGTCCAGGAAAGCAAAAACAAACCTCTCTGAAACTCTGAAATTGTTTTACCCATCACAACCACTTAGCAACCAAATAAAAGAAGGTGTAGACTTGCCAAGTAGTCTGAATCTCTTAGTCCATATAAGAGGGCCAAGAAACTTAGCTGGTGGGAAAGGATAAAGAAGTACCTGTGCCTTTTCCAGCATCAGTTTGGAGCATATTAAACAAACTTGCTTTGTCTATTGGATGAGGATGAGCTAACCCATGGTTTGTTTAATAAGACTGCACTAAACCACAAACCATGTCTTATGAATAATAAATGGATTCACACAACAAACTACCCCCCTCAAAAAAATACTATGGGAAGGGTGGATAGGTAGTAGTTAACAATTTTACATTGGAAGGACTTCCCATATCAGCCCAAACCTGGGCTCAAATGTGGTTCTCTTCTCTATGAGAGCCCCTCAAGTACTGGAAAACTGCTATCATATCACCCCTAGTCCTTCAATTTGTTAGCCTAGACATACCTAGTTCCCTCAATTGTTCATTACATGGTTTAGCCTCCAGACCTCTTATCATCTTTGTTGCTCCCCTCTTTCTAAAGTCTCAACAACTTTCTTGTATTGTGGTGACCAGAATTGGATGCAGTATTCCAAGTGTGGCCTCACTAGTGCAATGTAGAGCATCACAATCACTTCACATGATCTTGAAACAATCTCTCCGTTGGTGCAACCTAAGACTGCTTGGATTTTTTGGCAGCTGCAGCATGCTGCTGGTTCATACTTAAGAAAAATTCAAAAGTTGAAATGCCGATCAAACTGTTCTGGATCTGCAGAGCAACAGAGGAACAGAACAGAAGCCAACCAGAACAACATTCTGGCAATTGTACAATAACATGGTGAGAATGCAAGAGTTTATAGCAAGAAAAAGGGCTGCAAAAACCTTTTCTGAAAAATCTTCCTTTCAGTCCATGTTTCCCAATCTCGGATCATCCAAATGTTTTCATAGTGCATCTCCCAGAACTGACAGTATGGTTATTCCAACACATAGATTGGGATGGCATATTCTAAAATAGCCTGGTCTGCCTTAACGTCCATCACTAGATTCCTCAAATATCACCTCTAGACTGGAATCTCATCTCCTTTTTCTCATCAGATGAACCCTACCATCTGAATTGTATCATTTCTCTCTTTTTTAAAAAAATGGTCGCACTTGAGGGATGAATCGAAATAAATCCAGCAGTGGTGCAATATAATATACAATGCCTTCTTTAAGGGATTCTGTCAATAGGAATACATTTAGACTCTTCAGGGTACAGATATAAAGCTGTTCAACCTCCATAAATTAAATTTCTGCAATAAAATCAGTGTGTTGTAGTAGAAAATGACATGAAGACATTTCAGGATTGTTGAAATTAATAAATGCTGCCTGTCCCAAGACCTGCCAGGAAGGCTGTAATTCAGCTGACTGTGTTCTCAACAGATGTTGTCTGACTGTCAAAATAATAAAATATCTGGGTTTTACTCCAATAGAGATATGAAATGGAAATAAATAGTAAGCATTTTGCCATCTGTTACATTGCTGAGTCACTGGAGAATACCATCCCCACATCGCACATACTTATACATTAATTTATCTAGAATTGTCTGGCAGCTAAAAGAGTCAACAATTTTGTAATTCAGTTATTTCACTGAGTTATGAAAGTAGTACGGAGATATTGCTATCGGGAGTAATATTAGATATAGTAAGGGAAGCGGGTGTCTGGTAAAGAAGTTTTATTCCTTGATTTAAGGGACCTCAGTACAACAGATTTTGGATTGAAGAACGGAGTGTCTACATCTTAAAATAAGATGGTGGCTGTGGCAATGGAATGAAAGATCCACCTATTTATGCATCTGTTGTAGCTGCCATCTTGACTTTTTTACCTTACCCTGTGGATATGTTAATCCTGTTGTATTTACGCCATTTTACCTCATCAACAATCTCATTTGTGTATTCATAAAATGATGTAACTGGAGATGGAATATCCTCTTAATGAACACCCATTCTGCAAATTAATCTGTTAGAATTGTATTACATTCCAGTATGTATTATACATTATATTTCTGTATTTAAATGCCAATGATAACATTTAATGACCATGTTGCATAGTAGAAAGGTCTAGATACTTGTAAATATGTAAACATGCCAGTGCTTATAGGATCTTTATCTTCAAACAGATCTGAAAATACTTTTAATAGTTTGGCTCAATCTCAATTCCATTTTAAACTAGAGATTGAAAGGATGGGCGTGTCAGGAAAAATCCAATACACTTTTTCTAAATATAACTTACATGCATTTGTACTATGCTGATCATGCTATTTCCTTTTGGAAAAAGCAACGTTATACAAATCATTAAAAAATTAAGAAGTAAGATATGAGAAAAGAAAAAGAATGTAGCTAAATGTGATATATTGTACATCAATGCCATTCACTGTACCTTTCCATTTCTTTCTGCCCTTGAAATCTATCCTTGCTTTCTTTATGTCCATATATCACTTCATGAACTTCTATTTGTTCTTTAAACATCTCCCCTCTCCTTTTTCCAGGATTTCATCAGCTCCATCCAACCACAGCTTTTTTGATCTTGCCCTTCCTCTCAACCCATTCACTCTTCTGATTTGTTTTGTGAATCCTCCATCCCTTATTCATTCTCTTCATGTAAGCAAACCACCTCAACTTACTTCTTTTATGCTGGTCACTCATTTTGTATTCAATCCACATTCATTCAACACCTCTTCATTCTTAACCCCATCTCTTCTCATTTTATCAAGACAGTTGAGTACTCCATTTCCATGGCATTCCATTTATTTTTAAATTTCTCTTAACATATCATGGACAGAATCATGTTTTTCCCCAGACATTTTACTTCTTTCAAGGAATATTTATTCCTTACAACAGACAGCAGATTTTTTGTCAGTATTTTCAGATCTTAAGATTTTCTCCATTCATCCATTTCTCATCTTTACTAAGAATATTAAAATATACAAATTCATCTCCTTACCCTTGTTTTTTGCTATTTAACTATAACTTCCAATCATTTATTCAATTTTCTTTTTAAAGGGACAATTACTTTGATACATTAAAGGGACAATTACTTTGATACATTGATTTTCAGCCACTTGCTCTCTACGGCATCACTGAATCTACCTAAGTGATGCAAATAATTCCAGTTCTCAGCCAACAACATGGCATAGTTTACATACCAAAGTAACATAATATAATGTTTAATATTTAATAGCATAATATCATCACAAGCATCCTACTGCATTTCCTAGGGATGGAGGACTGACCTGTCCCCAGTTGTAAGATAATGGAACTAAAAATATCTTTTTAAATGACAAAAAAGCAAATAGATCTACATAGATCTAAATAGATTTAGACTATAGCTTCATCTACCCTCTAAAACAGGGGTGTCAAACTCACGGTGTCACGGCGGCGTCACATGACATATCGGGACTTTTTTTTCCCTTCGCTAAACCGGGAGAGGCAGAGCCAGCACGTGACGCATCCAGACCGCGGGCCGCGAGTTTGACACCCTGCTCTAAAAGGATGCAAATGACCAGCTGTCTGCAAGGATATAAATCCTTCCATTCCCCACCATCCTTCAGAGCTGAAGAAACTTCTTGGATGAGAAGTGAAACGTCTTCAAAGAAAAACCAGAAAGTCCGGTTGCCTCCTGAAAAAGCACCTTTGGGACAACCATGACCTGGGTGACTGAGAATCTCTACAGACAAATAGATCTACAGTTTTCGTCAGCTGACAAGACATTGATATTGTTCTCCTAAGATTCATGAGAGGAAATGTCCTTAATCAGATATTAGTTATATTGAATATGACTGTTGTTGTGTGACATTTTGCTTAAAATTTGTGGGGAAAGGGGACAAAAAGTTTAATGTTTGTGTTGATAATTAAATGTTTTGATAATACATTTAATCTGATATTTATCTTTGACCTTTGCAGACCTCACTCTGTCATGATCTGAGTTTCAGTGTCTGCTTCATTATTTAGATGTTCATTAAAAATACATGAAGCCAAAGCAGAGGGTATATTTGCAGGCAAAATGAAATTTCAGACTATTATTTCTTGGCTTTCATACACTCACCAGTGAAAAAGTAGTGCCTCCAAATATATGCCTGTTTTGTTTACTTTTTTACCTCCTTACTGGACAGAGAAAGAAGAAAGGAGTCGTTAATACAGAACAAGTATCTATGTTCCTGAACACCAATTCCCTGCAAGAATGATTTTGCAGTGATGAAAATCCATCTTTAGAGGAATCTCAGCTAAGTAGGAAAAAAGAACCCTACTTAGTATTCTTTTTGCTTGGTTTTGCTTTTGATTGGTATCATTTGCTTTAATTCATTTGTTCTCCATATATTCCTTCAGTTTGCATCTTAAACAACCATTATGCCCCTTTACTAGCATCTTATCCAGTGGCTTCAGGCTAGGAAGGAAGATTGCTCAGCCCCAGCAAAGGGCTGCAGTTTTATGCATACTAACCTGGGAAGATATCCCATTTAACTCGGCAGGGCTGATGTCTATCCCAGTGGTGAAATCCAAAATTTTTTACTACCGGTTCTGTGGGCGTGGCTTGGTGGGTGTGGTGTGGCTTGGTGGGCGTGGCAGGGGAAGGATGCTGCAAAATCTCCATTCCCATCCCACTCTAGGGGAAGGATATTGCAAAATCTCCATTTCCACCCCACTTCAGGGGAAGGATAATGCAAAATCTCCGTTCCCACCCAACTCCTGGGGGAAGGATATTGCAAAATCTCCATTCCCACCCAACTCTGGGGCCAGCCGGTATTTGCTGGTTCTCTGAACTACTCAAAATTTCCACTACCGGTTCTCCGAACTACTCAAAATTTCCGCTACCGGTTCTCCAGAACCTGTCAGAATCTGCTGGATTTCACCCCTGGTCTATCCCATAGCAAGGATAGCTCTGTAAAAGACTGAAAAAGGATTAAAAACATCAGTCTTTTATAGTTATACAGTATCCTATAGAAGCAAATTGTTCTGATTCTGTTATGATCTGTACAATTGCAGATTTCCATCTTCTTTGCTTTCTAAGTTTCTTTTGAATGATATGTGACTAGGGTTAACATATCTGGACCAAAAAAATATGAACTTCCACAAGATGGGAGCAAGAGGTACTGAAAACTCTCTTTGTTGCCATCTAGTGGTCTTTTGGAGCTGTGTCATCCCTAATCTATATTACTCAGCCAATCCTGAGATGAAAGCTGAAGAATATCATATGAAAATATTACCTTAAAAATACAACTACCCTGTTTTCCCCAAAATAAGACATCCCCTGATAATAAGCCCAAATCGGGCTTTTGAGTGCATGGCAACAAGGCCAAGCACTTATTTCAGGGTTCAAAAAAATATAAGACAGGGTCTTATTTTCAGGGAAACACGGTATATTAAAACTTTATTTTTTCCCTTAAAATCTTTATTATCCAAAAGGAAGAGGATTGACATTGAGGGTCTTTCCCCACCAAAAAAGAACAGTTTAGAAAAACTATGATAGAAGGAGTAGGGGCTATTCAGAGGGACATGTATGAGTAATATTTCATTATTCAACTATCTCTCCCATAGTCTGCAGACTTTCTGGCTTCTCATACTTCAATTAAAAACCAAAGAAGACATAGGAAATTTCTCACTGACCCTTCTCCAATTGGGAAGAGTGAGCAGCCAGGATGATTCAGAATGGACAGGGATGCATCAGAATGTATAAATAAATACCAGCATCCTCCAGTACCTTGTAGTTAAAAAAATTAATATAAATTCATTAAAAGTTTGTAAATGTTGAATAGAAAAAGTACATTTTTCAGGACATTAGACATATTTTAGCACAGCAAGCTATCGTTCAATCACTGTGAACATGAAAACTAATAGCCATGCGCAAAGTTCTTTAACTGTGATTTCAAATGTATCTGTTCACTGCTTTGAATCAAATCAGTCCTTCTCAAATAGTGGGGCGCCCCCCCCTGGGGGGGCTCGGAGCGATGCCAGGGGGGGGCATGTGTGACCCCGGGGAACTTTCTTTTGTTATTCCAAAAATGGGGCGTGCAGCCAGCGCTGCCACCTGAAAATGCTTTCCTTCTGATTCCAAAAACAGGGCATGCGGGTAACGCTGCCACCCGAAAATGCTTTTCTCCCCGATTGCCTTACACCTCCTCCGCAGTGCCTGCTTCGCCAACCAAGTCCCAATCTCCACGCTTCCCAGGGCCGCTTCAGGAATCAGGCTCCGACCGAGGCAGCAAAGGCGCAGGGGGCTTGCCGGGAAGCCCGGCAGTGTGTTTATGGGATGGCAGCGTCCAGGAGGACTGAAGTGCTGCGTCTCTATCGGCCCTTGCTGCAATAAAGCCAGGCTTTCAACGCCTACGGCTATAGGTAAGAAGACGAGACGGGGGCGTCTCGGGAGTGGAGCCTTCAATGCCAAGTCCCTCTTCTGCCCCCATGAAAATCAACCCCCCCACCCCACCCACTCCAGTTAAATGCACAAATGATACTATTTACAGTCGCGGCGGAGAGTCGGGGGGCGCGAAATGTTTACTTCTTCCTATGGGGGGCGTAACAGAAAATAATTGAGAAGCACTAAATCATATCAAGATCAATGTAATTTAGAAGGTCAATTCAATTTGATTGTTTTATCTATATCAACAATCTGATTCAGAGAGTCATTTTTGATCAGAGAAATGATGAAATCGCTATCAAAATGATGCTTTCAAATGAACCTTTGAACTGCCTTTCAATTTACTTTGAAAAATAATTACCTGGAAGATTAATAGATTTTATCAGAAAATGCTACATAGTATAAGAGATTAATAGAACCTATCCAAGAAATATACAATGTTTACATTTAAAGATGATTTCTCAATGTAAAAAAATATCAATGTAATAATGCTGTGAGAAAAGATTGAAAATGCTGTTATCAGTTTTAGAAATTTGATATGGAAAATGAAAAACTTCATACTGGACAGAAGTGACTCTCATGATATCTCTATACACATAAAGTGAAATAATTAGACCTTAGATGAAAAATGCTGACAGTACAAAGAAGGTGCATGATCTAATATCAGAACAAAGTTAACAGATGTCATTAAAAGAGATGATTACTCGATGACAGAAGGTCACACCCAGTTTACTTCTCACAGTTGAAAGATCAAAGTCATTTGTTCAGTTTGAGAAAAGGCTGAAATGGTTACTCGAAGAAAATCCTTTCACATAACATTAAGCTTCCTCTCAGTCTTGACTATGTAAAATACAAATAATCAGGGGAAAATACTATGTAATGTTTTGAAAATCAAATTAAAAATGTCTGAGAGGATTCCTTCCTTGAATTAATGTGACAATTACAAGTGACAATTACATGACAAAGTCTGGCAAATATTTTTCTGTCTTTATAAGTTTGTGAGTTTGCAGGTCTTCACACTTCCAGTTGCTCTAGGAAACTTCTATGGAAGGCAAACTTACTTGGAAGGAAATTCTGTATCTGAGGTACCATAAATTTGTGGATTTCCATCAACTTTACCTCACATGTTTGAAGAAAATGAGGACTGAAAATGATGCAGTTCTATCATGGGTATGTGGAATTATATTGATATCTCTACCTGATCTAAGAAATACTGTACATTTCATTTCATCGCCAAAACAGTGGTCCATATTATAGGCCAGAAATATAAAACCAATGTCTAATATGACATACTTGATCCAAGAATTCTTATTCTCATAATTGCTAAATCTCTCTTTGATTTAATTTTCTGAAACCTTCTGAAAATAGAAGACAGTTTACTTATCTCTTGCTTACCTAAATATTAGTAGACCAGGTACCAAGTGCTTCCCCATAAATAGTAGATCTCATTCAAAGAGCTTTTCTAACTTAGCAGATATACCTCATGATGAAAAAAATGTGTCTTTCTTCTTCCCATAGAAGATCTCAAGAAGTATGCAAGCACAGATATAGTACAGCACAGTTTATTTTTTAATTTTATTAGTGGCTTTGACATGATAAAAAAAATCCCTATCCCTTTTTCTCTACAAAATACAGTATATACCATGATGTTTGTTCAGTAAATACAGTTGAAAACATAATCGAGTACTTTTAAAAACATTTAAAAGAAACTCCGTTTTGGAACAATTAACTAAAAGGGGCCAAATATTTGCACTGAATTCAACAACTATTTAAGAAAGCTTTAATAGCTCAGATGTTATTATAAAAAAAAAAAACCTTAGGCCAGCTAGAACTACTATTTGGAGAAGGACTTTAAGAGAAGCTTTCAAATGGAGAAATGTTATGCTAACAATTGTGTAAGTGAAAAATGTTCCTCACCGAGTCTATTCTGCAATGAGACACTCTATGCCAAAGCATTACTACAAACAGGCAGTTGAGTTTCATACTGGTAGATATACTGTTGCTTTCTCATGCAATACAATATCAGAACCTTTCAACGCACACAAAAAAAAAAACACCCCACAACAGATTTTTGAAACAGTTCACCGTACAAGCCTTTGGGATTTTTATTTTTTTCCAGACCGATATGGGACCACGACAGTAACCTCACTCATATAGGGAGAAAAGTGGAAGAGAAAGAAAAGGCTTAACCTTTGTACTCAGGGTGATAAAAGATATTCACATGGCAGAGATCAGCCTAACTTTTTGTAGACAGATGATCCGAATGGCGGGTGTTTTCATAAATGTTTAATGTAAAACTATTCACCTCCTTTTAAAAAGTTACGCGTAACTTTCCAACTTAGCCACTTCATTTGAATGTTCTTCTTAAAGAGAAATAAATATACATATGTGCATGCCTACAGAACCAGACTGGGGTTGTCTGAGTTAATATGCTGGGTTGGCACCAGAAAAATCCAAATTCCTACCCACACTTTATCTTGAACCACTGACTCTCCCTTAGCCTAATCTACCTCACAAGAATGTTTTTTTTGGGGGGGTGGGAATGGGAGGAGGGAGTATTATACATAATACAAATGATAGAATTTTTTAAAATTTATTATTGGGGGTAGCAGTTGTACTATTTGTATGTGAGCAGAAATTATTATTCAGAGGGCTGTGAAAATATTTACAGACCCCTCACATCCTGGACACAAACTGTTTCAACTCCTACCCTCAAAACGACGCTATAGAGCACTGCACACCAGAACAACTAGACACAAGAACAGTTTTTCCCCGAACGCCATCACTCTGCTAAACAAATAATTCCCTCAACACTGTCAAACTATTTACTAAGTCTGCACTACTATTAATCTTCTCATTGTTCCCATCACCCATCTCCTCCCACAAATGACTGTATGACTGTAACTTTGTTGCTTGTAGCCTTACAATTTATATTGACTGGTTCCTAATATGATTTGATTGCTTATTTGTACCCGGACTATCATTAAGTGTTGTACCTTATGATTCCTGACGAATATATCTTTTCTTTTATGTACACTGAGAGCATATGCACCGAGACAAATTCCTTGTGTGTCCAATCCCACGTGGCCAATAAAGCATTCTAGCACAGTTGCAAAAGGCAGTCATTAAAGCAACCTTACTGTTGTACCTATTTCTCTCACAGTTAGGACCATGTATGTTTAAGGTTTTTATAAAAGTGTTTTCATTCATTAAAGCAGCCCAGCTTTCCAACAGTCCATGGTAGCCTGAAAAAATATATAATGCTTAAAGGATCTCCTCATTTAGGTTAATTTTTATTTTTATTGATTTATTTAATTTATGTGCCATGCAATTCGCAGTTCAAGGTTACTCTGGGCAGCTTACAAAGTAGTAAAAAATAAAGATATTAAAGCAATTATAAAAACAGATTAAAATTACAAAATATTAAATGCAGATTAAAAGACCATGAGCTTGGAGCAGATGACTTTCAAAATGAATATACTTTATTTCTTCTAGTATTTCACTGCAAAAAAAATCATTATGATTTAAGTGATGTTTCTTATTTCTTTAGATTTATAGTCTGCTTGAATCACATGGATCCTGGGGATGGTTTACAATTTTTCCTTCCAGAAATCAAATTAAAAACATTGAGAAAACAAAACCATTATTCTCTTCATCGAAGTACCTATAAAGAAGACAAAATGCATATCTGTAACAAGGGAAAGATTCACCCCACTGTAACACAGTGTAACACAGTGTAACACTGTGTGTACATACACACAGATGCACATACATACATATCAACCTCTGTTGGGCATGTGCAGCTTCCAGACCTCTCTGTCTTTGTTATGCTGGCTGGCAAATTCTAGGAACTGAAGTCTAAGTAGGTCTGGCAACCATCACAGAAGGTTGGAATGTAAATAGTGGTTTGAATATATGTGGGACCAAGCACATGCTTCTTTCAATCTGGATAGCAGCAGGAGAGAGCTAAATTCAAATAATTGCTTTATCCACGAACATACAAACCCCAACATCTGGAATTGTAGTGCAGGAATATGTATTGATAGATTTGGGGGGGGGAGAACAACCTTTGATTCTGGATCAAGTTGCTCCTATGATAGAAGTTTTTATTATTTTACTATTTCCCATTTTGGTGCTGAACTGAGCACATTGCCTTTATTCCCTAGGACAAAGAAGGCATAAGCCTATAAATAATCTAAAACTGCAGTGGATTTTAATGCCTCAAAGCCACACAAAAGCAGAATGAACATTACTGCAAAGGGCGTAATTTTAAACCCACAAGTAACAAGGAATTGTTGACTTAAGCAAGAAATTCCAGCTTGGCGTTCAAACCTTAGAATTTTTTCCTGTTTTTGTCTTTCCAGCAGCGCTGCCTGTCACATAAATGTACTTTGAGAATCTTTGCAGTTTATTTATTTATTTATTTATTTATTTATTTATTTAAGCAGAATGAACATTACTGCAAAGGGCGTAATTTTAAACCCACAAGTAACAAGGAATTGTTGACTTAAGCAAGAAATTCCAGCTTGGCGTTCAAACCTTAGAATTTTTTCCTGTTTTTGTCTTTCCAGCAGCGCTGCCTGTCACATAAATGTACTTTGAGAATCTTTGCAGTTTATTTATTTATTTATTTATTTATTTATTTATTTGTTTGTCAAACGTACAAGATAGCAGGTATAGGTATAAACATAAACATAATCAAGGTGAATACAGATAGATGAGGACAATAGGACAGTAGGACAGGGACGGTAGGCACGCTGGTGCGCTTATGCACGCCCCTTACAGACCTCTTAGGAATGGGGTGAGGTCGACAGTAGACAGTCTAAGGTTAAAGTATTTTGGGTTTGGGGAAGAAACCACAGAGTCAGGTAGTGAATTCCAGGCATTGATCACTCTGTTGCTGAAGTAGTATTTTCTGCAGTCGAGTTTGGAGCGGTTTACATTACATACACTACATATACACATTACATACAATACCTTTAAAA
>QLTV01000582.1:547710-559650 GCA_003457575.1 Thermophis baileyi
CTTGGAGGCAGGAAAAGGTGCTCTGCACACTCTTGACAGGTGTCCTTTCCTCCCGCATCTGCGGCAGATGGCAGATTTAAACCTGCAGTCCATGCGGCTGTGGTTACCACCACATCCAAGGCAGTTAGACTGAGGTGATTTGTCAGCAGAAGTGGGTTTTCGCCGTGAGGCTTGGAGGCGATTGACATCAGGTTCCTCATCTGAGGGAATGTCTAGTTCAGCCTCCTCATAGTGGACTGTCTGGCTCTTTTGCTGAGCTGACAGGGGTCTTGAGCGCTGCATCTCTGAGGCAGATCGTTCAGGGAGTTCTGAAGCCCTAGCTTCGTCTAAGGCAGTTGCTAGGGTCAGCTCTCTTTTTGCCAATAGACGATGTTGGAGTCTCAGATTTTGCACCCCACATATTAGCTGGTCTAATAGGAGGTCGTCAAGATCTGAGAACTCGCAGTTTACAGCAGCTGTTCTCAGGGCAGCCATGTAGTCGTTAATGGATTCGCCTTCCTTTTGGAATCTCTGTCGGAAGGCGTGGTGTCTGGCGACTTTGGATGGCGCTGGGGAGTAATGGTTCCTTAATTTTTCAATTAGCGTGTCCCAAGGAACCAGGTATAGTGGCTGCGGAGCTGTCAGAGCTCTGGCCGTGGCAAACATGTCACGGCCACAGGAGCTAAGGAAATAGCCTAACGTACGAGTGCCTGACAGCTCCGTGAAGTCATTTGCGCGTAGAATGCACTCAAAACGGGTCAAGTAGTCGTCCCAGGTTTCCGTTGCTGGCTCGAAGGGAGCGAAAGCTGCCAAGGAGGTCATCCTGAAAAGGACGGTTTACCTCGGTGTTATGTTCTAACTGTTTAAACTGTGTTGCATGCTTCCAACCAGGTCCAGCGTTTGAGCGGGAAAAAGCTCAAATGCTATTGGCTGGTCTTTCTGACAGCTCCCTATAAAAGGGCAAGCTGTCAGACTGCTCTTTGCTGGTTGCTGATACAAGAGCTGAAATAAAGAGCTGCTTGGGAAGTCTGTCTCCTGTCATCTCTACCCACTATCTAACACTAACGGTTCTAAAGACCAGTTAGAACCGGTAGGAACCCACCTCTGATTGAAATTGAGAAAAACATGTCCATGTGGGTCAATGCAATTTTAAGCTTAAACATTAAATAAGGGTGGAAGTAAGCACTCTAAATCTCCTTGAAGCAAGGATTTTCATCACCATTATAAAAAAGCAAGTCACTCAAATATGACATGACATTTTCAGCCCCAGGAACTTGTTCTTCCATCAGTAACTTATACCCTCACCACTACTGAAAAAACTACTTTGCAAAGTCTCTACTTTGGGTTGCCTTTGAAAATGATTCTGAATATGCAGTTGAATATAGCAGCCCAGATGCTGAAGAGATTGTCACAGCAGCACAGTACCATGTTGGGTTGCTGCACTGGTTACCAGTAGGTTTCCAGGCCCTTACCAGTGCAAAGTCTATTCAAAATAATGATCTGACCTATGAAGTCCTCTACATGGTTCAGATCCTGTTTCCACAAAACATTTTGCTTGCTTAGAATATTAGTTTCATTTTCTTCAAAATTACTTTTCAATCCTGCAAACCCTTTTTCCAAAAAGATATTAAGACCACTTTATAATGCCTTGGTAAGGCCACACTTGGAATACCGCATCCAGTTTTGATCTCCACGATGTTAAAAAAAAGATGTTGAGACTCTAGAAAGAATGCAGGGAAGAGCCACAAAGATGATTAGGGGACTGAAGGCTATAACATATAAAGAACAGTTGCTGGAATTGGGTATGTCTAGTTTAATGAAAAGAAGGACTAGGGGTGACAGGATAGCCGATATCTCAGGGGTTGCCACAAAGAAGAGGGAGTCAAGCTATTCTCCAAAGCACCTGAAGGCAGGACAAGAAGTAATGGGTGGAAACTAATCAAAGAGAGAAGCAACCTAGAACTAAGGAGAAATTTCCTGATAGTTAAAACAATTAATCAGTGGAAAAACTTGCCTCCAGAAGTGGAGGTTTTTAAGAAGAGATTGGACAATCATTTGTCTGAAATAGTATAGGGTTTCCTGCCTGAGCAGGGGGTTGGATTAGAAGACCTCCAAGGTCCCTTCCAACTCTGTTATTGTTATATAGAATAAAACCATTGATCAATAAGTATTAATAATTCCATGAATCTGACTCTTGACTACATCAGTTTTCCAGCTATAATCCTCTCTACTATTTCAGATAAGATCCACTTAGAAATAAAAGTTATTTAAGGGGAAATCCCTGATTCCAGTAATTCCAAGCACTATTTCTTTTGGTGTTACAAAGAGTATGCTGTTACTGGCTCTTTCTACATTCATCTACCATTTGGTAAAAAACACATAACACATCTGTGGACAGATGTGCTGGCAGAGATTTTCCCTCCCAGGTGCAAGTATTAACAGCAACCTGCAAGTCCGGGAAACTGGTGGCCCCTGGGACATCCTCTAAATTAATCTAGCATAGCAACTCTGATTGATCTTCTCTAAGAATCATATAAAACCATTTCTTTGTCAAGGCAGGAGAGCCTCCATTCTTTGAACGCCTTGCAGATCTTCAGAAAAAGATAACATAACAATTATGTTCCAGCCATAGTCAACATTTTAAATTAAAAAATGAGACTGACCCTGGATCTGTAAATGAGCTAATTTATTCTACTGACATAAAGACTGCACACAGAACAATGTGGTTACTGAATTAACCTATTTTTATAAACTAACAGAGAGGCTAGATTTAAATGTTAGGTTAAAAATTCAAAATCCAAATCAACTGGCTAACAAAGTTTAAACAAAGTTTAGCATATTGTACAGATGCAGCTGTACAACCCAACCAAACAGTGGCTCAATATACTACCCATCGCGACCCCATGGACAACGTTCCTCCAGGCCTTCCTGTCCTCTACCATCCCCCGGAGTCCATTTAAGCTCACACCAACTGCTTCAGTAACTCCATCCAGCCACCTCATTCTCTGCTGTCCCCTTCTTCTTTTGCCCCCAATCGTTCCCAGCATTAGGCTCTTCTCCAGTGAGTCCTTCCTTCTCATTAAGTGGCCAAAGTATTTTGCAGAATGCAGAATTACATAGAGTAAATAAGGAGGTTCATATAGATTCTGTCCATAGATACTGAAGGCCAAAGTGAAGGGACCAGAGGAATGTAACAGGCAGCCTTGCTGTTGCTCATATAACTCCAGCCCTTGTCCCCCATCATGGAATTCCCCATTAGATGTAGGTTCAAAGAAATGAGAATAAATTGTCCATATAAACATTGCATGAGAATCAGAGGTGGGTTCCTCCCAGTTCAGACCGGTTTGCCCAGCAACCCGCTGGTGACGTCACGGAGCCAGTTCGGTCGGTGCCAGTCCGTGGACGCCGCCATCTTTTTGGGGGGGATTTTTTTTTTCTGAAAAAAAATTTGGGGGGGATTTTTTTAATTTTTTTTTTCTTCTGTGCATGCGCAGAAGCTGAGTTTCCGGCACTGCGCATGCGTCGCCATCTTGTTTTTGGCATTTTTTTTAATATTTTTGGATTTTTTTGCACTGCGCATGCACGCACGCACTTTGCGCATGCGTGCCCACGAGGCACGGCCACGTGGCGCGGGAGGAAGTGAACTGGCAGTAAGGTAAGTTAGAACCCACCCCCGATGAGAATGTTCCCTATATGTTCCTATATATCTCGTCTATGTCATTTTGGAGATTCACTAGGATTTTTGTGCTTTGTTTAATTAACAGATCTCAGGCATGTAGGGAAATAAGAGAAGTGCAATAGCCAGGACTGATGACATTACAGCTTTCATATTAAGCTTGTGAAATAATTAAGGCACTTTTTTTAAAATCTGAGCCTTTGTATCTTAATGGATTATCACCCCTTTAAGAGCCGAGGTGGCGCAGTGGTTAGAGTGCAGTACTGCAGGCTACTTCAGCTGACTGTTCAGCAGTTCAGCGGTTCAAATCTCACCGGCTCAAGGTTGACTCAGCCTTCCATCCTTCTGAGGTGGGTAAAATGAGGACCCAGATTGTTGGGGGCAATATGCTGACTCTGTGAACCGCTTAGAGAGTGCTGTAAAGCACTGTAAAGCGGTATATAAGTCTAAGTGCTAAGTGCTATTGCTAAAGGGAGAAATGGATGAAAAAGGAGGCAAAATATGGATAATTAACTAAAGATGTGATGGTGAAATCTTGAAGTTGCAGTAACAAATTGGACACATTGCATTTTAAAAGGTTAATTTGCACTCAGCCTATAATTGAAGTGCAAAATAAAGATAGATGGGAATGAAAAAGAAGAGGAAAACAAAAACCTGAGAGCAAGCACACTGAAGCTCTAATATAAAGCCATTATTGTAAATTGAAAGGGTTTTTTTTTAAAAAAAAAGTCAAGATAGTCTGTCATGTGATCAAAGTCCCACTCATATTTACATGCATTGCGACTTGTGTAACAAAGAGATTTGGCTTTGATTGCATAGATGTGGCCACCATGATGATATTTTGACCTTCTTTCTGCAAACACCCCTAGTGAACAGGATAGCATGGCTTTCCCTTGATATATACGCAGAGGTCTTCAAACTTGGCAACTTTAAGACTTGTGGACTAGTCTTAAAGTTGCCAAGTTTGGGGACCCCTGATATATAGCATAACAGGGGAACCGGAACAATGCAGTAACAAAACTTGCAAATTCCAGTATAATACTAAACAAGGCACAGCTCAGGGCACAGTCCTGCTCTTTTCTGTTGTGGTGAAAATTATCCTATTTCAATTTAATTCTATACGCATAAAGACACATAAATTATTATTAGCATCAGATGGACATCCGAGTTAATATTATGAATGTTTTGAAGACCAAGTCTTAAAACCACTTAAGGAGGTAATAAATTCTATTTTCTAAGGATCTAAGATGCCTCAGTCTTGGAACGAAACCAATGTTGCCCTATTGCCAAGGGAAAGTCAAGGTAGGACTTTAATGAAAAATTACAGACCGATCTCGGAAGTCTATTAAGTCTATATGTCAGAAGTTGCTGCTTTTCTTTTTCTTTTTTGCTTTACACTTCTTTCCCCTCTTCCCTTTGATTATAATTTCTATTTGTATTTTATATTATAATCAACTAATAAAATTTTAAAAAGAAATATAGGTTGTTATTATTATTATTAATATTCAATCGACATTTCTTTCTTTGGCAGGCAATGTGTTTTCTGTTTCCTGGTGATGTGTAAATAGCCATTCTGCCCAATACCCATTTTCAGATGACAACTTTTTTCCTTTTGTTTTTGCTTTCTAATTCCCAGTTTTCTTTTTGTGGTGGGACTTCACATCTTGGTCCAAGACCATTGGGTTTTCTTAAAAGTCTTTGGTGAGGCGTATTTTCAAAATGTTAAAAAAAAAAGGTTTGGTGATCTCTTCCTGAACTTGGGAACATGATTTCATTCCAAAAACTTAATAACTTCTGCTCACCCCACCCCCAGAAAAAGAAAGATCTCTGCCACAAATCAGCTGAAACAGGAAGCCGAGAAGGTCTGAACTGCCATTATTGGTCCACTGACTGGCATCAACCCTTCCGTACCAATAATGCTTTCCATGGAAATTCTGGCGGTGTCAATGCTGACAGAGGTTTGGGAGCTATTTTTGGAAAATATAAAAATCTCCAAGGAGTGATTTACACCTTAATTCATATAAACGGTCTCTTAAGATTTATGAGAAGCATGGTTTCTATTTAGCTTCAAAACAACCTTCAAAATGCATAATAAATAGAGAAGTCCAAGTCAGTCTTCTCCAAACTATGGTAGTGCTCTCCAGATGTGCTAAACTGCAAATCCCAGAATTCACCAGCCAGTCATGTGACTGGGGAATGTTTGGAATCATAATTCTAAACCACATGACATTGGAATGGAGAAAGCTGGGTTAAGCTAGCAGATGCTGAGGAATGTCTTGATAGCATCTTGGTGGCAACTCATGAGATAAGGCATTTCAGTTCTACTTGACAGAAAGTAACAGAAAAACCAAAATATCTCTGTTCATGTGCTGTGAAACCTGGAGGGCTCATGTAATGAACTCTATTGATATGCCTCATTCCTGTCATTCCTGCTAGCCACTTTTAGAAGACATGTCCTCACAAGGCAGTTGTCTTCTCATTCTAAACTCATGAGGGCCACCAACGTTTTCTTTAATTGTCCATATTTTAAAGTAGTGTTTTCTTGCATTCTCCTAATGCATCTTGGGGTACAAACAATTTACAATGCCTCTTCATGTGCCATGTGAGTTCCTTCCTGCTTCACCCTGTGTGAATGTGTGTTCCTTTAGTTCAGGGGTATCAAACTGGTGGCCCATGGGCTGGATGCGTCAAGGGTGGGCTACGCCCACCCCAGCTCTGCGAAGGGAAAAAAACATTGTGATACGTCACGTGACGGCAACGTGATGCCATGAGTCTGACACCCGTGCTTTAGTTGGAAGGGCTCTGAGACACACACACACCCAAATTCTAATTTTATTCAATTGTGCACCTTGCTAGTGGACCTGTCTTTATAACTTTAGTGAGGAATAATTAAGGGGCCGTGATTGGTAGATTCCCTTAGTTTTATTTCCCCAAAATCATCAGACAAAGTCACCAATCATTCTCTTTAAAGAGTGGGCAAGTCCCTGGAATGGAGGCTTGAGCTTATCTGTTGCATAACTAAGCAGCAAAAGTTTAGCAGAAAACTGAGCATTGCAGTCATCATCCAGTCTATTTTTTTCCTTCATTGAATTTGAATGTGTAAGCAAGATGGTCTTCATTTATAGTATCTACTTATTTGTTTCCTATCTTTTGTCCCCAGGTTAATGATATTCTCATAGTGAGGTAAAAGAGAGCAATCAGACAAAACTACATCTTGGGTGTGCTGTCTATTTTGTTTCATAAAATTTAAAGGAAGCCATTGAGCCAACTCATTTGGATTGCTAGACAACAAGAAGGCGAAGATGCTAACTGAATGAAGAATGGAGAATTGCCTGGGGTGATTTTGAAATCAATACGACACACACCCCCCGGCCATCCTTAGCTAGCACCGTCTTGGAATGATGCTCTTCTCTATTTTCATTACTACCTTCTCCTTCTCCTCTTCCTCTTCCTCTTCCTCTTCCTCCTCCTCCTCCTCCTCCTCCTTCTCCTCCTCCTCCTCCTCCTCCTCCGTTTTTCTCCTCCTGGTGACTGTCTGGACAAGTCCCTGCAGTTTTCTTGGCAAGATTTCAGAAGTGGCTTGCCATTGCCTTTAGGGCTGAGAGAGAGTGACTGGCCCAAGGACACGAAGTTGGCTTTGTGCTCAAGGCAGGATGAGAACTCAGTCTCCCAGTTTCTAGTCTGATGCCTTAATCACTATACCAAACTGGCTCTATTATCATTATTGCAGCTATGATAAAAGGGAGAGGACAAAATATTTTGAGGAAACATGGCATCTTTAGACAATGGTAGATAGTAGAGCTAAAGCATGTAGAGAGGGGGGAAAGATCATAAAGAAGGTTCCCTCAAGTTCTAAATTAGGAAAACTGAGAAGTCACTATATATTATTCACCCAGCATCTTATCTAAAATTACAATAGAGTTGGTTGCATTTCTGTGGCATACCCTCATAGGGCTCCTCTACATGTCATTTATCTTCATCTGCTGAACTGATGTTTTTCCAATGCAATTGTGCTGCCACTCAATGTGTAATTAATTCTGAGATGATGAAGCTTTGCAGAACCTGTGGAGAGGCTGGTTTGCTATTGGTTGGAAATCTCACATCACTCTTGGGTCCTAGACTCAACACAGTCTCTCCCTGCTCCCTATAGCATCTTGCCAAAATGCTGTTATTTCACAGGCATTCAAAAGGCAGCCGATGAATAGAATCTTGGCAATTGCACTGACATTTTGGGCACTCATAGAGAAATGCAACCAAGATGAAATCAAAACACATACACAGGTGGAGGACTGAAATACACACTGTTTTGAGTTGTTTTTTACTCTCCAGTAGGTCAGTTGGAGGGACCACTAATTGCCTCACAATTAGGTCATGTTTTTCTCAGTGTTTTGAAGTTGTAGCAAGGAAGATGATTAATAGTTGACTTCAAACCCTTCTATGGAAATGGAAGTGATAACCACAGCAGATTGGAAGTACCCACAGAATCATAGGGTTGGAAGGAACTAGCTACATTACTAAGTCCAGCTTCTTGTTCAATGCCAAACTCCAAATTATATATCTCTAACAGATGGCTGTCCAAACTCTACTAGAACACATCCAACAAAAAAGAGCCAACCACTTCCCTCAATTTCACTGGTCTTATAATTAGCAATGTTGTCCTGACATTTAATCAGAAACCTTTTTCCTGTGACATAAAACCATTACTCCATGTCATGCCCTTCCAGAATAGATCACAGTTTTCTTCCATGTCACAGTCCAGAGGGATATTATATCTTCTTCCCTTAGTTATCATATCTCATATATACCCAGTTCCTTCAGGCTTTCCTCACTGGACTTGGTATCCCATCTCTTAATCTTTGTTATCCTTTTTTTACTCATTCTAGTTTATCTGAATTGTTTTCTATGTTCTGATCCAAGTTAGAACTGTATTGATATGGGGGTGGGGCACATCACTCATACTCAGGTTGTGATCAACTAGTGTTCCAAGATTATATTGTATGGAGCTGTAGTGGCGCAGTGGTTAGCAATAGCAATAGCACTTAGACTTATATACCACTTCACAGGGCTTTACAGCCCTCTCTAGATGGTTTACACAGTCAGCATATTGCTCCCAACAATCTGGGTCCTCATTTTACTGATCTCAGAAGGATGGAAGGTTGAGTCAACCTTGAGCCTGATGAGATTCGAACTGCCAAATTGGAGGCAGCCGGCAGTCAGCAGAAATAGCCTGCAGTACTGCATTCTAACCACTCTGCCCACAGCCTGGAGTTGGATCCTGACAGGGCTCAAGGTTGACTCAGCCTTCCTTCCATCCTTCCGAGTTCAGTAAAATGAAGACTCAGATTGTTGGGGGCAATATTGCTGACATTATAAATCACCCAGAGAGTGCTATAAAGCACTATGGAGCAGTATATAAGCCTAAATGCTATTGCTATTCATGTCTATTATTCCTAGAACAAGTACTCCCCATCCTATATCTGTGCATCTGAGATATTTCCTAAGTGAAGAATTCTGCATTTGTATCTTACATTTCATTGTCTTCTTTTCAGACCTTTTTCTAACACAATGATTTTGAATTTTATTTCTGTCGTTTAGTGTATTAACTATGCCACCTAGGTTGTATCAGCTATAGCTGGATAGACATCTCCTTCATGTTTTTCATCCAGCTCATAAACAATGTTGAAGAGAACATTGAGGTTTCAGCACCTCAATCAAATCTCATCCTTTTTTCAAGAAGGATTATTGATAAACGTTAATTATGTAAGTTTTCAAGCCAGAAATGATCCTCTTCTCATGTCATCTAATCTACTTAACTCACTTGCTAATGCCAATGTCATAGAGTATTTTATCAATAATTGATTGAAGTCAGGATACTAGTCTGCAGCATTCCTAAACCTATTGTTAGGAAATTAATTTTAAAAAAACCAAAAATGAGATTAGTCTGGCAAGACTTGTTCTTGTGAATGCCATGCTGCCTTCTGCTTACAAGTATTCCCTCCCTCCCCTCTCTACATAGTCCTCCAAAATTTGCTATCCCTCTCTCCTCTGTAACAGAAAAAATACAGCTGTGTATAACTGGACTGTCGCTGTTGTTGTTGCCATTATGCATTAATATAGCAATAGCAGAGGTGGGTTCCTCCTGTTCGGACCGGATTACCCGAACCGATAGTGACCCACTGGTGATGTCACAGTGGCGTCATGGATCCGGTTCGGTCAGTACCGGTCCGTTGGCGCTGCCATCTTTTTTTTTTTAATTTCCGGGGGTTTTTTTCTTCTGCGCATGCGCAGAAGCTGAGTTTCCGGCACTGCGCATGCGTCGCCATCTTGTTTTTGGCTTTTTTTTAAAAAAAAATCTGATTTTTTGACAATGCCCATGCGCACGCGGCATGGGAGGAAGCGAACCAGCAGCGAGGTAAGTTATAACCCACCCCTGAGCAATAGCAATAGCACTTAGACTTATATACTGCTTCACAGTGTTTTACAGCCCTCTCTAAGCTGTTTACAGAGTCAACATATTGCCCCCAACAATTTGGGTCCTCATTTTACCCACCTCAGAAGGATGGAAGGCTCAGTCAACCTTGAGCCTGGTGAGATTTGAACTGCCAAATTGCCGGCAATATACTTTAACAATTAACTTTTTGCAGATATCTCAGAGATTGTATTTGTACAGTTTGAGCATTCCTTCACACTGGTAGACAGTGCTATTAAATCATGGTCTGAAAATAAAGAATTTTGTTCAAAAGGTGGTTCTGTGATTCTTCAATCATAGCTCCTGGAAACAGATGGGCAACAGAGCTTCTGTCTGAAATAAATTGGACTGCTGACTTTGATGACAAAACAGGCAAAATGCAGACATGGGGAGTGTGTGTGTGTGTGTGTGTGTGTGTGTGTGTGTGTGTGTGTGTAGAGAGAGAGAGAAATAGAATCCTATATCCTTCTCTGAAATATATATTTTCACATCCAAGCACAATGAAATGAATATGTGACATCAAGGACTAGGTATACATATGTTTTCTTAAGAAAATGGCCATCACACCTGCAACTATATATACAAATATCTGCAAATAAATTTGCAAGTTCCCACTTCGATGCCTCTCTGGACTCCCCACTGCTTGAATGTTTCTCTTGAGTGTCTTCTTTCATTATACATTAGCAGATCAATATTATATAACAATAATAAAAGTATAAAAGGCAGCTGGCCACTAATTTATGTCAGTGATGTTTCCATATGAATTTAAGCCTTCCAATGGGTTCAAGCATTAAAAGGAAATGTAATAGATTGCAAACATGTGTCAAATAGACGAAGAAAAAATGTCTCATCTAGAACCTTCCAAAAGGCAGAATTCAGGAATTCATATCTCCAGAGCAGCATTCAGGTTCTTTACTTCAACAGCTGAGAATAAAAATTGTTGTTGTTGTTTTGTTCTACCTGATGACTGCAGTAATATTATGTTCAACAATGGGACAATATACTTTTTCTATATTAAGAGGTGAGCCACTGAATCGTGACAGTGTCACCCATGCAGAAAGAGTAAATAGAGAGATCTATTGCTGCTTTGGGGTATTTGGGGTTTTGGTTTTGTTTAGAACAGGAACAGTTTGGAGAGCTTATTAATTTTTGTTTGTTAAACATATTTTAAACTGTTCATATCACTTTGAGTTATCATTTCAAAATGGCAGGAAATGGTACCCCAAATGCTTCAGGACCTACAAAAAGAGACATTAGCTTTCCTTTCTTTGTTTTTCACGCTAAACATTCACATGAAGTCCTACCGCAAATGGAGCTGTGCCAGATAACCATCACAATTGGCCATCTCAAGCTGATGATGACAATATACTGAAACCTCCCTCTTGTAAATTGTATTTGGGCAACAAGAGTATTAATCCTCAAAGGTCGACATCCTAAACAAAGGAAAGCTACTAGGATTCCCAAATGAACAAAAAATAAATGAAAGGAATAAGGGGAGAAAAAAAAGGAAAAAAAATGCCAAGCATAACAAATATCAATCCAGCTTACTTCTGTTCTGTAAGTATCAGAAGCACTTCCAGATGGCCACACTTTTTCTCTTCTAATTCCTCTGAAACCAGTTCAATGTTCACCAGAGACTGATCCAGGCTGTTTAGATTATTTCCAGATCTGTTCAGATACCCAGCACCATAAATAAAGATAATATGAGATATGAGATATGAGATATGAGATATGAGATATGAGATATGAGATATGAGATGTGAGATATGAGATATGAGAGATGAGAGATGAGATATGAGATAAGAGAGAAGAGAGG
>QLTV01000582.1:579221-594118 GCA_003457575.1 Thermophis baileyi
ATCATAAGGTACAACACTTAATGATAGTCCGGGTACAAATAAGCAATCAAATCATAGTAGGAACCAGTCAATATAAATTGTAAGGATACAAGCAACAAAGTTACAGTCATACAATCATTTGTGGGAGGAGATGGGTGATGGGAACGATGAGAAGATTAATAGTAGTGCAGACTTAGTAAATAGTTTGACAGTGTTGAGGGAATTATTTGTTTAGCAGAGTGATGGCGTTCGGGAAAAAACTGTTCTTGTGTCTAGTTGTTCTGGTGTGCAGTGCTCTATAGCGTCATTTATAGGTGCATTGTTATAGGTGCCTCTATAGGTGCATTGTTATAAATTATGTCAGATAGATCAAACTTTTTTTTTCATATGATCATGTCAGATCCTGTCTCTAAATCACATCTCCCAATTTTATTGCTCCAGATGTGTTCTGGTGCCCATCACATTGAGGTGTAAGTTCACAGAAGGCTTGTGTACAGACAAGCTCATGATAAGAAGGCATGATATATGTTGACTTCTGTGCTTTTTCTTTTCAACTTCCATTAATTCATCAGAACATCTTGAGAAACAAGGCAACAGAGGAGCAGCTTTTCCAAGAGATCTTGTAGATTTCTGAAAGAAATTCTTGGTTTATTGCCAACATCTCCCATACAGACATCTCCCATCTCCCAGCTTATTTTTCTAAGTTGCACCTAAAAAGGCTTGATTTCTGTTTTCTTTAGCATATGCAAGCTTAGTTTCTAGAAAATATATGAAGATCACAATGGCCTAAGGTGTTCTAAAAGGAAAGATTAAAAAAGCTGAAATACCCTATTATGCACCAGGTTGCTTTCCTCATCCCTTATGACAAGAGCAACATCTGTACCTCTTCAGATGTTGCTGAACTACCATCTCCATCATCACTCTCCATTCAGAATGGTGTCTGGTATAAGCATTTGGTCTCAAACCCTTAGAAGCCACCAAATAAAAGAGACAGAGTAAAGGTTGGCCAAGGGGAAAACACATTTCAAGTTCAATTTGTTTTTGCAGATTCAAGCATAAAATTAGCAGTGTAATTTAGAATCAGGGAAAGGCCTCAAACATCTTGCTAATGTTTGATTTTGCAGGAGGCCTGCAAGAGGTTTTAAAATGTCAAAAGGCTGGCTACTACACACAAGTAAAGCCCCACATTTTTTTAATGTATGTTACACGCTTGGCACACATAAAAAGGAGACAGGATTGCATGTGTTTTGGAGTATGTGCAGTTTACCTTCCTTATTATCACATAAAGCCTCAAGCACGCATCAAAGGGCATTTTGTTTTATGGATTTTAAGCCATGGATTTCAGCCCACAGCATCAGAAGTAGCTCATTCTGTAGCTCATGAATGAATGAATAAAACCAGAGACTTCAGAGAAAGGAAGAGGACCAGGGGTGGGTTCTGGCTTACCTCGCTGCCGGTTCGCTTCCTCACGCGCCGCGTGGGCGCACGGGCGCTTTGCACGCATGTGCACGCATGCGCAGAAGCAAAAAACAAGATGGCGGCGCCCACGGGGCCGCCAAGAGAGCCAGTTCGGGGGTGTGTCCAGCCGGCCATCGCTGCCGGTTTGGCAAGCGGGAGGAAATTCCCACTACCGGTTCTATAGAACCGGTCCAAACCAGCAGGAACCCACCTCTGAAGAGGACTCTCTGATCCATAGAGAGAGGCACTTTTCCCCACTTGGCCTCCAAGCTGTACTGCTTGTGAAGGAAAACCAGCAGAAGGAGGGAAGAAAATTATTTCCTTAGTGGGAAAACCCTCAAAAGAATATAAGTGGACGGCTTGGTTCTTGTAAGATTCTTTTCTTTTGCACTTAGTCATCTTATTTTATTTTGCTCTTGGAGATTTTTTATTAAGGAAAAAAAACAGATTAGAATATATAGTGCTAAAACAAGGCTATTCTGGAAGTCAGACATATACTTCCTCCAAATTAGGGGCATCTGGAGAGGAGGGGATTAAAAAGTCAAGAGGATGGCTGTGACCATGCAATTAAAGCTCCACCTCATTTTACATGCATCACATCCTTTAAGTCAGTGGTCCCCAACGTTTCTGGCTTTGTGGACTGGTGGCGGTGGTGGCGGCAGTGGCGGCAGCAGCAGGAGAGAGAGGATACTCGCACAAATGGAGCTTTGTGCGCAAGCACGCATGCCTGCCCACCATTCACACAAGTAGAGCTGCATGCACGAGTGCGCTTGCCCGCTGCTTGCGTGGTTGGGTACCAGGCCGCAGCCTGGGGGTTGAGGACCCCTGCTTTAAGTGTTTCCAGAATCTCCCTAAAACCTTCTTGTGCAAAGCTTGTCCTACCACAAAATTGCCATTGCATTGGAACTGCAGCACAACCCAGATGGAAACAGATTCATAACTATGGGCTCCCCCAGGTTTAGTCTATTGATCTCTGATGTAAAGGAATCCAGAAAGCAGGACATGATTTAAAAGTCTTTAAAACTCACCATTGTGCCTCTTCTATACATGATTTTTCTTAAAAGAACTACATCTTGTTTTCTTTGATGCTTCTATTAAGATATGCAATATGGAAGAACAGCATTATGGGATAAAATTTATGAGTTGTCTTCCTCCTTTCTCCATTCTTGCAGGATTCTTCACTACTGATGTAAACAATCCTTATAAACTCAATATTTATTCTGAACTAGTTTCATTCTGGCCAATGTCTGCAGAAGCACTGATATATTTAAGATACAGGAAAGTAGGAGGAGAAATCCACAATAAGAAAAGCACTATAGTTAGTTAACTTGTTTGGATTAATCTGGGTTCAGCACGTTTAGAATTAAGATTTTGGTTACTTTCAAACAGGAAGTTTTCAGTCCCTTTCTCGTAAGTGTAAAAAAAGGGGGAAGGAGAACCATTCAAGGCCAAAGCTCACTGCAGCTGGCCCTTGAAATGCTAAATGATGATTTATTTTACATCTAAAATGGATCTTAACATACTAAGTAACAATATTTTTAAAGGAAAAAGAAACTGCTCTATAATGATGTGAATCATATCTCCACTTAGTACGTCTAATGAAAATGATCAGACATTCCACCTACTTATTCAAGGGTGAATATTAATATTTAATTAGAAAGTTGTCAAAAGTATTGTTTTCATAGCCCTAATAAGTGCTATAAAAGTCAAAGTAAAAATTCTGCAAGTTCCACAACATGTCTTATCTAAATCTATATGAACTGGAAATATTTGGCAAAGGACTTACAGTAAGTAATACAAAACAGGAATTTAACCTGTCCTGGATTTAATCTCAGAGAAACTCTCCCGTATTAAGTGCACATTTACTATTTTCCCCCTTAAATGCAAATATTCTAAGTTTGTATTACAGTACACTAGCTTCCAATTAACTTGGAACTATAGCCACTTACTAACTAGTATGCAAATAGAAGCTATCTTAGACACTAGAGTGAAAAACAACAATGTAAAATAATATTGGTCACTTAAGATTCAGGTTGGGGAAAAGAGGCAGATTCTAGTTCACTAACACATTACTCTATAAATATTACTGATAAATCAAGGCTGAAAACTGATAAATATACTGTTTATTTTTTTCACTGAATTATCTCACCCCTATAAGAAATTATTTGATCATTCAACTACAATCTTAATAAATTTGTTAAGATCAGGGCCATCAGCCATTATAGAAGTTGGATCAAAGAGTCTATCTTTTTTAGTAAATTTTTATTAAGAATTTTAATTACAACAGTAAAAACTAATACAAAAAATAAGTTATAGAAGGCGAAATGAATGGGAAAAAAGAATTAAAAGCATAGGAAAAATAAGAGAGAAAATATAAGAAAGAAAAAGAAATATATAAAGTAATGACTTCCAATCTTGTATAAACAAATTTAATAACTCTTCACCACTTATCGGGTTACAAACAGATATCTCTTTTACCCATATTCTATCCCTTATCTATAAGCAAATCCATAAATAAGCTTTTCAATCTTGATGTCAGCAAAAGTCCATAAAGTGTTGCCAGAACTTTGCAAATAAAAATTCTATTTTTACCTTGATGAAATGAACCAACTTTATATTCCATTCTTTTGTTTCTAATCACCTTAATTTTTAATTCAATCAAATACTGTCATAGGATTTGATTTCTCTTCAATTCTTCTTCATCCCACACAAATTTCTTCAAGGCTTTAACAAGCCTCTTTTATAGCTCCATTAAGAAAACATTTTCCAGATCATTAGTTTATCATTTGCATTTCTTTTTTAATTTTTAATTTCCCTTTTAATTTTAAACATTCCAGATCTCTTGGTTTATCATTTGTATTTGAAGTTTTAAAACTTCAGCCAATTTCTTTTATATATCCAGTAAAATGTCCTTTATCAAATCATTCTCTTGGCCTGTCATTTGTACTTCCACATTCTGTACTTTCTCTGTCTTGTCAGATAAAATGTGTTCCATATCTGCCATTCTTTCATTAATATCTTTTAGACACAGTCTATCCATAGAAGCAGACATTATTACTGACAATGTTGATATTGTGGTTACTAATTTATGGCTTCATTTTTCAAAGATCCCCTTTAATGTTTCTGATGTTACAACATTTTGCGTCATTTAGGAAGTTCCAGTATTAACTGACATCAAGAACAGGCTTATATTTTTTTTTCTTCTGCTTAGAATTAGTTCTCCCTAAATCATCACTTATCTTTGTTATGACTTACAATAACCAGGATAGTCAAAACAAATCTGTTTCCCATGAGAAGCTATTTATTTTTTATAGTTAATTCCAAAATCTTATAGTAAAAATCAATATTCCAAATTTACCTGGATCCTTAATCAGATTATAAATTTCTTAGATCAAAATCTTATTTTGCTTTTTGCTGTTTATTTCAAATTCTTTAAGGTCTTAAGCTTATAATTAATTTTTCTTTTGTTCAGAGTTGAAAATAAACTCATCTGATGAAGACTTTTCAAACTTGTCATTCCAAAGGTCTCTAATAATTTTAAGAGGGTTAACAGGCAATTCCCAAAAGTGATTAGAAAGTGAGGTTTGCAATCTTAGTGTCCTTTAAAAGGCTCCACTGCAGTTGCAAGTACTGTGGCTGATCCCGTTGTCTCCTGGCACTCAAACCCAGGGGTGGGTTCCAACTTACCTCGCTGCTGGTTTGCTCCCTACCACGCCGCATGGGCATGCCGCGTGGGCGCATGCGCAGTAACAAAAAATCCCCCAAAAAAACAAAGCCAAAAAAAAGATGACGACCGCATGCACAGTGCCAGAAGTCGGCTTCTGTGCATGCTCAGAAGGAAAAATAAAAATAAAAATAAGTTTTAAAAAAAATTAAAAAAATTTAAAAAAAATTAAAAAAAGATGGCGGCCCCCACAGACCGGCACCGACTGATCCGGTTTGGTGACGTCATTGTGACGTCACCAGCAGGTCGCTACCGGTTCAGGCGAACTGGTCCGAACCGGGAGGAACCCACCCCTGCTCAAACCCCAGAAAACTATTGCCCTGCAGTCTCCTTGCATAGAAGAGTCATCTGGAGCACATGTGGGCAATCTCCCATTCTCTCCTTATCCAGAAAGATTCCAAGGGACCAGTTTACTGATCAGTTCTTTGGTCTTTGCCATCATTGCTTTCATGGAGCCATCTTCAGTTCACCATATCTCCCTCAGAAATTCTCCAAATCAAAAAGTCTATCTGAGAGTGATTTAAGCAAGAAAGCTAACCTATCCCAGTAAACTCAGTATCTCTTTTGGAGTTCCACTTTTTTAAAAAAGGTATCCTATAAGGCAGTGTTTCTCAACCTCAGCAACTTTAGGAGGTGTGCACTTCAATTCCCAGAATTCCCCAGCCAGCGGTTCTTAAAACTGCTGAGGCTGAGAAACACTGCTAAAAAGCATTCCTGTATTTAGGAATTCTAAAAGGAGATCCCTGGGGAAAGATTTCCAACAAAACACATGCTTTGTGTTTAGAAGGCCATGAGTTCAAACACGGAAGACATTTTAAATTACAACTTGGACTTTTAGAGGGACCCTGGTGTCGGTGGCTGTACATCCCTGATGTTGTAAAATGAATGACTTCATGCAGCTTTTCTGTTCAGTATCTTATCTTTAAATACAGTGTTACACAGATGATCTGCAAAAACAGCTCCACTTTCACACCAGGTGTGATAATCAAATTTGAAAGGTTCTTCACATATTGCACTGAATATGCTAAGAGGATAGAAATAAAATTGTATCTGCTGGCATTGTCCTTTGCTCCCATTTGACATTACCTGCCAATCAAGGCTACACAAAGTTTTGGAAGAATTGCTTTGGAACACGTGAGAGCATGAACACTACCTCCAGGGGTGAAATGCTCCCGGTTCGCTCTTACCTGTCGGTCGCCATAGAGCCGGTCACCAAGGTAGCGCGAGGTGCCGCCCACCTGTCCGGATGTCGCCCAGACACCGCCATTTGGGTTCTTTTACCCTCTGTGCATGCGCAAAGTGTTCTGTGCATTCGCAGAGGGTAAAAGAACCCAAATGGCGGCATCCGGGCGGGTGGGCGGCGCCTCGCGCTACCTTGGCGACCGGCTCTACGGTGACTGACAGGTACGAGCGAACCGGGAGCATTTCACCCGACTACCTCTCTCTGTGACTCATTAAAGCCATCCACCTTAGGATGGCATGGTAGCATTGGAGAGACTTCAGCACAGCCATGCATATGCTGTAATGAATTGCAAACAGGTATTTTATTTTATTTATTTATTTATTTATTTTATTTGTCAAGCATGTATAAGATAACAGATATAAGTATAAACATGTTTATGAATACATGAAATGGATACAAATAAATGAGGACATTAGGACAGGGACGGTAGGCACGATGGTGCACTTATGCACACTCCTTACAGACCTCTTAGGAATGGGGTGAGGTCAGCAGTGAAATCTACTTACCTTCCCTACTGGTTTGGAAGTGCTCGCTCGCGTGCGCGCTTTTTCGCCCGCGCTCCGCTCGCGCATGGGCTTTTTCACCCTCTGCGCATGCGCAGAACACTTTGCGCATGTGCAGAGGGTTAAAAAAAACAAAATGGCGGCATCCGGGCAGGTGGCTGGAGCCTCGCGCTGCTGTCGCTACTGGTTCTCCGAACCACCGGCAGGCGGCGCTACTGGTACGCCTGGACCGGGCCGAACCGGGAGCATTTCACCCCTGGGTGAGGTCAACAGTAGACAGTCTAAGGTTAAAGTTGTGGGGGTTTGGGGAAGAAACCACAGAGTCAGGTAGTGCATTCCAGGTATTGCTTTTGTGCTCCTGCACATTTCAAAGAATGTCTTCCAAACTGAATCTAGAGTGTTGACCAGCCCTCTTGTTAATATGCATTCAATATATATGCAAACATAAATTGTGCAGACTATCAGCAACGGTTGAACGGTCCCTAATCTTGCACACAGTATCTTTCATGCATGATGATGAATGCCTAAAAGAAATAAGGAATGCAACCATCAAATAAGGAATGCAACATCAAGTATAAGCAAATGAGATCATCACATGTAACTTGCTTCTTATCAGAGATTCTCATCACAGAAACAAAGACTTGAAAAGAAAACCTAACAAAATCTGGATTCAATCATTACCTCTTTCTGATAAAAAAAAAAAGGACTACTTTGAGTAAGGCTAGTATTTGTCCTGACCAATGATTTATACCTATGGGTTCCTACAATTCCCATAAGCTCTTTTCACATATAAAATAAATACTTTCTGAAAAATATTTACACTGTTAACTCTTCACACTGACCCCTAAGGAGCCTTCTGTCCATTTTCATATCCCCTTAATTTATACGTCAGATTATGCAGTTCTTAATCATTTCCCATAACTCAGGAATTATCAACTCTAAGAGAATGATGTCCTTTCTTTTTTGGCCCTCAGATTATGGTCAGCATCTTTTTTCTCAAGACTTGGACTGAATTTCAGAATTTTAGAACAGTTCTGGTGGTAGACCCGTAGTCAGGGTCCATAGATATTAACAGTTCATTTTCTCTGATTTTTTTATACATTTAATGCTAACTGAATGTATTTTTAGCCAAATATCACACTAAGCCATTGGTGAACAAACCAGATTAGGCTTTACTATTTCACTCAAATCCAATTGGTATGAAAACTCACTCTTTTTGTGTGTTCTATGTTCATATCCATGTAAAAAAAAAAGCTATAGCAGTGGAGTCTTTTCCATATGTGAGGCCACATTTCCAGACTACAATTGTTTATCAACAGGCTTAGAAAAAAAAACAATGCAGAATAATCAAGAAACATGATAGGTGGATTTCTGTAATTTTCTTTTCTTTCCTACCAAGCAACACCTGGTGGCAGCGGAATCATTTTCCTTAATGTGGAGCAGAGCAGAATTCTGCAAGAATAAACAACTTGGATCAAGACGTAGCTTCTTCAGTGTAGGGACTATCCAGGTGCGCAATTTCAACTCTCATAATTCTTAACAGTATTTATATTTGGTGAAGAATTCTGGGAGCTGAAGTTCTCAAGGTTGAGCAAGATTTGTAACAATCCAAAAGGCAATTATTCTGATTAGTCGGAAGTAACTAAGCAGTTTATAACCAGGTTTTCTAGATCCAAAATTGTTTGAGTGATAGAACATACTTTTGATAGTAAATCTCCATATAGAAGAGTCAGCATTATTATTAGACAGACTTTCAAGATTCTGTGACTATGCATAAGACTTCATTAACATTTAGTGAAAATAAAAACGATTGTGATATTTTATCAAAAAAAACCCCCCAGAACTTGTAAATGGGGAGTCAAATTTTCCATTACATTTTTTGGATTGTAATTTTTGCATCAAGTTTAAGAAAAGTGAACTTGCTTGTGAATGATGGATAGAGATGTATTTAAAATATAGGGTCTTATATCACCCAAACATCACTATGGAGATATAGGTTGAATTCATTTCTATTATATTTATACAGAGCTGGCTAGGTGACCTTATAAGACAGTATAAATCACTAGTGAAGAAATTTCCTATGTCTACCCCATGGAAGTATAGGAAATATTCAGTATTTAGTCTGTTTCACCAAATGTCTGCAAAAGGAATTTCTATAAACTGTTTGTTTTAAAACCTAAAAAAAAAATCTGCATTGGTTTATACATGCAGCTTTCTCTGTTATTCTTACTTTCAGTTAATCTTTTCCTAATATATACATTTTATAAAGTTTTCTTTAATATGCTAAGATATAGCATGTCTGATTTATATTTTTGTATGTAGTTATCCCTAATACACAATTGTATAATTGTCTGTATGCAACTTTCCCAAACAGGTTTTTAAGTATGCCAGTTTTAAGCTGAAAATTCACTGAGATGATAAATGAGAGTCCCTCTCTAAGGGAGATGAGTGGTTCAAAAATGTGAAAAATAAACAAATAAAAATATTTTGTAACAGATACTAGTGAATTTGGGTTGTACCATTTATATAAATGGCCTTTCATTATTCAAAAATGTAAAGAGTTGATAGCATTCAAATACTAGCTAGCTAAACTAGTATTCCAATACCAGCTAGATGTAGAAGATGGAATGGCAGAACCTGGTGGTGGAGGGAAAAGGGAGATCAGCCAAGAATCCTTATGTAGTAGCCACAAGTGAATTAAGTCCAACTCCCCTGAAATGCCATTGACACTAACTTTAACCAAATGTCGAATGTTCATTGAGAAAATTCCTGTGCATAGACTTTAGCAATAAATCACTTTAATTGAAACTTCATTGTGGATCCTATCTTTTGTGCCTGACACTTCTATTCTAACCCAAAATAACTTGTTTTTTGACTTGCATAGGTTAGTTTTGCTGACTGATTTCCACTAAACTAAGCCAATTTTTATATATGTTGCTTGAAATGCCACACCACAGTGCCCTCTGCTGGTCCAGTTAAAGCTAAATTGAGCACTATAAATGAAATTGGCTATATTTTTTAAGCAATCCCATCCTACAAATCCGAATACTTTACAGCAATCTATTTTCAGTCACATAATTACTGTTTCACACCAATTGGGGAAATTACTTCTGTTCTTTTACTGAAAATGTCATCAATTTATTTACCAAAAATGCTCCAAAATGCAATTTCCTGCCATTCAGTCAAACCATAGTGGCCAGAGAAGCTCACAATAACAAGATAATAGAAACTTCACTATTAAACATTAAAACAACAACAGATTAGCAGAGTCAGCAGTTTCTCAGCAAAAGTAAATGAAGTAAACATCATCATATAAGTAAATGAAACTTTTTTTTTCTCGGCACCAAAAAGGGTTTATGAACTAGAGCCCAGCATGTATCTCTAGAAAGAAAGTTTCACAGAAACCAGATAAAAGAATTAAGATGTTTTCCAAACCTCCTTGAGAAGTGGCTCTTCAAATGTAAAGAAAATCATTCACTCAGCATCTCAAGAGCTGCTTTTTCCCAGGGAAGATTGAATGGTTGCGTATCAAAGAAGTGTCGGTTTACCAGGCCAGGTGATTTATCTATGACATCTTTTCAATCATTTTGCAGTAGCTCTCAAGCTCTAAAGCAGAGGTCTTTCCATAATCCACTACCGATCCTTTCTCCAATTACAGATGTACACTGGCATCTTTTGCATACCCTCCACACTCACTGTCCAAAATCTCAGGAGAGTTGCCTGCATTCCAAACTAACATCAAATCCCAGGTAGTACTTCAGTCTCTAAGAAATGGGATGTGCCATTTCCATTTGGCTCAATGGCTGCCAATGGTTTGCCTTTGTGTTGAGTCCTCCATTAGACAAACAGTGTGACAGATGTCAAAGGGAGCCAGGTTTGCGAGGGGTGTAGCCTTTAAGGTTTGAACAGGATGCCTTAAGCTTCTACAAGTAGTCCTTGGTTAATGATGGTAATTGAGACTTGGATCTCTGTCACTAAGCAACACATTCATAAACTGCTATGTCACATGACCATGACAACTTAAGACAGCATTTTTGGCAGTTCCAGCCACCATTGTTAGGCAAATCTCATACAGTTCTTAAACATGATGTCAGATGATCAATATTTTCAACCTCCTGCTGGCTTCCCGATTGACTTTACTTGTCAGAAGCTGGCAATGAAAGCCATAAACGGCAATCACATGACTACAGAGCACCCCAATCATTATAATTGCAAGCCAGTTGCCAAGTGCCTGAATCTTAATCATGTCAACATAGGGATGCTGTGATGGCTACAACTTTGAGGATTGACTGTAAGTCTCCTCATTCGATGCCATTGTAACTTCAGTGACTGAAGGAATGGTTGCTATCTGAGGACTGAGGACTACTTGTACAATACTCTCCCCATTGAAACAGAATAAAAGTTTGAGCTCTGCCAACGGGGGTGTGGGGGGGGGGAGACACTAGAAGCTGCAAAATGATTGCTGATAGACACCAATTTTTCTCCCCTCCTCTTTTCCAAGCCATTCAGCATGTTACATGTCCCCTGGCTCCTTCTTCCCAAATACTTGTCATCTCTCACAAAATACTCTAACGTGGTTATAACGGCTGATGACCGCATTCAAGAGGACCACATTCTCTATCTTCCAGGTCATCTAGCTCTGAAATGTGTCTTTCTTCATACATGAAACTTTAGTTGGTAAACCTAATGAAGACTCCAAAGTAGAGTGCCAAGGAAAGCAGACATGGGGTAGGGACGGGGAAGTATTTATATGATGTGCACATAATTATAGCAATAGCAATAGCACTTAGACTTATATACCGCTTCATAGTGCTTTACAGCCCTCTCTAAGCGGTTTACAGAGCCAGCATATTGCCCCCAACAATCTGGGTCCTCATTTTACCCACCTCAGAAGGATGGAAGGCTGAGTCAACCTTGAGCCGGTGAGATTTGAACCGCCGAACTGCAGCTAGCAGTCAGCTGAAGTAGCCTGCAGTGCTGCACTCTAACCACTGCGCCACCTCGGCTCTGTATTATTATTCCTGATTTGAAAGTGGGTCGTTCTTTATAGGTACTAGCATAACCCAATTGTGCTTCCATTGTGGTTTTCTATGCCAGATACTCTTTTACAATTCTTTACTATACTTTAGGGAGTTCCAAGCTGCATGATAACGAGGTTGGATGTTGCAACAGTGCCAGATTTATTAAGAAGAATATTGGCTCATAGTAAGACTTGCTTTGGGGCTGAAACAAGTAAAGGGAGGTCCCTCCTCCATTTATTTAATTTGCATTGCCACATTTATTTATTTAAAAATTATATTCCTGCTGTGCCTTGTACAAGAAGAACACCTGTGCTGTTACAGGGCTGTCTGACTTATCCAAGAATAATTTTCCTGTGTGGCTGTAACCACTTAAAAATATGTTATTCCTGGGCGAGCTGAATTCATAAGGGAGACATTCCAGATCTTTTAATAAACAGACATATTAGATGGCTTAAGAGACTGGCAACAGGTGGCAATATTTTTTAACCTCTTATGATGTCAGTTAGGACATAGTGCACTCCATATATATATAATGGGGTTCATTTTAGCAGTTCGGTTTAAGGAGCAGTGTGACTAGGATTATTCTTGCTCCAGTTTAAGCTCATTTGACATGTCTAAATAATTCAGCTTTGGATTCCACCAATAAAAACTGTAACATCAATAATACACTTTTTACCTGGCCAAGATATCAAAAACTATTGCACTAAGTGAGCTACCACTGTGGTTCTTTTAATTATGAAAGGATTAATATTATACAACAATTAGGACACAACTGCCCAGGAATGGCCAATGGTGATTTATTAATAGTAGTAGAGCATGTGACTTGCAAGAAAAAGTCTCAAATTTAATCTACAACATTTCCAAATACGAGCATGGGATTAGTAAGTGGCTAACATACAGTATATGCATCTATACAAGGAGACATAGGAAACTGCAACCAACTTTTTTCTCCTAACGGAGGTTTAGAATTAGTCATTGGAGTATGTTCTGCATCCAGGTACATTTGTGTATTTTGCTTGCACCCATTATATTCTACAATTACATATCGTGACATTTGCAAACCCACCAAAGGAAGCAAGTCATCACAGATTGGAGAACTTGACTACCCCAGTGTAAAAGAAGGAAGTACATGGTGTTTGTGGTAACATTAAATATGTGTTAGATGGAGATCTGGATATATTTTTCTAGGCAGATGATACCATACTTTGCCTAAGAGCTGAAATTATTTACAAATGTAAATATTTGTAAAAGCTGAAATTATTTGCAAATGTAAATATACAAAGTGACAAGAAATGTGGATCTGAAAATTAATATACCAAGGATACATTGTTGCTTGATTTAATAGGGAAAACTGGATGAATGATTGCAATTTACATATAATTGTGAAAAAGTAGAGCAAGTAGATAAATTTGGTTACCTTGATAGAATTTTACCAAGAAGGAGAAATGAATGGAGAAATGTTAAGATTTGAAAATGCTGATACAAAGGTGAGGGGATATTATGAAGTCTATTGGAAGGAAGCAATGCTCGTAAAAAAGAAAAAGAAAAAATGGCTTTGTATAAGAGTGTGCTTCAGTCACTTTGTTGTGTGGAAGTGAGAGCTGGATACATCTGGAGAAACATAAAGGCAAGTTGAATGTAAGCAGAATGCGATACTTGAAGAATGTGTGTGATAAAATAGAAAGTGATTGAATAAATAATGAAGGGGTGTTGAATGAATGTGGATTGAATATGAAATTAAGGGACCAATATGAGAAAAGTACACTGAGGTGGTTTGATCACATGGAAAGAATGGGTGAAGATCAAGTTGCAAAATAAATACAGTATATGAAGGAAGAATGAATGGAATGAGAGGAACGAGAAGCCTAAGAAGGTTGTGGCTGGATGGAATTATTCAGATCTTGAAAAAGAGAAATGTTTAAAGAACAAAAGGCAATGCATGAGGCAGTATATCCGCGTGATAAAAGCAAGGATACACACACACACACACATATCATATCAAATCAAAGAGCATAATATGACTATTCAAAGTCCTCTGCTGTTGGTTTTAATTGTGCCAATCCTATTCTATGCTACATTTTCTTGGAATCAACTTGGCGAGCATCTGCTTTCTGCATCTATAAATCTATTGCCCACAACAGAGGTCTTCAAACTTGTCAACTTTAAGACTTATGGACTTCAACTTCCAGAATTCTCCAGCCAGCTATGCTGGCTGGAGAATTCTGGGAGTTGAAGTCCACAAGTCTTAAAGTTGACAGGTTTGGAGACCCCTGCCCACAATATGGCTTAGCTGTAGAGATGGCACTTATATGGCCTTTCCTTGTTTAGAAGACTTAACTTTACATATGTTTGGATGCCTTCAAGCTTAAAGCAAAATGCAAGCTGTTACCTTTAAGGCCCTTGGTAGGGTTTTCTTGTGCTTTCAGGTTGACAAGTTAGAGTCCATTAGCATTGGGCAGACTACAAATATTGTCAATAAATAAATGTACTTGGAGCACCTTGCTCAAAGAAGACCAGAAACTGGATTAAAGTGCAGCAGATGTTACTTTGCTGGTGCCAAAGTCTATTGAATTTTTAAAAGCCATTTGAAAAGTTGGCAGAGACATATTTGATTCAAGCATTCCTTAAGCTCCCTAAGCTAAAGCAACAAGTGCCCCCTTTTCCACATCTGATATATGTTGAGAAAAAAATGTTTTTTTCAGGGTTTTCCTGAGCCTTCAGGCTCCTCCTGATCCTTTTTCAAATTACTGTACAGCAATGACAGTAAACCAGGGAGAATTATGATTAGGTTAAATTCTCTGCAGCTGCAGAGGATGAATGCAAAAATTTTAGTTGAAGAACCATAACTTCTGGACTTAATTTTCTTATATGACACTATGACCTGCGAAGAGGAAGAGGAAGAGGAAGAAGAAGAGGAAGAGGAGAGGAGAGGGGGAGGGGGAGAGGGAGGGGGAGAGGAGAGAGAAAGG
>QLTV01000582.1:604363-628565 GCA_003457575.1 Thermophis baileyi
TAGCAAGGAAGGTTGTGATCCACTTACAAGTGTGTTCAGGTACCGCTAGCTGATTTAGTTTAGTTAGAAGAATGTCCGATATGATGGTATTGAATGTTGAACTAAAGTCTACAAAAAGGACCCTTGCGTAGGTCTTTGGAGATTCAAGATGTTGTAGGATGTAGTGCAGAGCCATATTAACAGCATCATCTGTCAATCTATTTGCTCGGTATGGAAATTGCAGGGGGGTCTAACAGTGGATCGGTGATGGTTTTCGAGTGGGACATCACTAGCCTTTCAAAGGTTTTCATAACTACAGATGTTAGCGCAACTGGTCTGTAGTCATTCAGTTCCTTGATGGAGGGCTTCTTCGGCACTGGGATGATAGTGGAGCGTTTGAAGCAAGAAGGAACATGGCATATCTCTAGTGATTTGTTGAAGATTTGGGTGAAGATGGGGGCCAATTGGTCAGCACAGACTTTTAAGCAAGATGATGAATCCTGACAAGATGATGACTGTTTATGGGTAGTTCCTGAGTTTTGGAATCGGAAGTTTAAATATTTTAAATGGGATCATCCCCTTCAGAAAGAGCGCATATGTAGTCTTGGAATACCTAAACCATAATTATTGGAGAGCCAACTGACCTCAATAGCTATATAAATACCTCGCAGGAAGAGGTTGTACTTGTCCCCAAAAGACTAAGCTACTTCCAGTCCAAACCTGTCCAATGTCTTTATTAAATTGATTAATCAGTGAAAAAAGGAAAAGTTAACTGAAAAACAGTTGTTCAACATTTCAAACTACTGTAGTGGAGGCCTCATATTCTTTTTAAATAAACCAGTAACATTTGTGTTTTCTTCCTTTCTATAGAACTTGTGATCAGTTACGTTGCACTGCATGTGACTTCCGTGTTTTGCATTATAATGACTATCAATGGGACAAATCATGTGATTACCTCTTTTTTAGGTAAGTATTATGGACAATATTATCAGGGGTTCTAAGTGTATTCCCACTGAAAGTTTATTGGTAGGTTATGCCAAATTATTTTTTGATACAACATATTTTAGCACAGATATTTCCCTTTCTCCCTTGGCAAGATAAATGAACATTTTTTATTATGGTTCTCATGTCATGTCATGTTTGGTTTTGCCTATTTGCAGTCCTAAACACATTTACAGTACTAGAGACTAAATTCCATCAAGTCAAGTGAGAGAGATTTTTTTAAGGCTATCTGATAATGATTAAATCATAAATACATGGATAAATTATTCCTATAATATAATGTCATCCTCCTTCAGAAAGAGCGTATATGTAGTCTTGGAGTACTTAAGGGGCCAATAGTTGTCTGATTGGCCCATGTATGGTTGTGTGAATGCTTTATTTTAATATGGATATTGTTTTTTAAATTGTTTTTATATGTTTTATTTTTATTTTTTATATGATGTAAGCCGCCCAGAGTCCTTCGGGAGTTGGGCGGCATATAAATTTTAGAAATAATAATAATAGTAATAATAATAATGATGATGATGATGATGATGATGTCAGAATTATATATGTACAGTGGCATGGGGTTACTGTTTTTTAATATGCAGGACCTGATAAAGAATTTTCCCACTTTCAGAATATCTAGTATGAAATATTGATTTTATATCAATGGTTTTCCATTGAAAGAACAAGGGAGGAATTTTGGTCTTCATCCAGGTGATGAAACTGTTGGCCCACCACGTAGGGTTGTTGTGAGTTGCTGTTCTACAACATCTAGAGGTCTTTCTGCTTTGCAAAGAAAGAGTAGGTCCCTCCCCACTGCAGTTTCTTTGCATGCATAAACACACATATAAGTAGTAATACTTCTGAATAGTAGCAATGATTTCAGAATCAACTGGAATCAAACAGGATCAAAGTCAGAAGTTGACAGAACTGGAGATTCACACACTTCATGTGAATGAAAGTACTTCTACTCAGTGGCTCTTTTATTCTAAGCAATGATACTTTAAAACCATGCAGAATCTCAGTTGAAATAAAATGTTCTTAATTCTTAGGAATAACATGCCTGAATTCAGCAAGTTGAAAACAAAGATGCTAATGAAGAAGGGATCACGGGCCTATGCCTGCCAATGCACTTGGAGATCTATAGATGAATTAACAGATCTCACTATGGACCGACAGCTCCGTTGGGTTTGTAGCAAACATATTGGCTGATGTTGGCTTGCTTTCTGCAGTATCCACATCTGTATGAAAATCATCTGTTCATTGCTTGGCATCATGTAGGGTGCACTGAGGATGTTCTGTGTAGATCTTACTGCTGTTCCAGTATAAAGTGAGCACTTTGCCTCATAAACCTACTAATGTGGTTACACCTGCCCAGAGGCTTCACTTCTAATTGCTGATAGAACCAAGCTACCATAGGAAAATGGTTTTAGTGAAATGTTACGTTGATAAAGGTCTTTGGATTTGTTAGCTCCTTCAGGTAATACCAACAAAAGAATAATAAAACTGAAAAGAAAGAAAAGACATGAAATAAAATATTATTCTTTGACTAGAGCATTAGTTTAATATAAAAAATCTGTTATGGTGTCTGAGATTTAAAATATTCAGGCACAATATATTTCAAATGAGATTCTGACGATTCTGCTTTTATCCAGCTGTTGTTATAGTCAAATTAATGCAAACCTGCAGCAGTATTATCCTAAAACTTGTATGAGAAGCTGAATTATGCAATTAAAATACAATAGGCTAGTTGAAACTGACAAGAAGACACTATAGCTCAAAAATTCTGAAAAGCATAATTGCTAGATACAAACCATATTCATAATGTTGTTTCAGTGCATACACACATGGAGTAAACCCCACTGGCACTTTCTTCAAAATATACATGCGTTGAATTGGGCTATACAATGTTTATGCTCATCTCAGTATCTGGTCATCTTGCAAAGTTTTTCTAGTAATGAGCATCATTAGTAGCCAAAAGGTTTTCCGAAACATTTTGAATCGGCTATTCTTTATGAAAGGTACAGGTATGCATAAAATTAGATGGAGGATGACTTCATTTTACAATTGCTATACAGCATTTAAGCTAATCACATTTGAGTGTTTTGTTTAAATCTAAAAATCAAAATATTATACAAAGGTTGTCTTGACTTACTGTGTCTGTTTTCCTCTTCTGAAAAAAAAATAATTGCATCATGATTTGCCGTGTTGTATTGACCTAATGTGTCCTAAATGTAATTCTTGTTTAAATATTATTTTTTCAACTTATAATATGTCACATCATCCAATAATATGTTCAGTCGTTTTTCTGTGGCACTGAAAATTTAGAAATGGATTGCAATTTAAAGATTTATAACACGCCAGTAGTACACAAAATGACTGAACTAACATTATGCTAAAACAATAGTTACTGTTCATTATCAGAAACACATTAAATACAAATAGATACCATTGATTTCAGCTTTTTTTAATAATATCGAATACATTTAGAATTATATCAAAAATAATTTTGGTATTGTAATACAAATTAGACAAATAAAATATGTTTAGAATCATAATACAAATAAATTAATAGTTAAAACTACAACATGGAAATCAGCCCCGTCAGATTTTTTTTTCTGTAATGCTACAATAATTGGTATTTAGAACTAAAATTATTTTGTTTTTATCAGTTGCTTAATTCATTTTTGTTTATTGATGATATGGTATTACTTAGATTATAGAATGTTCTATATAATTGCACTATTGTTAATAAAATAATAATGCAGATAATATAATAACTGGTCATATGTCACTTTTTTCAGTGCCACATTGTAATGTCACACAGTCACTAAACCCGTGGTTGTAAGTTGAGGACTACTTGTATAGATGCCTCTAATCTTGTGTGTGTGTGTGTGTGTGTTTGTTAGGGCCTCTCATGGTGTTAATGGGGCAGATGTGGAGGCAAAATATGGTAAATATATAGGTTTGTGGCAGAGACTGGTTCCCATGTTGGCATCCTGTTGTTTTTGTTGCTTATAAGAATCTATACCAGATTGAAAGGTGTGTGTATGTAGGTATGGGCCAGAGGTGGGTTCCTACCGGTTCTAACCGGTTCTTTAGAACCGTTAGTAACTCGGCAATGACGTCACGGAGCCGGTTCCTACGGTGTCTCTGTGTGCGCTGCCATCTTGGATTTTGCTTCTGAGCATGCGCAGAAGCTATTTTTTGATTGCTGCGCACGGAGCAACCCTGAGCGAACCGGCAGCAAAAGGATCCAGAACCCACCCTTGGTATGGGCCTACCACCTAGTCCTTGAGAAAGTGCAATGTCATTGTCCAATATGGATTGTAACTTATTAATAATGGGTTTATGTAGCTTGAGCAGTGAACTGTAGATAACAAGCAGTGGTGTTCTGTTTCTGTTGTTTGGCTTTTAATAGTTCATCCTTGGCAATTGATGTAGCTGTTTTGATTTGTCCGTTAATCTCCTTAGGAAAACAGTTTTTTGAATGCCTGGTTTAATTCCCTCAGCTGAGCTTCTCTGACAAGTGAGTCAGAATAAATCTCTTTGTAGCATAGAGCCTGAGCGCAGATAATTTGATGGTATGTTCCAGATAGAAACTGAAAATGTTTAGGTATGCATGTCAGTCTGTAGGTTTCCTTTATAACATGGTATTTATGTCACCATTATGTGGTTTTTGATAACATCAAGGAAATGGACTTGTTCCACACACAGATCTAGGCTAAGGTTGATGGCAGGGTAGAAGTTCAAGTCATGATGGAATTTGGTGAGGGATTCATTTCCATGGGTCCAGATGATGAAAGTCTAACCAATAAACCTCAAGTAATAAAGAGGCTTCACTAAATCTAGCAAAATAGAAGTAATAAAATAATAGAATTACCAAAGATACTGTACATATTTCATATTGCGAGATTCCACCTTCTCCTCCCCTAACCCATTTCTCCAATTTTAATCATGTTCATATTTCTTCATTTGTAAATTTTAGTTGCCCATTTCCCCACAAAGGGCAACAGACCACAATATCCTTGTTCTTCAATTGCTGTTGGCAATAAAAAAAAAACAGATGCCATTTAGCAGTAATTTTGCGGGTAGTTTTAAGATTTAAGAAATAAAAAGTGTGAAAGGAAACAGTCCATTTTGAGCACAGTTGCTGAGAGAAAGATTCTTGATTCACAGATGTATGGAATATATATATTTATGTATGTGTTTATTTTTACAGACAGGTAAAAATAGCATATTTCCTTCATAATGCAGCACAGGTAGTCCTCAACGTATGACGACAATTAGGACCAGAATCTTGGACGTTGAGTGAAAGGGTCATTAAATGAGATATCATGTGACCACTTTGCTCAATAACCACAGTCATGGCACTCCCAGTTTTGGTTCTAAGCAATCTCACAGGTCGTTAAGCAGATTAAGTTTCAGCTAAGGGGGATGGGGGGGGATTGGGTACAGGCTGTGCGCCAGTTGGGGTGTAGCTGCAGTGCAGTGACAAGCTGCCTCGGCCAACTATCCAGATCACCAGTGCACGGAGAGTGCCCTACTTTCCTTTCCTTTCTTTTCTCCAGCTGTTGGCAAACACGCACAGCCTATGCGAGGCACAGCATTCTTCCCGCGGCTACGTCACGCCATTCTCACGGTCCATCAGAAAACTCCTTCAAATTGCACAATTTGAAGAAGGAGGCGCCTGAAGCACGCTCTTGTGGTGCTTCAGAAGCCTTTTTCTCCAAATGTTTCCTTTTCCTGATGTTCTGGGTTGCTGCAGTGCATTTGTGTTCATCTGAATAATGTTCCTACACAGTTCCTCTTGTGCAGAGGTCTTCAAACTTGGCAACTTTAAGACTTGTGGACTTCAACTCAGAAGCTATGCTTCTCCAGCTATGCTGGAGAATTCTGGGAGTTGAAGTCCACAAGTCTTAAAGTTGCCAAGTTTGGGGACCTCTGCTCTTGTGGGAAGTTGGGTTGTTACTTTAGTAATGGGACATTTGTTTAATGTGTGTTGTTTTTCTACAGACCTGAGTGTCCGATTTACTGTCATTTTCCTTTGCTGATGGGATCATCCAGGAAGGGTAGCGTATTGCTGTTTTATTCTTCCCTTGTGAATTTTATTCCTTTGAAGATATTGTAGATAGTTTCATGTCGTTTGTCTAGTTATCATCTACATACCGAATCCATACTTTTGGTTGTATGTGTGGGAGTGCTCTAGTTTCCAGATGCTGCATTACATTCTTTGCTGTGAGCCCTTGAGCATGGTGATTCCATGAGTAGTCATCTGATCTGTTGGTATATTTGTATATTTGTCCATCGATCTGAAAGTAGGTGGGTGAAGCAGAGGTTGATGGCTTCCCTGATTCCATTAAATTTTAAAGTCGACGAGGTCCCTGATTCTGGGCAGCACATTTAAATGGAAAAGAATGTTCCTGTAGAGGGCAGTCTTATCCTGAATTTGATCTACTGTACTTCGTTTTCAATATAATTGGAGTTCCTCCCTGAAGCCATTCCACAAACTGTCAGGTTAATATGAATACAGCATTACGCATTCATGATTTTTGTAACACAAATATGTCAAACACATTACCCAGTCTACCTGACAGAATTGTTATGGGATATAATTGAGAAGGGAATAAAATGTATCCTGCCTTGAACCCCTGGAGGAATAATTAGATACATATAAACATAGGGAATAAGTAATTTTATAACCAAAATAATATAACATAGAACAGAAAATATCGATGCAGTTTAGAGTTAACGAGTCCTCATTTTCTGCTACAATACTCTTCACTTAATGTTTATTTCTTCAAAGGTCTTTTTAATTAATCTGTAAGAATTAAATTAGCTCTTCCATTCACTAGGCACTAGAAATCAATGGTGGCTTTCCACAGAGAGCCTCCCCCCCTCCTCTCCCTCTCCCCCCCCCCGAGTAACTTTGCAACAGATAAAACAGATTTGGGAGGAAAGGAGGAAGCATGAGCACAAGCAATTTTCTGTATTGGAGAAGTTTGCCTTTTTTTAGAGTAGCTTGATGGACTGTTAGACTTTGCATACATTCCAGTGCAAATATATTTAAATCTTTTGAAATTGGTAAGCACAGTGCATTAATTGAACTATCCTCTTTGCCATAGTAGGGGAGATCTGGAAATTATTTGGATAATCGCCCAAAGACCTGTTGGGATTATTTTCTCCTTCTGAATAATACAATTGTTGGATGCTAGGATGCCTTCTTCCCTACTCCCCATTCACCTACAGCGTATCAGTCAAGTGTCGCTGAGTTTTCTGTGAGGTGACAGGAACATCCAAAGTCAGGTTCCCTTTCTGTGAGCAGATCTCTCCCTTCTCTTGGAGAAGACGGTCTAAACCAGGGGTGTCAAACTCGCGTCATCACAGCAGCGGCATGTGACATGTCGGAACTTTTTTCCCCTTTGCTAACCGGGTGTGGGGGTGGCCAGCGCATGGCGCATCCAGCCTGCGGGCCACGAGTTTGACAGCCCTGGTCTAAAGTATTGTATTGTCCTGATAGCCCTAATTGCATTATATTGCAGCATTTGTTTTGACAGTAATTTTGCGTTGTGTGTGTCTATTTCATACACGTATACTGATACATCACAAACATCACTTTAAAAAGACCCAATGTAATTTCCTATATACCTGCAAAGCCCATTTTGAATGAAAGAAAACAGCCATTTTTCAGAAATCAAGTTAGAGGCCCTATTAGCATTTATTCTGTAGAATCATAGAAAACCTGTTATATACAAGAAATTAACCTTGGATAACTCTCAACTTATGACCACTTGATTAACAATAGTTTGAAGTCATGACGTCTTCAGAAAAAGTGAATTATGACCCTAATTCATGGGGTAAATAAAGGGAATGGGATCGCAATTCAGGTGCTTGGCAACTGGCTCACATTCATGATGGTTCCAGCATCTTGCAGTCACATGATCACAATTTGCAACCTTCCCAGCCAGCTTCCAACAAAGTCAATTGGGGAAGTCTGATTTTCTTAACAGCCACATGATTTGATTAACAACCATGTGATTCGCTTAATGACCATGGTAAAATGGTTATAAAATCACATAATGACTCACTTTACGACCAACGTATGGCAAAAAATTCCAGTCTCAATTGTGGTTCTAAGTTGAGGACTACCTGTATATCAATCCTCGTACACAATGAAGTGAAACTCAGCCCTTGCTCGCTGAGGACAACTCACTGCGGGACAAGAGCTACACTAATATCAAAGAAATGGTGGAATAGAATCATTACAGAAAGGATGCAAAAGGAGGGACAGAATGAAATGTGAATGGCAAAAATTAAAATATTTTTTTTATTTATTTTAAATAATTAAATAGACTTGTTAAATTGTCCCACAGCAAGTTGTCTGCAGCGAGTTGGCTATGGTTAGTTGTCCCATTCCAGGCTGCTGTTAATTTGCCCATTCTTGCCTAACCATCAGGGCCCTCTAAAGAAACAACTGATTTTTGATCTTTAGTAAGCAATTCACTTAATTTTGTTTATTGAGACAGAAAACAAGTCCGCACAGCAGCAGCATTCATGACGGACAGGCCTGAATTTCACATCCCCAAAGTGCTTCATCAAATACTGTACTATACTTTCCCAGTCCCAAAAAAATACCCTCGGGAAGGTGGTGATCCTTATGTACAAAAACATATTGTTCCACAGAAATGGGGACAGCGTTGACTACAGGATCCCTACAGTGGATCTTTCTTTGGGATTGGATCCTCAAAAGGCCGCCTCTCCCTGTTTTAATTCCAGAATCATTTCAGATTTGGCCGTGTTGGAAATATCCAGACATTGAGGTAAGATCTTTAAAGATAATAACCAGCAATTTAAACTCTGCCTAGAAGATGACTGACCATCAGTGCTTCTTGCGGAGAGATATTAACATCAGCAAAGGTAAGCGCACCCATAGCCACCTTGGCAGTGTTTGTTGAACCATTTGCAGATAGTCTTCAAGAGCAACCCTGCAAAGAAGAAATTGTAGTAGTCCAATCCTGAGGGCATGAATGTCTATGTACTGTACTTCCTGATTAAAGAAAGGACACAACTTGGGACATCAGATATAATTGTCCAAAGGCTCTCCTTGGCCATAGTTTCCTCTTACTGCTCAAACTGTGAGCTGTTAATGGATCATCTTAGGATTCAAAGGGCTTTTGGACCCAATCTATGCGTAGCATGTTAAAAGAAGACAAACACAAATCATATGTTAGAGCATAACTTTCCTTCTCCAAATAGTCAACTATTTTGTGATAAAATAAAATGAAATTTGACCCCAGATGATGCATCAAGATCTTGTGACTGATGCAACATAGAGAAACTCTGAACATTCCTGAGCTAAGTTGTGCAAATAAATAAAGGATAATATTTATGGGTCAGGGTTGAAATGAGGGGTCCTTGGTGCTTTCTGAGCTTGGTTGTTTTCTTGCAGATGTTTCATGACCCAAACTAGGTGACATCAGTGCACTGATGATGTTATCTAGTTTGGGTAATGAAATGTCTGCAAGAAAACAACCACCAAGTACCCTTCAAACTACAGTTTAAAAACAAAACTACAAAGAGGCCACAAAACTCTCAGCCAAGTCCTGTACTTATTGCTTCTGACTCTGTTTTTCCCTATTCTTTATCCATCAGCATTATTGCAATTTTCTGGGTTTCTTTTTTTAAACTGAACAGAGCTGGTTCTATTAATAGTTGCTCTTTTTCAGTTCAGAGTTGCTCTTTGTGATTGAGGGTGTGTTTAATTTCATGGTCAAATGTGGAGCTACACTTTAACTGTCAGACCTCAAGACACTGTAAAAACCAGTTTGTGGTCACTCCATATCCTGCTTTGTGCCTGAAAAATTGTGTGTGTACTTACAAGAGAGGCAACTCTATAGCCCTCAACATAATTCTGAAACCCTTTTTCAAGCCAAAAGCTTGGATTTCTGCTGACAGTAATCTTGTTCTCCAGAAATCCACTATGGGAAGAGGAGCAGTTTTAGAAAATAAGAGAAAAAGGAGCAATGATGCTTACATTTCCATCTTGTCCTTCTCATCATATGGCTTTTAACAGATTCCCCCTGGGATAATGGGGGTCACTGACATGGGGTGAAAAATCAGTTTTAAAAGGAATGTCTCTATATTTGTATTTGGGGTTTTCAGATGAGAGGCTAATGGGAAAGGGTAGAATTTCTTTTCTTATTTTTATTAGACATTTTAGAGAAAGTATAAAGACAAAAATAATAAAAGTAAAAAATATATAAAGAAATCTAAAACGGAATTAGTTTTTTAATATATCATTATCAGTTATAGGATCTGCTATATCGCTTTAAAAACTTGAAAGTAATTACTATTAGGTCAAAACGTCACGTGATTGCAAAATTGAAGCCCTGTCCCTTTTTAATGGGTATTACCAATACAGATGAAAAAGGGATGGGGAGAAACCAGAAGCGTTGCGGCGAGACCCGCTGGAAAAATAGCAGGCTCCGCTGAGCTCCATGAAAATCCAGCCGGACAAACCGCTGTCGGGGGGTCTTCAGATTGGAACCATCCTGCAGGAGGAGAGGCGTCTCGGATAACCAAGAGGAACAGGCAAGTTCCTCGACAGGTCAGAGACAGCTGTTCGGACCGGCGGAAGATAATAAACCTTTGACTTGGAACAGATTGGACTAATATTTGAATTGGACAGTAGAATTTGAAAATAAAAAGAGACTATATGGACCTTAAATTCTAATTAAAGGTGAAAAAATATAAAAAATTTAAAAACTTGTTAAATTGGTAACATGGAGCTTTGGAGGCATGAGGAATTATTTGAGATGTTAAAAAATATACGTGAATCTTTAAAAGGTAATAAAAAGTCAGAAATTTTGCTGGAAGATACAGAGCAGGAAATAGGAGAGAAGGTGGTAAAAAAGAATATAAATGAGGAACAAGGAAACAACATTCAAGAAAAAAGGATTGAAAGTAAAAAGCAGTTAAATGATTTCACTGGGATTTACAGTGGCACAAAAAGAGTAGACGGGGGAGCGTCCCCCAAAAAAGAATCAATCAAAGGGTAAAGAGGGAAATAGTGGGAAGAGACCAGGGAAAATTTGGGGGAGAACTATTCGAATAATATATTCAAAAGAGAGAAAAAGGATTCAGGAGAAAAGATACAATACATATAAAAAGAAAAAAAAAGAAAAATTAAGGGAATGGGACAAAAGGAGAAAATCAACAAGAAGTGGAATTTTTGAGAGACCAAGAGAAAATGAAAAAGGGGAAAGTTAGTGGAAAGGAGGAAGGAAAATAAGGTTCATATCAGTAGATTTAAGGGAATTGTATTAATATTATCAATTGTGGATAGTCAATCAAGTTAAAGGGTTTTTATGTAAGATTTGAATATGATGATGTATATTATTTATAGGAAAATAGATTAGCAGATGAAATGTGAAATGGCAATTTGAGACATTTTAAATCAAGAGATGAAGTTGAAAGCTAAAAAGTGGGATGGGAAATATGAAATATTATTAATTGTGAATAGTCAATCAAGTTAAAGGGTTTTTATGCAAGATTTGAATATGATGATCTATATTGTTCATAGTAAAATAGAACAGCAGATGGAATGTGAAATGGCAATTAGGTTTAATTTTGAACAATTTAAATTAAGAGATGAAGTTGAAATGTTATAAAATGGGATGGGAAATTTGAGAAATATATTTAGCAATGGAGAAAGAAGATAACTAATTGATGTTATTGTAAGAGATTAGGAATTCAGGGTCATTAGTAATATTGTTTATATATTAAGAAGAAAATAGTTAAGTTAAGATAAAGAAATATGGAAAGAGAATATTATGGCTGAAATTGAAAAGAGAGATAGGATGTAAAATGGATTGTGTATATGAAAGGATATGTAAGAATAATCCGGACAACACCTTGTTCATAAAATATGTATGTTTGGGGGGGGAGACAAAAAATTTGTAATAAAAATTGATTTTAAAAAGGGGGATGGGCTTTAATTAGGCAATCATCAGGCTTTTCTGAATGTTTTAAGTTCCCCACCCCAATACCCTCAGGTAGTGTCAGAGTAAATCAAATCTAGACACGTTTTATGCCTGAACACATACACGCACAAACCCACACAAGACAAACATGCATGTCAGTTTTTGCTACATTTGGCAATTAGTAACAGGAGAATCTTCTTTTTGTTCTTGGGCTACAAGCAAGCCACAGTTTCTCCCAAGAGATGTGATGCGATTCAACCTGGAAAACCACCTCTCCAGCCTTGTGGCTCCATTCCTGTTTCAGCAAGGAATGAAGGGTGTGTGTATTGGGGGGTTGGGGGGAGTAATCTGCCAATGTAAGATTAGTTTGCAAATTGTGTTAAACACTGATATGGAGAAATGAGAACTTTTTGCAAAAGCCCTGTGGCATTCAGGAATGTGGCACATGTTCCAAAAATTACAGTATTCAAATCCACAAAGAAAAAACAAACACACACACCTTCAGGTTAGCAAGCCAGAAAGAAACAAACTGGGATCTTTGCCTGAACAGGAGCTCTGATTTCAACCTCCAAAATGTTTTGCTTCTTTTATTCATCTTTACCAGCTTACTAGAAATTTTTAAGTTAAATATTTTCATATTTATACCCCTCAAATATTGCCAAACATAAGTACAACAAAAATGGGACTTAAAGTCAGGGGATCCAAGCAACAGCATTATTCCAGAGAACCTTGAGTCAGAAATGAAATCTTGCATATGGGATCCTAGGAACATAAGACATGTTGGAGAAGGAACGTTGGCTTACCTGAACGTTCTTCTCGGTGCGCTGCGGAGAGTCCAAGGATGGGATATTAACCTCTGTCAGTAGCTCGGGACGGAGTTAAAATATGCGTGGCCACGCCTCCTCTGTTCCACCCAGTGCATTGTGGGCCAGTTCTTTTAACGCAGGAAGGAATCCAGACGACATGGTCCAAACGGGAAACCGAAAAATCCACAACGCACACCCCTAACCCCGGACCGAGCCAGGGAGGGTCTTGGACTCTCTGCAGCGCACCGAGAAGAACATTCAGGTAAGCCAACGTTCCTTCTCCAGTGCGCTGCTTGAGAGTCCAAGGATGGGAGATATGCCAAAGATCAACTCCCAAGGGAGGGAACTGCGAGGTCCATACGAAGAGAGGTGGAACAGACACGTTGAAGAACCCGCCTGCCAAAGGAGGCCTCGGCAGAGGCAAACGAGTCCAGTCGATAGTGTTTCACAAAAGGAGACTGCGTAGACCACGTTGCCGCACGGCAAATGTCTTCCACGGATGCCTGAGTAGCCCATGCGGCAGATGTAGCTGCACTCCATGTGGAGTGAGCCATCAAGCGCCGGGCACCGGTATGGCTTGGGAGTCATAAGAAGAGGCGATACACGACCTAATCCATCGGCCTGTCGTCGAGGATGACACTTTCTGTCCCATAGACGCAGACTGGAAGGAGACAAACAACGCCTCAGTCTTCTGAAATGGTGATGTCCGTTTCAGATATATGCGGAGAGCCCTCCGAACATCCAATTTATGCCATCGATGTTCCAATTGGTGTTTGGGATCTGGACAAAAATCCGGAAGGATGACCTCCTGGGCCCTATGGAACCAGGAGTTTACCTTCGGAAGGAAGGCGAGGTCCAGACGGAGCACAACTCTATTGCTGTGAAAAACACACAAATCCTGACGGACCGATAGGGCTGCCAACTCCGAGATCCTCCTGGCCGAGGTGACAGCGACCAGGAAAGCCGTCTTGAGCGAGAGAAACTTAAGACTAACTGATCTTAAAGGCTCAAAGGGAGGAGAGGTGAGGGCCTGGAGAACCAAGGCGAGATCCCAGGAGGGATAGCGATGGACTACCTGAGGTCTTAAATTGGTAGCCCCCTTCAGAAAACCCCGAACCCGTGGATGATGGGACAACGACTGGAGACCGTCAATATGAATGACGGTCGACAACGCCGCCACCTGCCTCTTAAGCGTATTGGGCGCTAGTCCCTGAACAAACCCTTCCTGCAGGAACTGAAGGACCTGGCAGATCGATGGAGCTAAAGGATCAAGGTCCAACTTTGAGCAGAACGCACAGTAGGCCCTCCACGACGCGTTGTAAACACGGTTCGTGGAAGCCCTCCTGGAGGCCTGAATGGTATTGATGAGGCCCCCGGAAAATTGCTCCTGTCTCAGGATTTCCCCCTCAAGTGCCAAACGGTCAGCTTTAGCCACTGGGGTTCCGGATGGACTAGAACGCCTTGGGAGAGGGAAATCTTGTCGTCGGGAATCCTCCAGGGAGGGGACACCGACAGGTCCACCAGATCCGCGAACCAAGGGCGGCGGGGCCAATGGGGAGCCAGAAGAAGCACCTCTGCCCCCTCCACCAGGATCTTTTGGACCACCCTCGGGATGAGAGGGAGAGGCGGAAACGCGTACAGCAGCCCTGGAGGCCAAGGGCTGCGTAGAGCATTGACCCCCTCCGCCCCCGGTTCGGGAAATCTGGCAAAGAACCTCGGCAGGTGGGAATTGAGCCTGGTCGCGAATAGATCCACTAAGGGCTGGCCGAATCTCTGGACTATCATATGAAAGAGGTCCGGGTGCAGGCTCCATTCTGAGTGGTCTATGGTGGACCTGCTTAGCCAGTCCGCCCGCACATTCGATACTCCGGAGATATGCTCCGCTCGAATGGACCTCAAGTTCTGCTCTGCCCACAGGGCTAGCCTCTCTGCCTCCTCCATGAGCAGACGTGACCTGGTGCCCCCCTGACGATTGATATGGGCCCTTGTCGCCACATTGTCCATCAGGACTAAAACATGGGAGTCCCGCAACAGATGATGGAAATGCTGCAGCGCCAGGTACACCGCCCGAAGCTCCAGGAGGTTGATGTTGGCCTCGGACAAGTCCTCCGGAGACCAACGACCCTGAGCCACATGTGAGCACACGTGGGCACCCCACCCGTACAGGCTCGCGTCCGTCGTGATGGTAATCCTGGTGGGCTCCTTGAATAAGGACCCCCTCAGAAGCGCCCCCGAGGCCCACCAGGCCAGGGAGCGGAGCACCCTCGGAGGTACGGCAATCCTGGAGTTTGAGTGGCTGGTGCGTGCACGCTGGTGTGGTAACAGACACCATTGTAGTTCGTGGGCGTGGAGCCGTGCCCAGGGAACCACTCCGATGCACGAAATGAGTTTCCCCAGCAATTGGGAAAGAAGAGCCAGGGAAACCCTCCGACGTCGACGGATCTGGCGCACTAAAGAGGAGATGCTGGTACGACAGTCGGGCGACAGGAACACGGTGCACGATGTGGTGTCGATGACAGCGCCCAGATGGAGCAGCCTGGTGGTGGGAATGAAATGGCTTTTGGCACAATTGACCGAGAAGCCGTGTGTTCGTAGAACCTGCAGCGTGAAGTGAAGATCTTCCCGGGCCCGAAGGGCAGAGGACGACTGGATGAGAATATCGTCCAGGTAACATTGTAATCTCACTGGACGTGCCCTGAGGAACACAGCCACTGCTGCCAGGGCCTTCGTAAATGCCCTTGGCGCCGACGAAAGGCCAAACGGCATGGCGCGGTATTGGTAGTGGCGCCCTGCCACACAAAAGCGGAGGAACCGCCGCTGGGACGGATGTACCGGTATGTGGAGGTAGGCCTCTTTCAGGTCCATTGACGTGAGCCAATCGTTCTGGCAGATGCACCCCAAGATGGAACTGAGGGAGTGCATCTTGAAGCGCCTGTAAGCGATGTGGGCGTTGAGACGCTTCAAATCTAACACCGCCCTCCAACCCCCCGACCCTCTTGACTCAAGGGGACCTTCTCTATAGCAGAGATGTCCAACAGATGTTGGATCTCGGCATCTAACAGAGCCCTCTTGGTGGAGTCGGATGGGATGGGGCAGTGGAGGAAACGTCTTGGTGGAGTGGAGACGAATTCCAGGGTTAGACCTAACTTTATGGTCTGCAGGACCCAGGGGTCCGTGGTCGTGACCTCCCACTGGTCGGCGAAATGATTTAAACACCCGCTGATGGGAGGGCCCACCAAGGAGTCACTTAGACTTTCTGAAACCCCGAGAACTGGGGCCTCAGAAAGGTCGCCTTGCCTGATTAAAGTGTCTGCCTCTGTCCCTGCCATAATGACGTTCCTGGTGTCTCTCTGCCCCCTGCTGGTAAGGCCTCTGGGAGGAGGGGGCACCAAAGGTCGTGTCCTGCCGAAAGGGCTGCCAGCGAAAATAAGGCGCCGGACGGCGGTCGGACCGGTGGTAAAGACTGGGCAAAACCTTTCTTTTATCCCTAGTCTCTACTACGACAGACTCTAAGATGGGACCAAAAAGACCCTCTCCCGTAAAGGGAGAAGTGGCCAGGCGCCATTTGGACTTTAAGTCCGCCTGCCAGTGGCGGAGCCACAAAAGTCTACGGGAAGAGACATTGGAGGCAACTGCACGGGCAGCAAACCTGGCGGAATTAAGCGTGGCATCCGCCGAAAATTCCACTGCCACCAACAATTTACTAAGGTCCTGACGCAGCCTGATGTCATCTGGGGCTAACCTGTCCTGCATTTGTTTTATCCACAAAATGGAGGTGCGGTTGAAAAATGACGCAGCCGCCGCCGCCCTGATGGACCACGCGGCCGCCTGATGGGTTTTACACAAAACGGACTCCGCCCTTCTGTCCTCCGGCTTTAAACCGTCCGAACCTTCAGATGGAAGGATCGAGGAAGAGACTAGAGCCGTTACCGGGGGCTCAATGGATGGCAACTGCAAAAGAGACTCCATGTCCTCTCCAAAGCCATAATGCCTCCTGTCATACGAAGAAGGGGCAGCAATGGACGCTGGCTGTGACCATTGCCTTTGGATAGCTTCAAGGAATATCTTGGAAGACGGAATCACCTCCTTCTCATGCACTGGTGCTGAGAAGAGACCTTCTGTAGGGTCAAATCCCACAGAGGATGGTGCCGGAGCGTCCGATCCTCTCATATTAGCTGTCAATTTGGCTTTATATAACAAGGTCTTAAATAAGGCGGGATTGAAAAGACCCTTGAAGACAGGTTGGTCAGGGATGCAACCCTCGTCCTCGGAAAAATCCATATCACGAAAGGAGCCCTCCGCCCCAACCGAACCCTCACCCCCGTCGGATGAATGAGGGGAATATTCGGGCCTACAGCCAGCCCAGTTGTCCTGAGACACCACCTGGTGATCTGGGGGAACCCATCTCTGCTGCAGCCTCACAGAAATATCCTGGATGGCGGAAAAGATCATATCTCTGATGTCCTGAGGGAGGACCGTGGGCTGACCCTCCCCTGCGCGGAGCCCCGCAGCAGTCGGGGTAAAGGTAGCCGATGGACCCGCCTCCCAGATGGGAACAGGTAGGGCAAGCACTGAACCCTGTTCCACACCCCCTGGGGGAATATTGGCCCTATCGCCGACCCCGGTGGCCTGGAAGGAGACCCCACGGTCTGGAGATCAATCACGGGCTGCCCCTGGGGAGGAAACCTGGAGGTCTTGGCCCCCCTCCTGATAAGACACGTCAGATGATCTAGCCAGATCTAGTTGGCGCTGGGCTTTGGCAAACTCTTTCTCTAGCGCTTTGAAGCGGCGCTCAGCATCCTTAAGAGCAGCTGAGGAGGCCTTACTGGAAGAAGCATCTTTAGCCTTGGAGGATCTAGAAGTCTTAGAGGGCACGTCTTTAGCAGAGGCCCCTCTAGTCTCACCACCGGAAGAAGCTGAAGCCACCGCAGCAGCTGCTGTGGATGGATTGGAAGCCATGAGCAGTCGACCGAGGCTGTAAGGCAGATGAGGCGGTGACTGTAGTCTGTCCTGGTGTTCACCCAGTTGGCACCTGAGCCCAGATGCAACAATGACACCGAATCTTCAATGGAGTTATATCCCTGGGGACAGTGACTCCACTCTCTTAGCCCTGAGAGCTGGACAAACAGGCAGAAAATAATGAGTGTTACCCCGGAAGGCAGGGACTGCAGTAAGTGCCTGGTGATCAGCACTTAGCAAGGGGTGGCTATTAACCCGGATCCCCGGAAAAGTAGCACCCGTTTGACAGAACACAGAAGAACAATCTGATCTGAGGGAAAAAAGCTGTGGCTGCCTCGGATTCTAACACCCAGAAGACAGGGAAAAAATGGTGGACGCCAGTAAAGGCTCCACCTCCCCCAGTAAACAGGCAGGCTGGAGACAGAGCTAGAGCACCTCAGTGATAGGCTCAGCGCCTGAGCCGTTGCAAACGGCGCGAAAAAAGCGATTGCAAAATGGCGCCCGCAAGTCGTCGGCTCCAACCGGCATCCAAAATGGCGGACGGAGCTTCCGAAAGCTCCGACGAACAGCTGATCGATCAAGAGTAATGCCCCTGGGGGTAGTGACTCACACAACCGTATTCTAGATAACCAGCTCTCCGAGTAATGCCCCTGGGGGCAGGGACTTCCAAAAAAACCCACTGTGAAACGAACAGCGAAAATCGAGTAATGCCCCTGAGGGCAGAGACTCACAACCCAGCCGCCAAGCAAACGCGAGGAACGAGTGATGCCCCTGGGGGCAGTGACTCACAAATCCGCTGTACCTCGAAGTAAGATCCACACGGGACAGGAACGTCTGGAGCCTCAGAGCCAGCAGAAAAGGCGAATTGCCAACAGTCCACTGAAGGCACAGCGTTCCAATCTAGGAATCCAGAAGCCTGCAAACTGCAGATCACCCAGCTAGATAGGACCAAGGCTGGAGCGACCGATGAATATCCCAAAGGGAGACAATCACTCAGCTAAAGAGTCCAAGGAAGAGAAATCAATTTCATGTCCCTACTCGCTGACTGAGTTAAAAGAACTGGCCCACAATGCACTGGGTGGAACAGAGGAGGCGTGGCCACGCATATTTTAACTCAGTCCCGAGCTACTGACAGAGGTTAATATCCCATCCTTGGACTCTCAAGCAGTGCACTGGAGAACAAAGGGTCTTGGTGCAAGGTACAGAAATTCAACTAAACAGCAGTTAAGAAAACATCTAAGGCCGTGATGGCGAACCTATGTGGCACGCGGAGCCGTATCTGAGGGCACGCACGGTTTTGCCCTATGTCAGCTCCAGCGCGCATGTGCGCGTGGCCAGCTGATTTTTGGCCTTCCGGAGGGCCGGGGGGGGAGGCCATTTTTGCCCTCCCCAGGCTTCAGGAAAGCCTCCAGAGCCTGTGGATGGCGAAAAACAGCCCAACGGGCCAACCGTAAGTTTGGAAACAAACTTCCGGTTGGCCCCTTTTTCGCCATCCACAGGCTCGAGGCTTTCCTGAAGCCTGGGGAGGGTGAAAAACGGCCCAACAGCCCAACCGGAAGTTCGTTTCCAAACTTCCGGTTGGCCCGTTGGACCATTTTGTTGGCCCGTTGGACCGTTTTTCGCCATCCACAGGCTCCGGAGGCTTTCCTGAAGCCTGGGGAGGGTGAAAAACAGTCCAACAGGCCTACCGGAAGTCCGGAGGCTTCAGTGAGGCCTGCACGCATGCGTGGGGGGACAGTGCGTGGGGGGTTGTGCACGCATGCGTGGGAGGAGGGCATTGCATTATGGGTGTGGGCACGCACACGCTAGCGCGCGCGCACACACACCCTTTTGGCACCCGAGCAAAAAAAGGTTCGCCATCACTGATCTAAGGGATATAATGACTATTTCTTCTGTTCATATCAAGCTACTTCATTAAGTTGCAAGTTATACATTCAGAGTCCTTTACTATTTACAAAAATAGACAATTTCTCTGTGTATTTGAACAAATCATTTAAAAATAAACAAGTTCTTTGACTGGTTGGCACCCTTAATTTTAAGAAATAACATTTCCCTCCAGAATAAGCATGATCCCGTGGAAGCATTCCAAAATCTTCTTACTCTTCATATTAGAATTTATTTCTCAAACTTGTAATGTTTAACTATATCTTTTTCACAGTGCACTTTTAACATCTCTCTTTTTACACACTAGGAGCAAGCAAAAAAGCCTTGCTTATTGATAGTTGCCCTCAGATTTACACAATGAAAACAGCGTGACAAAATTACAAAATCATTTTATTAAGCCTTTCACAAAGTTGACTTAACACACAAGATAGCTTACTCTCCAAAATAAAATTATGAGGAAAATCATAAAATTGGTAACCTTCCTTTCACACTCATAATCTTACGATTACTTGTTTTACATTGTCAATTGGTAACAGCATCAGGGATCAATGGTAGCATATGCAAATTTCATTTGTATGCAGTGACTGGAATTGAGGGATGATAGAGGAGGAGCTTGTGGCCAAATAAATGAAAGTGCTGAAGCATACGTGCAGCATATAAAGGTAACTGGGCAAATATAAAAATTACATTCAATACTGAATACAGAAAGATTGTAAGATAAGCATTAAGAAAGTTGAATTATATCCGCATAACCTAGTTCATATCTGGGTTATGGAGAAGGGAAGATTTTGCTAATCACTAATAAAAAATAAAGTATATCCAGCCAATTCGAAAAGTTTTCATTGGCTTCTTCGTAAAGCAGCACACATTGCAGGACATCCTTCAAACTATCCATTTCCAAGCATCAATGGTAATTATGGAGATAGTAATGCACAGATGGGCAATCGTCTTCAGTGCTTATTGCAAAACACAAGACAAGACCTTTATCAGACATAACGTAAGTATATGGTCTACCATAAGAATAAGCCTCAGTGAGCCCCAGATGGTCTCCTCTCCTAATCTTAGCCTCAACAATTTTAGAATTAATTTCTGTTTGTCAAGTTATCTAAACTCAGTCCAATTTCACTCTATAATTTATGTGATTTGGCTATAAGATTAACCACAATATGGGGTTCAGACAATACACTAAACTTTGGTTAACATAAAGAGGAAGCCTTCAATCTCCTCATAACTGCATAAGGACAAGCCTTCCTGAAGCTAATTATCGTCAGAAGGAAGCTGTTGTGTATATTATAGTATGCTAGAAATATTCATTCTATTAAAACTACCTTTACTATAATTAAATGAAGCTTTGAAATATTGTGTCCTCAAATGTTGAATTTTAGGATTCAAGGAGCAAAAGCTGGGGGAGACCTGAGAGTTTCAAAAATTATGTGCATGAGTCTGAACTCCCAGCATTAATGCTAGGCCCTTCCCAATTTAGGTATTTGTTTAGGCATTTGAGTATCAACTGGGAATCTGGCCTATTGAATTCTCATCATGTTCCACGGATTCTAAGCAAATCAATTGAGCCCACTCTTCATCACTTTATAGCTAGATTCCCCATATGATTTTTTTACCCCAATTTGGATATTATACTCTTCATCCAACCAGATAATAGAAAGGTAGACAAGTTCACAGATGCAGATCTAATGGTTTATTTAATAAATATAGTCAAACCGGCAGAAGAGAAAACAGTGCAGAAACTGTGACTTATTAAGCACAATATAATTTTTGCACGAATAATATTCAGCATGTTATTTATAAATTCTCAGGTGCTATTGAATTCCAACACAATTCTGTCAAGAGACTTCTGTGTAAAACAATTAAACATACTATTATATAAAAATAGAGATATGTTGTGGGATTTTACAAAACTTTGTAGCTAAGTTGACATTTCTCTAAAATTGACACCATTATAGAAAGAATATTGTACAAAATAAAAATTTTACTGGAAACACTTTTGTACTATTTGTCAGGTCTTGGTTTTAGACATTTAAAATAAAATCACCTGCAATTCATTTACATCTTGAGGTCAGCTGTGTACAAATGTTGTTTTCAAATGAATAGCTAGCCCATTCTCCCAATTTGTGCTTTTAGAACAGTTTATTTTTAAATCCACATCCTACAGTTTAAAAAGGTTAGTGAATGATCTAAGAATTTAAATATCAAATCAAAACATTACAGCAAATAACATGATCTGAGACAAAACTCTTCAATTAACCATACCTGATAATTATAAACATTTAACAATATACAAGTTTGAAAGTAGTTTAGATATCAAATCCATCTGAAAAATTAATTTCTTAAAAGCCCCCATTTGTTTTATTCATTTTGTGGGAGCATCATACTTGTGATCAACTCACAATAATCATTGCGCAATAGTGCTGAATCTTTCTTCACCTTGCGTCTTAATGAAAATCACTTTGTGCAAGGAGATGCTGGACAGCCCTCAGTTCTAGAGATGAAGTCACAACCCTTATTACTAAAATCCCATTATACAAGAGCAATTACCGTAATCCTAATAGCACCAACTGTTTCTTAGACGATCGCATGCCAGAGGGTGCAAGGTTGTTGTTTTTTCCTGCAACAGTGCAGTCATTACAAGGCACTGCTTGGTGTGTAACATTTTGCATTGTTTTAAAAAAGTTACTAATATTTCAGAATTTATAATATATAGAATAAAAGTAAACTATCAGTTTCAAAGTTTGGTTAGATGTCCTTTTCAATCTGCTAACCAAATTACTGGTTTCATGCAGGTTTAATTCCCCCATCCTAATATTAAAAGAATTCATACTATGAAATACTTAGTAGTACAAACTGCAAAGAAAAAAAATTGTGCTACATTTTCTAATCTTTCTGTTCAGAAAAGGGGAACTGCTGACCAATTCACTTGTAGAAAGAAAATCAAGTATATAATATAATCAAGCTGGAAAGTATTTGCAATAGTCAATCCCTGCAGAAAGAGTAATGAGATATTTTGGAGGTTTAAATACCGAGGCACATATGATTCAAAGGTTTTTCAGGCAAATTTAATGGCTAGGGTAGATTTCTCAGGAGAACTTGAAACTAGAGGTTTCTCATACAACAACTCAAGTTCAAACACCAACTGCAATATAAAAACATTTTCTTCCATTATTTAGTCACTGCTGTCATCATCATCATCATCATCTGATATGTCATTTAAAGGAGTCTTTGGTGACTGGCTGAAAGAGTCTGATCTTGTGGGCTGGCATGTTGACATCTCTCCCATGGAAAGGAATTCATAACAAAAGTCACAGATTCGCACAGGCTTGGAAGACTGACTGGGAATAAGGAACCTCTTTTCAGAGCAGGGTCCACATACAACGAATCCACATTTCCGACAGTGGTGTCGACGATTCACAGGGGTAAATTTTGCTTTCTGGCAGCGCATGCAAACAGTGGCTTCTGAGTCCGGTACCCAGACAGCTGCATGCTCATTACTGGGCGTCTTCCCACTTTTGGACAGCAAATCAGAAACACATTTATTGATGTGGTTCATCCATTCAGATTTTTCTGTGGCAGTAGCAGCATATACTGCAAAAGATTTAGTTGGAGTTTTGATCAGCCAGCCATTCCGCAAATCCCCCTCATCTTGGATAGACTCAATAGTGACGTTTTCGAGAGGAATGATATGTTGCTTGTTATATTTCTTCTTCTGGATAACAATGTTACCATATACAAGGATATCATTAAATAAAAAAAACTGCCTTGCTTTTGGTTTCTTCCTACACAGCTTTGTTAATACTCCTTCACCAATGAGGACACGGCCAGGAATGGTCAGAGGCTGGCCAGCAGCTCCAAAACAGTTTTCCACTACGCTTATTCGCCTAGTATTTGCTTCACTGTTTGCCAAGCGATCCACCATCTTTCACCACGTTCCTACAACACAGAAGAATAAATAATATTAAGGCACTGCAGCTATTCAATCAAAAGCTATACATTAAGCATAACATACAGTTGCAAGAAAAAGTATGTGAACCCCTTGGGATTACGTGGAGTTTTGCATGAATTGGTCATAAAATGTGCTCTGAACTTCATCTAAGTCACAACAATAGTAAAACACAGTCTGCTTAAAATAATACTACACAAACATTAGATGTTGCCATGGTTTAATTGAACATAACATGTAAACATTCACAGTGCAGGGAGGAAAAAGTATGTGAACCTTTGGACTTAATAACTGGTTGACCCTCCTTTGGCAGCAATAACCTCAACCAAACGTTTCCTGTAGTTGCAGATCAGATCTGCACAACGATCTGGAGTAATTTTGGACCACTCCTCTTCACAAACCTGTTTCAGTGTAGCAATATTCTTGGGATGTCTGGTGTGAATCGCTCTCTTAAGGGCATGCCACAGCATTTCAATCGGGTTGAGGTCAGGACTCTGACTGGGCCACTCCAGAAGGCATATTCTGTGCTGTTGAAGCCATTGTTCTGTTGAATTACTTGTATGCTTTGGGTCATTGTCCTGTTGCATCACCCATCCTCTGCGGAGCTGCAGTTGGCGGACAGATGGTCGGACGGTTTCCTGCAAAATGTCTTG
>QLTV01000582.1:629254-649971 GCA_003457575.1 Thermophis baileyi
GTCATTAGGCTAGGGGCTCACATACTTTTTCCTCCCTGCACTGTGAATGTTTACATGTTGTGTTCAATTAAACCATGGCAACATCTAATGTTTGTGTAGTATTATTTTAAGCAGACTGTGTTTTTCTATTGTTGTGACTTAGATGACGTTCAGAGCACATTTTATGACCAATTCATGCAAAACTCCACGTAATCCCAAGGGGTTCACATACTTTTTCTTGCAACTGTATATAGCTGTCGTACAACGCCTCCCCACCCTTATTTAAATACATACAAGATGCTTTCAAAAATAAGAGGGAATTTCTAGAGCATCAACTAAAACCCAAAAACCACCAAGAATGGGAGACAATCTTCCACTCCTGGTGTATGTACAAAGAGTAAAAAAGATGACCTTAAGGCATTGTGCAGGAAAAAGGGGGTGAAGCATTTTTAAAATTCAAAACAAGATAACAATCAGAAGCAGTTCAGACACTTGCCTCCCTAATACATTGAACTATAAGGAGGAAGAGGTACAGCACTATCACTCTTGCAAGATCTTGTTATTATAGCCAATCTCAATAGAAATGGTTGTAGTCTTCGTGTGGAGTTGTTTTCTGAGTCTGGTCTATCAGTAGGCTTGGCAATATTTATGCAGGAGAACCCTATTGAATTTGGTAGGGGACATTGCTACTTGAAAACTGATTTGAATTTTCAAATTAACCACTTTGTGATTTGTTTCAATTGTGTATGAAATAAACGAGACAGAGTGTGAGCTATTAGATTCAAAACCTATGCCACATTGGAAGTTCCAGATTTTACTTGAGACAAATTCCAGACAAGTCTTGTGAGGCAACTAGGATTAACTAGTATGCCTCTCTCCTCTCCTCTCTCCTCTCCTCTCTCCCTCCCTTTGTGTGGCTGTCCACTCCCAAAATTTTCTCGCTCCTCCTTTTCTCTTATTTCTTTTAACCATGCACCGATGTTCCCTATAATTTTTAACATGTTGTGTGTGGGGAAAAAATTATTCAGCTTTCCCCAAACCAAGCTCAATTTGTGCACCACTATACAAGCAAATTGTAAATATATGTAATAGCAACATGGAAGAATGTTTATATATATTTCTTAAAGCACAGAAACTAGAAAGTGTAGTATATCATATGCATACATTCTTAAACATTGCGCCGAGTAATTTTTTACTCCTGGGAATTGTAGTGATTGGCCCAAGATCACCCAGCTGGATATGTGTTTAAGGTAGGACTATATATAACTCACAATTTTTTGGTTTCTAGCATGAAGCCTTCTAGCCTAAACCATTATCTCAAACTGGCTCTACGTGAATATGCTTATAGATCAACATAAGAATTCCTAGCCACTGATAATTACAATTAATATTTTATATACATTTACAATTGTTTCAGGAGGAGCTGATATTCTAATGAAATAAAAATAGAAGCTACAGAAATCTCCTTTGCAGTTTGTATTTTTACATGCTTATTTTTATACTAGAATGCAGAGATGGTAATTTTATCATTCAGTATACATTTGCAACTATTATGTTATCTAAAATATAGTTAGACTGTTACTCAAAGATCCTTGGAGCTATTAAAGGAAGGAGAGCATATGCTTTTTTAGAAATAATAAATTAATAAATTAAAATGAACACAAGGGGCTCAAGAGAATAAATGCTTGACAGTTACAATACCTGACCTGGGAGATGGAAGTATAGTATCTGCAAAATCAATATACTACAGCAGCCTCTTGAAATTGAATACTAATAATTATTAATTTAAACAGTCTAAGATTGAGAAAGACTTTTCTGATGTCTATATATCTCTACATTCAGATTCAATCTTTCTCAAAATCAAGAATTCCAGTGTTACAATTTCCTCTCAAAATTTCATTATTCCCACTTTATTAAGTCTTCCATATTGAGTTGATCTCATACGCTGATACTCTTGTGCCTTTCTCCATCCTCTGAAGAAAAGTAGCAAAAAGAAGTCAGAAACTTTCTGAAGAGATTATATTTAAGCCGCCCAGAGTCCTTTGGGAGTTGGGCGGCATAGAAATGCAAATAAATAAATAAATAAATAAATAAATTTGGCAGAGTTTGTCCCCAAGAGAAGTCAGGGTAATTAAAGTCCCCACAAAAACTTCTTCATGCGGGGATCCTTGGTGCTCTCTGAGTTTGCTTGTTTTCTTGCAGATGTTTCATTACCCAAACTAGGTAACATCATCAGTACTAGTGCCTTCTTCGTGCCTTTTTGAACGGTCTGTCACATCTTCTCTTTATGTGAATGGTCATATACATTAACAATAAACTTTGCTTTTATTTAATCCTATTTAGGCATTTTCTATATGAGAATTTTAAACCAGTTAGAAAGTAACTCCAGGCACCTGTGTTCCTACAATTAAAACAACTCTCCAGCACCAACTCAGTTGCAGTGAGGTGAAATGACTATCACAAAGCTGGTTGTTTTCTGGTTTTTAAATGTTATGACTCTATTCCCTCACTGGAGGGAACTCTTGGCTCACTTCCCCAAGCTTCTGAGCTTTAGATTTCATAAGGGAAATATTAGCTTGACAGATGTTGTTCCTCCTCAGTAACCTAAACAAAACAGCAGGACTAGAAGTGTTCACTTCAACAAAGGAGGCTGACTTATAGTCTTTTTTTTCTTTTAGTTCACTCATTTTTACACAAAGTGGAAGTGAAGAGAGTTTTGCTGCTGCAGGAACCCTAGCAGTTTAGGACCTTCAAACTGAAGGTGTAGATGTGAATATTTTAACATATTATTCCACTTCCCATTCTACTATTTTTCTTTCATGTGAATGATCTGTATCCTTCAACTACTGTACTCCAGATGTGAAAATAATTGCATCAGACCTCAGCTACACCTATAAAGACATATGACATTCCCATGTAAAGTTCAATCTCATCTTTATTCCTATATTTCAACACAGTGCTTTTCAACCTTTTTCAGATTATACTACATTGTCAAGATGTTCACTTGTGCGGATATACATCTCATAAGTGGGGTTCCAGGTTGCAAAACTGGAAGTCTTGCGACATCACAGGTTGTTGAGACTTAAGAGAAGAAATGGAGGCAGTCCACCTCTGGCGATGTCTTGGCAATGGGGCTCTAGCTGTGCAGCTTTGCAACAGTTCCTGTTATTTAATTGTGGCTCACTGATGCAACACGTTCATAGACCTTTTGCAGCACCACATAGCAGCTGGAGACTGCTGTTTTAACATAGAGCCAATAAAGGATATTAACTTTGATTTTAAAAGTTCATCCTGATTTTCATTTAACAACTGAGTACTATATAGTGAGTGTTTCAACAACTTTAAAATATGTGGACTTTGAATAACCCCAATCTAGTTATTCTTCCACTTATTCCTATAAAATACATCCTATTTCTGGACTTTCACATCTAACCCAAACTACACCCACTAACACTTTACAGCACTGATCTCCTTTTAATCTAATGTCTTCATTCAGTAATAATCAAGAATGCTACCCTTGCATCCTTCACTGAGCAGGGACTCGACTGGACTGGATCTGAAAAGTCCATACCAATTCTCTAATCAGTTCTGCTTCTCATCTTAGAAATGAAAAGCATCAATCTTGATGCTTTCTTATAGGTTTCTTTTCCTAAATATAAATGCCTCTTTCAATTACAAATATAATGCAAAACAATGCAATGTTTTGTACCTTTATCTGAATTACGTGGATAACCATCTGCAAAATCCGACTTTGCTCAATATTTCAGAGTTGAATTTATCTACCTAAACTTCAGGAACAAGACTTAATTTATAGCACATGAAGAGGAGAAACTCACTTTTATTTTTGTTAAGTATCTCATAGAAAAAAAAGAAAAGATAAAAAGTAAAATTGCAGATGAAAGATACCAAGAATATAATTATTTATTTCACAACAGCCTAATATAAATTGTGATTGAATCCAGAATGTGGAATTTTAAAATTCCAAGTTCATTGAGTCAAGACTTTCATTTTTTAAATTAAAGGTTATCAGTTAGAAATGATCTTTTGGGGAACTGGGAATGAACAAAGGAAATAAATGAATTATGACCCAAGTATCAGTTCCTTAATAATGATTGTATCCAAAAAGAGAGACACAGTCCAAAGCTCCAGTTATCTAGTAAATTCCTATCGTTAGCTATATCACAATGAATTTCACAAATACAGCCACTTTTTTTCTCCTGTCAAAGAAAAAAGGCACCACTTTAACATGCATAAACATATAGGTGGAATGCAGAAAGGTTTTAAATGAAGGTAATAGTAGGGTTTTAATGATGCTGAACTACAATTACATTAATGGAATGCTAGTCACAGACAACCACCTGCTTCCAGGAAGTTTTAGAATCCAGGAAAACATTTGCTTAACTATAATACTCACTGATAACCTTGATGAGTTTGTCACTAAACTAATTTCACACAATGCATTAAACCACAATTTTTAATTAGGTTGAATAAACCACAATGGTTGGTTCCCTGATGCCCATAGTTCAGTTTACAAACAATAATGACCAGACTTATATAAGATTGCACATTAAATCAAAACCAAACAAATTACATTACGACCTACTGCAATGTATGATCTTTCCCTCAAAGTAATCCCACTATCATGGTGAATTTGTGGAAAATATGGAAGGAGATTACCAATAAACCATCTCAGGAAAAGAACAAAAAAATACAATAACATGAAATTAGAGTAGGCCTACCAAGACAAATAGAATCAAATATGTTAAAATTACTTCTGTGCACTTTCAATCAATTATTCATCCACTTAGCAGTAAGCAATTGTTCAGTGTATAATTCAATTATTTAAGAAGGCATATAGTATTCATTATCTAATTACTGCTGTCTAATTTAAATGCCAGATATGCACAAGAAAAAAAGAGTATGTGATCATGTGGATTTATATAATGCAAGATACCTGGATAATAGTTTGTCTAGAAATATTACAGTATTATCTTACGCTTAAAAAATTGCTTATATATGTATGTTATAAGTATTCAATTATTTTCTCTAAGAACTTTAGATACTTTCCTTTTTATTAACTCCTGGGCTTTCCACTATGTTTTCTTGCCACACAGACTAACATAGCTCTCTTCATCATGTTTTCTGTAATTCCAATGTAGCAGGTCACAAATCAAATTTGTGACAAGTAAAACGTTATGCCATTTTGAAATAAAATATTTCCAATAGTAGTTACAATACACTATTTTCCTTTATTTAAAAAAAGTTATTATAAAATAGATAGCCACAAAAAGGGGGGGAACGATTGCTCAGTGTCACACTAATAGGACTAAGATGAGATCTCATGACAAGATTTCTCACAAAGGTAAAACTTAAAGAACCATGACAAGAGTATAATAGCCAAAAAAGCAGACGAAGCAAATGAAAGTAAATATAAACCAAAAATACTCTGCTAAAGGGAAGCCACAAAGTAACCATGTCCTTAGCATTCAGCTGTATTCTGAAGCACATTTAGAAGTCTAGAAACTATTATTTCTCATTTCCTTACAGAAGCTCACTACAAGCTTAAAAAGTCACTGAAAAGGGAAGAGATACATCCGTACAGTATTTTCCACAAGATCATCCAAAACAACTCTCTAAATAGAGAAACAGTACACATACTATAAAAGTATAAGTGATAACTAATCTTTTCATAGTATCAGTCACCAGTTTCAAGCTAAAGTGATGTCCAGTACAAGCTCTTCAACATATTGCCTCTGAAAGGATATTTCACATGTAAGTGCATACTTTCCATTTTTTTGGCTTCTATTAATCAGTTGCTGGTATTGTCCACAAGGAGGGAGAAAAAAGTCAAGCTGGTGGTCACAAGTGCTTCAATCACTATTTTTACTTTTCTTTACACCTCCCACCCACCCCCCCACTACAGAGAGCCGTTTATATAGTACATCTGACGGAGTAGGTTTTCAACAGATTTCTTATAAGTAATTAGTCAATCAGTACCACATACATTGATATGGATGTAATACAGGTAGTCCTCGACTTACGACCACCATTGAGCCCAAATTTTCTGTGGCTAAGACAGACATTTGTTAAATAAATTTTGTCCCATTTTACGACCTTTCTTGCCAGTTGTTAAGAGAATCACTGTAGTTGTTAAGTTAGTAACACAGTTGTTAAGAGAATCTGATATTCCCATTGGCTTCACTTCTCACGAAGGTTGCAAAAGGTGATCATGTGACCCAGGGACACTGCAACTGTCATAAACATGAACCAGTTGCCAAGCATCCGAATTTTGATCACGTGACCATGGGGGTGCTGCAATGGCCATAAGTGTGAACATTGGTCACAAGTCACTTTTTTCAGTGCCGTTTTAACTTTGAACGGTCATGTAACTTTGAACAGTCACTAAATGAACTATTGTAACTCGAGGACTACCTGTATAAGCAAAGGCAGAATCATACATAATTACACCAATATTCATAATAAAATAAATAAATCACATAGTATTCTTTATTTAATGTGCTTAATTTTAATTTACTTAAATTGTAAGTATTTTGCTGAAAGATGAATATCATTACTGAAATCAATTCAAGCACTTTCTAGGAAACCTATAGAAAGAAATCAGGTTAGTATTATATACGGAAAGAGTTTAGCTTTATTTTCACATGAAGAAATTAAGTATTAACCATAAAAAATAAGTTATATTTAGCTTCTGCTTACCTTTCCCATAATTTTTCTAAGTAATACCATTTAAAACATTTATTATATTACTGTCCCATGTCTGTGCCCCTTAGCTATAGTGACAGAAATGAAATATTTGGTTGTATGTAGTTGCTGGAACTCAATCTTTTAATAAAGATCAAAAGGAATATAATGATGAATGGGCTATGCAAACAGTCTGATATATTCCCCATTGTGGGCCTGCTTACTCTCTTATAATCCCTTCCTCTCCAATTTCTCCCCCTCAAGGGGGAGGGGGGACAAATTATTTCTATAGGCAATCTCTCCAGTGCCTGAGCCATTTTTTTCTTACATTCTCCCTCACAAAGCAGAGAAACTAGAATGCGCAGGATGTGTGTTTGTGTTTTATTTTTATAGTTATAATGTACACTGAAGATGGCATTTAATTTTGTTGTACGAGGTGCAATGACAATAAAGTAAACTAAACTAGAATGGAGAGGAATGGATTATAAGAGGAAAAGTTAAGCACACAATGAGGAATATACTGGGCTGTTTGCATAGTGTGTTTGTGGCTCGCACTGCCTGATCATGCTCAGAGCTGCTGATACCACCACATCCCTTTCAATGTGTACTCCCTACTGTGTGCCTGCCTACTCTATTATACTCCCTTCCTTTCAAACCTCCCATTTAGATTTGTACAGGAAAAGGGAAAAAAAAGGTTAGGAACAGACATACTGATTGCAATGGCAATCACATCACTGACAGATGCTGTGAAGGTTGTAAATACAGGCTCAGGTCATAAGTTACTTTTCAGCATCATTATAATTTCGAACCTACCCCAATGATATCCAGGAAGCTATTCAATCTATAAAATATCTAGTTATTCTCCCAGACTTTGGGGCAGAGGGAAAGTTGGATGGACTTTCTGTGTTTCTGGGGCCATTCATGATTCTTTTGTTTTGTACTTTTTGTTTTTAATTATTTCTAATTGGGAGTTGCATGGCCTATAAATTGTATAAATGCCAAAAAAAAAAAAACCCACCACAATACCAATCAAAACAAGGGATCCAGTTGCTCAATACAGTGAAATGTAAACTGACAGACTAAAATCTTATTTTAAATTGAATTTTATTGTTTTTCCAAATGGACAAATCTTGATTAGTCATGTTTTCATCTGCTTGAATCAATTATCTATCATACATGGATTCTCCAGGCAAAGATAAAGATTGAACAAAGCAAGATGGAAGAAGAGGGATATGGTATTCTGTTATAGGTTTTCTACAACTCTATCTGGCCCACAATCTCCAGTTTTTAGAAGAACCTATATATTAGGCCAGCCAAAGTGGCATAATAAGCAGTGGCCTGCTAAATCAGCTAGATTATTCCCCTGGTTCCTTTACTCCAGCAGTCTATTCTCACAATGACCAATCAGTTGCACAATGAAACCCTTTAGTCTCCCACAGCAGATAGCTTTCAACAGCAGCCACCACCATTAAGGTTAATTTATTTATATCTGAAATTTTATTGCCGCCCCTCTTGCAATTCGAGGTGGCTCTAATAGCCACTGATTGCCAGGCTTTCATGAATTGATTCAAGCTTTTTTTTTTTAAAGCCAGCCAAGCTACTGACTAGTATATCTCATAGCAGCAAATTCCAAAGTCTAATTACCATACATATTATCCAACCAGAACTGCACATATTCCAGATGCAACTGCTCCAGCTCCACTGATTCATATAAGGGCATTATCATATTTGCATTCTCTATATTCAATAGTTTATTGTCCAAACATGCTGTTGGTCTTTTTACAGCAGAGGAACACTTTTCACCATTAGTCCAAGACCTCTTTCCTCATTTATTACTACTAGGTCTGATCCCATTAATTTGTATGAATAATTTTGGCATCAATTTACAGTTGTGCACACTGAAGGACATCTGTCACTTTGACATCCATTCCCCTAATCACAGAGATTCCTTTGAAGCTGTTTGCAGTCCATTTTTGTTCGTATCATTGTAGACAATTTAGTGTCATCAGCAAACTTGGTTATTCCATCTAGTCACACTTGATTCCAGATGATTTATAAATACATTAGTAACGTCCTAGAAAAGAACCTTAGGGGAATGACAATCCTCCATTCTGAGAAATGTCTTATTCCTATTGTTTTTATGTTTTAGCTAGATGTTTATTCACAAGACCTGTTCTTTTATTCCATGGCTATTAAGCCCACCGAGAAGTCTTTGATGAAGGAAATCTAAGTAGATGATATCTACTGGCTTGCTCTTAACCATGTTTATTTATTTCTTCAGAAACCAAGTAGATTGGTTAGAGAAGACATTCCATTGATGTAGCGATTTTGGGTATTTTTGAGCAAAGCCTATGCCTCCAAATGTTTGGTAATTTTATCTTTAATAGGGGTTTCCCCCATTTTCCTTGGCACAGATGCTGATACTTCCTGAATCTTCCATTAAGCTCTTCTTAAAAACTGAAGGTACATTAATCACCTTTCAGTGCTCAAATACAGATGGTATGTAGAGAGGTGGTGTATTATAGAAGATCCACAATGACAGATTTAAGCTCCTTAATAACCTTTGGCTGAATGCCATCAGGTCTGATGATTTGTTGATGTTCTATTTATCAATAAAGTAGGTATTCAATTTGTCAATACTGCCTAGCCTTTCTTCTTTTGTCACTATATGACTCAGATTTTTTCATTCCTTTCCTGTGTAGCTCAGAGTCAAGAGTTCTCCCCCAAATTTCTCCTATGAAAATAGAGGTAAAATAGAATACTTTCAAGTTTTCAAGTACTCCAGAATCCTTCAGAGAAGATAAAAAGTGGGGAATGGGGTTAATAGCAAGGAACTCTAAAAATCGGGCCATGGTAGTTTCAGCCCAAGTGCTATAATGTTACTCTTCTTCCCTTGATGAGTAGGTATCAAATAGCCTGAGTCAAGGAACCTCTCCATTATTTAGTGACCACTTCATGGCCACACCTTGTTTCTATAAAAGACATAACTAAATGACCTGGATAGCTCTAAATTTGCTTTTGGATGCCTAAATAGCACATAAGAGCATTTAGAAGTTAAACTAACCAATAAGTTCAAGAATTACCTTACAACTAAAAAGAGATATCCAGGTTAAACCATTCAGTATTATGTTGGAATGTACCATTAAGAATCTGACAGGTTACAGAAAGTGGTAAAATCTGAAGCTGACTTGAAAGATAGTTTTATGAATGAAGGCAAATTTAATATTTTAACTATGCTGAATTAGAATTTTGGAAAATGATTTCAATGGCAAAATTAGACAAAAGGTAATAGTACGGTACATATGAATGTATGTTCAAGTCTACATTGGAATTATCCAGAAATTAATTCAAAAAATGTAAATTATATGAGTGAAAAGAGAAAGAGAAGCATCCATCTTCCTTTGCAGCAGGAAAGAATGCTTTTGGGGCATTACAACCCTCTATTTACCCCCTTCCAAAAATTGCCCTATCAAAATTCAGGAATACATAAATGTACAAAACAAGATTTGCCAGATTTATGGAATGGAAATTTAAGTCTTTGCAATGCATAGGAAGTTTTCAATTAACCATTACTGTAATCAGGAAACTACAATTGCCAAGGGGAAAAAAAACCACCACGTCACAAGACCCTTAAACAGTAAGTTTTAAGATCTTTTCTTATTCACAGTAGTCCAATTTGGATGAAACAGTAAAGTCTGATCAATTTTAAACCTCTGAATTTGAGTGTGGATCACATTCTTATACTTATGGTGTTACTAGGCTAGTTCAGAATATAAAGACACAACAGTAAAGTCACATGATCATACAGTAAATACAGATGTTGCTCAATAGGAATCAGCAACAGCTATCAACAAGTACACTGCTGATCTACCAACAGTCTACTAATATTTGGGCAGATAAAAAAGTCCTAACAATTCCATTCTGCATGTGAAGAGACTACTAAACTGATTTCTAAAGATCTGCAGCAATACAGGTACAATTGAACCCAAAATTTCTGTTTTTAAGTGAGACATTTGTTAAGTGAGCTTTGCCCCGTTTTACGACCTCTCTTGCCACCATTGTTAAGTGAGTCACTGCAATTCATAAGTTAGTAACCCAGTTGTTAAAGGAATCTGGCTTCCCCCATTGACTTTGCTGGTCAGATGATCACAAAAGGGAATCATGTGACCTTGGAATACAGCAACGGTCATAAATATGAACCAGTTGCCAAGCTTCTGAATTTTGATCACATGATCATGGGGATGCTGCGAAGGTCGTAACTGTGAAAAACAGTCATAAGTCCCTTTTTTAAGTGCCATTGTAACTTTGAATGGTCACTAAACGAACTGTTGTAAGTCGAGGACTACCTGTACAACAAAGCCAAACTATGCACCTATATTTCAGGTAAAAAAAATCCAGTCATAGAAATGAAATATCTGATTTTCCAAAGTCTATGCTATTGCAATAATTAGATAATAGTAGTTTCACTATTTGTTTGTTATTTTAGAATACAACTTATAATTTGTAAGCTACCTACGGTATCGAGTTTATATATAAAACAGAGCAGCTGTCACTACAAGCTGCAAGAATAATCATGCAATGGATAAAACTCAAACTTATGTCCACATATGCATTTGTAAAAAATGCAGATGTCAGCAGTATCATTTTAAAAGGAAATAAAACTAAACATAAATTACTGCAATGATTCATGACATTTTATTTGCCTTTAATTAAATGTCATGCTGCAAACTGCTGGAACAAGAATGTGCCCATTTACCTATGTTAATCTTATGTCATTTTCTTCAATTTTTTATGCATAGATGAAATGCTTTTGTAGCCAAAACATCCACATGAAAAGGCTTGGTGAAGATCCAAGATTTGCAGAAGTTCAAAAAATATATACTGTAGGCAAAAAAAAAAAGTTAAGAATTTCCCCTTTGAAAGGCTTACTCAATTTCACATACATTTTAACAACCACAGTTCTTGTCCTAGTGAATAAAAGAAATGAGAGCAATTTTCTAAAAATGAAATACTTAAATAAGAATGGAAGATAATCTGTACATACAAAAAAAGAAAACATTTATCAATTTAAAGCATTAAAATCAGAGCAGCAAGTGAAATATTAGAGTTCATTTTTATGAACAACTGTTTTCACGAACATAGAAATCTGTTAATAAAAAGCAATCCTACAGAAAGCCTGAACTCTGTAAAATAAAACAGTAAACCATTTGAATGAACTATGTTCATCAGTAGGTGCTATTTAGGCATCTTTTAAAACTGCTTCTAGACAACTGTATCTTTAAAGGTGGGATTATCTTGTTAAGAAAAACAAGTTTATTTATTTAGAAAATTTATTTGCCACCCATCTTTATTGAATAAATGCACTCAATTATATTGTAAATCAGTATGTTAAATGAACCCAACTAGAACAGTTTCACTGATAATGTAACAGTGTATGTTGGCTGATGTAACCTCATATTTTATCAATATTAATTCTGCCTCACCATAAGTGATGTTTTTGAAGTTAAGTAACTGAGTTTCCTAAATAAACAAGGAAGTGAAATTCCAATATAATTACCGTAAAGGCTGATAAGGAACCAGCATTTTTATTTCAGGATAAGTACAGAAACTGGCACTAGCTCTTTCTCCAAGACATCCAAGGAGGGAGCAAATCTTTTTCAATACCGGCATTTGAGACTAATCTCGGCTAGGCCCAACTCGCAGAAAAAATACAAGTCTAAACACAAGAGACCTAACTTTTTTCAAAGAGGAATAATAATCCACGCCTAGCTAAACCTGTTGACAGGCGCAGGAAGTTCACTGCTTCCCAATACAAACAATAACTAAATAAAAAAAAATAACTTTTTTTGCAGACGGGCCTTTTTGACTACCTTCTCCTCTCCAAAAATGTTGCTCACGAGAACTTTTGATTCCAGAAAAGTAAAAAGCGAAGGATCGAGAAGGACGGTCCGTCGATCCGGAGAAAGGTGTATTTGGAGGGGGGGGGGAAAGAGATGGAAACAATGTTATCTGGTTCACCGAGAGGAAAGCGGAGCTAGCGACACGCCGATCCGGGAATCAGAGGTGCAACGGGGAGCTGAGGAGGCGCTCCCACCCCTCTTTATGGAGACATTTTGAGAGCGCCTTGAAGCGACAATCCTCTGGCTGTAGAACTGAGGGGACTTGTCGTGCGAGGAGCCCCAGGGAAGAGGGCTTCGGAGGGAAAGGCGCTGTCACGAAGGGGAAAGAGCACTCCAAAGCCGGCCCGTCTCCCTCAGGTTCCCCCGCCGCCTTCCTGCGGCTAGGTGTCCCGAACCAAAGCTAAGTCAGGCGCCGCCAACCGCCTCGATGCGAGGGGTCCGGGGTTGCCTGAACTCCCCCACGGCCTCCACCCGCGGCTCGACGGCCCCTTTCCTTAACGGGCAACCGGAGGGAAGGAAGGAAGAAAGAAAGCGAGGCAGAGAAAGAAATGGACCCCGTCCTGCCGCGCTCGTTCCCTCACGACCAAAGCTGCCCGGGCTCCGCCGAGTACCTTCCCCAACATGGCCGCGAATCCCCCTCCGACGGGGAGAGAAACTTTCCTGCGCTCCGCCGCCCCCTCCGTTAGACTCTTCCATTATCTGACTCGCTTCCCGACGGACCTCCCGAACCCCTGCAGCCCAAGTGCGCCGCTTACTCAGAAACCGAAGCGCGCCTTCCCCAGGTCCGCGGCTGGCCGCTCTCCCTCTTCCTCCGCCGCCGCCGCCGCCGCTGCCGCTGGGACTAATCTGCTACCGACGCCCCGCCTGCCGAGGCGCGCACACACCCAAACCGGCCTCCTCCCCAGCGCGGGGAGGAGCCCCAGCTTCGACCGCAGCCGCCTGCCCGCCCGCTCCCATTCCCGGAGGAAACTTAGAGGCGGGGCCAACGCCATCTTGGGGGAGTCGGCGGACGGGAGCGGATTGGCCGCTGAAGGGAAAGAAGCGCCTCCCAGCCTATGGCGGTTAACCCTCAAAGGCGAGGGGGCGGGCTTTTCTTTTTTAACGGCTGCGAAGGTGGGTATCCATTCCCCCCCTTCCCCCATTTGCCTGGCAGCGATTCTTTGGCGCGGCTTTGACGAGCTGTGGGAGTGATGGGCGCTCCTCTCCGCTCTTAGCTCGCGGGCCCTGGAGGCGTTGGGTTAAGTATAAACTTTGAAAGAAAAATTGCGCAACCTATGTGGGAAGGGCAAACCAACCTTGGATTACCCATTACGCAAAACAAGCGCGTGCTTCGGGCGCTTAGCGAAGGGGGGCATCCCCGCGTTTTTCTCCGTAGCTGTCATGCCCTTCACTCTTTCGCTGCCACGCTCGACTTTAGTCGATTGTTTTCTTTTTCGGTTCTACTTCGGTCTGCATTGTTAAAAAGAAAAAGTTCAGGAGTGACTGAAATGTAAAGTTCGGTTTGAAGTTGTGGACCGATATTCGATTTATTTTCATCTCACGGCGAGAGGCTCGCTGCGGTGGAGAGCAAACTTTTTGCGATCGGGAGCAATGCCCATTTTTAAAAATCATGAAGGACCTCAAAAAAAGATTTTGTTTATATGGATTGTTTATCGCTATTTACCGTATTAAAACTTAAAATGGATGCACTCATAGAATATTAATTTACTGAATCGTGTAAAAATAACAATATGAAACATTCGATGTTAAATGTTTTTTCATGAAAATAAATAAGAGTTGTTTCAAATGTTTGCAAATGTTTCAATAACTAGCCAATGCTTTTGCTTTCATGGAAACCCGAGAGAGTCTTAGAGACCCCCAAGGGTCCTCGGACCACCCTTTAAGAAACATTGGTTTAAGTCGACCTCATTTGGTTTTGATTAGCCCTGGAGCAAACCAGGATGGTTTCATGGCTTAAACAGGGATCTAGGTAGATGGGGGTGGGGGAGTCTGTTTATGAGCTTTCAGAGCAAAAGGATGCAAGCAACCTCTCCCTTTATCTAAACAGCCAACAAAGCTTTGAAAAGTACAGTTGGAGCAGTAAAGCAGTCCACTATGACTCCGCTCAGATGCATTCAGGAGTGCAGATTTATGATTGCAGCATCCCTGAGTTGCTCTTTACTTGCAGAAAATGTAAGCAAACTGCCACTCTGCTTTATATAGACTTGTACTGAATTTGTTGCAAGGTTGAGTTAGAAATGATCTCTCTCTCTCTCTCTCTCTCTCTCTCTCTCTCTCTCTCTCTCTCTCTTTGCGGCTTACAAGGAAAATCAGCAATTAGAGCTGTATTAATATATATCATTTCCAATTTTAAAGATAGATGGATACGACAAAATCTGTTTTGGTGAACTGTGCTTCTACCTCTTTGAACTTGTCTTGAGTGCAAAGTGGGGGATAAAACAAGGAACATACAAGTGAAGCTCTACTTCTCCTGTAACCTAACTTGCAATATGCAAGATATGCTGGGCTCAGCACCATGGCAACCACGATGCTCTTCCCTTTGAATGCACACAGACAAATCTTGCCAGAAAGATTGTTTTGGTTGTGTTGCCTTACTAGAGTGCCTCAATTCTTAACAAGTGTAAGTTTGAGACATTTAAATACTGTACATACCAAAAGCAATCAAATCATCCTTTAAAAAAATTGTAACAAAAATAAAGCACAGATTAATATCATTCAAATGTTGGCATGAAGAATTAAAAAGAGGAGCCAGAACAGGGGTGGGTTCTAACTTACCTCGCTGCTGGTTCGCTTCCTCCCGTGCCGCGTGGCCACAGTGCAAAAAAGTAAACCCCCCCCCCAAAAAAAAGCCAAAAACAAGATGGCAATGCATGCGCAGTGCCGGAAACTCGGCTTCTGCGCAGAAGAAGAAAAACCCGAAAAAATTCCAAAAAAAAAAATTCCAAATTTTTTTTTTCCAAAAAAAAAGATGGCGGCGTCCACGGACCGGCACCGACGGAACCAGATCTGTGACGTCATCATGACATCATCAGCGGGTCGCTACCGGTTCAGGCGTACTGGTCCAAACCGGGAGGAACCCACCTCTGAGCCAGAATCAAGTCAGGAAACTTATGTAAATAGTTCAATTATAAGCTTGCTTGAAAACATGTTAGAGTTTTAAAATGTTAACTTTTTACTGTCCACTAAAAGCATCAACCATACCTACACTGTATATACACCTACCTGTAAATAAGACCCACTGAAAGATATGCTATTTCTTTTTTTCAGTAAAAGTATTGTTTTTTTTAATATTAGAAAGCAATAATTTCATTATACTCTATGTTGTCAGCAATAATTTCATTGTACTCTGTATTGTCAGCAATAATTTCATTGTACTCTGTATTGTCCAGGCTCAACCTGAGTATTCTGTCGAATTCTAGGCAACACTTGTTTCAGAAATATTAGAATAAGTTCAAGAAAGGTAAGCAAGGATGATCAGGGAAATGAAAATGAAGCCTTATAAGGAGAGTCTGGATATATTTAGTGTTAAGAACAGCTAACTGAAAAAGGGTACAATAGTATAACACACAAGAGAGCCATGATCTGTTCTTTATCACAGAGTGCAATAAATAAGATAATGGACTTAAATTACCAGAAAGGCAGATCTTCAAATAAAAAATCCTAGCAGTTTGACAATCCAATTATCAAGGGATGTTACAAATAATCCTTTGCTGAATGTATTTAAGCAGAGGCTAGATAGTTATCTGTCTAAGATGCTATAATTTGGATCCTAATACAGAGAACTGAATTTCATGCCCTAAATCAGGGGTGTCAAACTCGATTTCATTGAGGGCTGCATCAAGGTTGTGTTTGACTTTGGGGGGGGGCGGGGGGACATGGCCAGGGTGGGGTGTGGCCAGCTTGACGTTACTCGTGTCGGGGGCGTCTGTGGTGGCCCGAGTGCTCTGCCAGCGAAAACGGGCTCCCGAGCTCTGTTTTCAGCTGCAAACAGCCTCCTGCCGCCCTCTGCCAGTGAAAACGGTGCTCGGGGGGGGGGACCGCACGTGTGGAATTTTCATGGCAGAGGCCACAGGCCAGATCTAAGCACGCGGCGGGCCGGATCCGGCCCCCGGGCCTTAAGTTTGACACCCCTGCCCTAAATCATGGTTGTCCAATCTTTTGGCTTGCCTGAGCCACACTGAGTGAAGAAGAAATGCCTTGAGCTGCGTATAAAATATATAATATAGTTAATGTATATAAAATCTCATAAGTTTACGATCTTGTGGGACCACATTACCAGCTGTCTAGGGCCACCTGCATCCTACTAGCCACAGGTTGGACATGCCTACATTAAATAGCCATGTCCTGCTTTATGGTTTTATGGATAAAGAATATGCATTTCTGAATACATGTGTGTTGGTTTGAGTATTTTTCTGCTTTGTCTTTCTTACTAGTTTATAGTATAAAATACAAAAACAAACAATAGGAAAAATAGAGCAGGGATAAGGGAAGGGAAGAGTTGTAGAAAAGAAGAAAGAAAAGGCGTTGACTTCCGCCTACCTTTGGTGCAGTAAAATAAGACAGTAACGTCAAACCTCAACTTTTTACTTTTACATAATAGTATAAACTAGCCATTTCTATATCAACAAATCTATCTAATCAGTAAAACCCAAATCAAAGTTTCATTTTTTTCCACCTCAAGCACAAAGACCAGAAATGGTTTCTAAGTAGAAACAAAATTAGTTATGTTTTTTTTCTTTTATGAAAGCAGTCAATTTTGTCATCTCTGCTCAACTTTTGCAGCCATTCATCCATTGTGGGGATCAAAGTGTCCTTCCATTTTTGTGCATAAAGTAATTTTGCTGCCGTCAACATATATAATATCAAAGTTCCACAATTTTTCCCAAGTCTTTTTCCATTAAACCCAAAATAAAAGTTTCTGGTTTTATCTTTATATTCACTTTAAGAATCTGCTGTATTAGAATATGAATCCTACTCCAATATTTCTTTGGATTTTATCACATGCCCACCACAAATGATAAAAAGTCCCTTCTTTACATTTGCATTTCCAACATTCATTTGAAGTACCTTTATACATTCTTGATAACTTATCTGGTGTTAAATACCAACGATACATTATCTTATAAATTTTTTCTTTTAAATTGTAATTTAAAAGTAATGTAAATTTTCTGTCCACATATTCTCCTATTGTTCAAGTTTACATTATGTCCAAAGTTCCTTGCCCACTGAATCATACAGTGTTTTACATATTCACTTTCCAAATTCATCAATAATGTTTTATAAACCTTAGCAATAATTCGTTCATCACTGCCACACAGTAGGATTTCCAATTCATTTTTAACAAAGTCAAATCCATAACTCTTTTTGTCTAATTTAAATCTTTCTTTCAATTGTAAATACATAAACCGGCAGACATGTACTTCTGATTTTAGCTCTTCCTTAGGCTTGGGGATAGGATCAAGCCTGTAGGTTTGAGTTTTATTTAAAATGTTACACTGGGACCAGAAGACCTCAGCTCAAATCTTCAATCAAGGAGCTCACTTGGGCCAAGCAACCTTTATTGGGGTAATTCTGAAACTAAAACAACAAAAGACTCTATAAGCTCCCCAAAGAATGATACAATATAAATGTAATAAATATACCACTGGAAGATGAAGAAACAGAAGATAGAAAAAGTAGAGAATACTGAATAATAATAAGGACCAATATGAAAAGAAAACCTTTAGTAGAAACATCAGTATTTTTTTCTTTTAGTAAAAAGAAACTGCTAGATAACAGAGATTAAGGAAGGAGCAATCGTCACAAAGCACATATACTCAATCAGTATTTGAATGAATATATAAGTAGAATCATGTTGTAAGTATCTTCCTAGTAATTAGTGAGTAAGAAGGAACTCCAGAATTGCTATATTTGCTATGAGGAAGAAAATGAGAAATGTTTTTACCATGTCAAGAAGAAAAGTATTAATACACAAGCCAGGGGTGGGTTCTAACTTACCTCACCGCCGGTTCGCTTCCTCCCGCGCCACGTTGCCACGCCTCATGGGCGCACATGCGCTGCACACACGCATGCGCAGTGCTGAAAATCCCCCCCCCAAAAGCCAAAAACAAGATGGCGGCGCATGCGCAGTGCCGGCAACTCGGCTTCTGCGCATGCGCAGAAGAAAAAAAAATTTTTTTAAATCCCCAAAAAATATGGCGGCGTCCATGGACCGGCACCGACCGAACCGGCTCCATGACGTCACCAGCGGGTTGCTACCGGTTCGGGCGAACCGGTCCGAACCGGTAGGAACCCACCTCTGACACAAGCACTTGTGCTAGCATATGCACAGGTTTATAAGAACGGGACAGCAGATACATAAAATTGCTAGAAAAGTATATGAAAACATGTCTTAGTTTTCCAAAACCTCAAATAGGTATTTACAGTTTCTTGCAGTGAAAATTCCTTGTCATTCAATCTTGATTTATTTAAGGCAAGTGTTGTTTTGTTAAATCAGCTCCACACAGACTAAGTTATCCACAGAGAGAAGCAAAGGGAAGTGAACAAGGAAAAGAGGAGGAAATAATTTGTCTGATCAACAATGAAGGAGAGATTGGACACCCATTTATCTGAAATGGTATAGGGTCTCCAGCTTGAGCAGGGGGTTAGACTAGAACACGGGTGTCAAATTCGATCAGGTCACATGACATATTGTGACATTTTTTGCCTTTGCGGAGCTGGGGTGGGCGTGGCCTACATCCGGCCTACGGTCCACCAGTTTGACAGGCCTGGACTAGAACTTCAAGATCCCTTCCAATTCTGTTAATTCTGAGTATAAAAACGAGGAACAGGTTTTGGGCAACTTGGGTGTGGATTTCCTAAATTATATGGTCACATATTATCTTGAAGAAATATTACATGTCAATGAGTAATAAAACCAAATGTTGCTGTTCTGATTAATGAAAAATACTGCAGGCTAAGTAGCAAAACTAAAATTATGGGCCCTGGTGCTCCCTGAGCTTAGTTTTTTTGCAGACGTTTCATTGCCAAATTAAATTTTAATTACCAAATAAAATTACTTTGTAATTTTTATTTAATAAAAATATATTTAGGGCCAAATCATTGACTCAATGTATGAAAATGCCTCAGTATTCTGCATGCAATTTGAATCTTGAAACCATGACAGTTGCAAGTCATGCAGTTTAAATTCTGGAAAGTTGCAGGGTAATAATGCTCCCTTGCTCTGATTATTTTTAATGTTCATTTTTTTCCATTTATTAGGAAGATGAGTATTACTATTTATGTCACGAAACTGGCATTGTCAAACCAAGATAAATGGCTGACTGTTTTTCTCCACTGCTGAGTTAGTCCACCAGTCCTTCATTGGGAGAAAACTATACCAGCATAAGATTTGCTGTCTTCACTCCTGATCCTTCTGTTGCTATTACTACTCCACCTTTCTGCTGAATCATAGTACAGGTAGTCCTCAATTTATAACTGATGACTTAGTGACCATTCAAAGTTATGAGAGATCTCCCCAGAGTTACTTTCAACCCCATTTCAAAGTGCCAACAGTCCCTGCCCTTCCACAGGATCAAATGGATCGCATTTTGAGTGCTTGGCAACCAGCCCACATTTATAGCCATTTGCAGCATGCTGTGGTCACATGACTGCAATTTATGACTTTTTTGCCAGATGCAAAAAAGTTTTTCCAGTTTCTGGCAAAAAAAATGCCCATTGGGTACAATGGGTTCATTTAGCAACCACTATACAAAAGGTTGTAAAATCAGTCGCAAACATATGGAGACCCACTTAACAATCGGCATAATTTACTACTATAATTCCAGGCTTAATTATGGTATGGATCCTTGTATATACTTTGATTTAACATGTTCAGGACAAAGCTTGATTTCTACATGCTCAGATGCCTCTCAGCATCACCAACCACTAGGAATATAGCTGAAGCTAAACAACCAGTGTGGATAATTTTCAACTGATGTGTGTAAAGAAAGATATGACAACTTCTCATACATCTGCTCTATCTAGCAGGCTTGTTGACTTGGGCTATTATTATTATTATTATTATGATTATGATTATTATTATTATTATTATTATTATTATTATTATTATTATTATTATTATTATTATTATTATTA
>QLTV01000582.1:650021-681582 GCA_003457575.1 Thermophis baileyi
TGTTGCCAGCTTCTGACAAGCAAAGTCAATGGGGAAGCCAGATTCACTTAACAACCATGTTACTAACTTAAAAACTGCAATGATTCACTGAACAATGTTGGCAGGAAAGGTCATAAAATGGGACAAAACTCACTTAGCCAATGTCTCACTTACCAACAGAAATCTTGGGCTCAGTTGTGGTTGTAAGTCGAGGACTACCTGTAATAGGGAAGACTGAGTTGAGCAAGCAGAAGTGGTAAGAACATTTGGAGAAACCTATATATATTGCTGGAGTAGTTAGTTTTAAGAGAAATAAAGTTGAATGCAGCAGAATGCATATTTTTATTTATTTATTTATTTTGTCAAACACGTATTGGATAATATATATAAGTATAAACATGATTTGAATACATGAAATAAATACGAATAAAAGGAAACATTAGGACAGGGACGGTAGGCACGCTGGTGCGCTTATGCACGCCCCTTACAGATCTCTTAGGAATGGGGTGAGGGCAACAGTAGACAGTCTAAGGTTAAAAATTGGGGGGGGGGGTTGGGGATGAAACCACAGAGTCGGGTAGTGTATTCCAGGCATTGACCACTCTGTTGCTGAAGTTGTATTTTCTGCAATCAAGTTTGGAGCGGTTCACTTTAAGTTTGTATCTATTGTGAGCTCGTGTATTGTTGTGGTTGAAGCTGAAGTAGTCATTGACAGGTAGGACATTGATCCTTTACCATACTGTTAGGAGAAATAATAGTCTCCCACAACTGCACATCTGCTGAAAACAGCAGATGTGTGCTGCTCTTTTGGTTAAGGAGTATCCAGGGTCTTGGGGGAGAGGCTCTGCCCATACCACCCTGAATTATCAATATAATCTTGGCTATGGGGTACTTGACGGCATTGTCAGTAGTATAGAAACTGCTGCTGGCTGCTTTTGAATTAAGGGGAAATCCTAACACTTGACAATTAAGAAAAACATAAAGTTGTTTCACATATGTGTCAATGGTGAGATGTAAATGACATCATAGTGATATAGCAGAATAAAATGCCAGGGCATTTTTGTAGAGTGGTTAGATACTACAGGTAGTCCATGAGTTATGACCATTCTTAAAGCAACTATTTGAAAGTTACACTAGCATTGAACAAAAGGACTTATGACCAGTTCTCAAAGTTCTGGCCATTGTAGCACCCCCACGGTCCCATGAACTCTCTCCTTACCTGGGTCTCCCTCCACTTCCCAATTAACAATCCACACATCTTGAGTTACAAAGACAACTGCCTGAATTGCCATCACTGGGTGATGCAGTCACATGATGCTGCGTTTTATGACTTGCATCACTTAGCAACAGCAATCCTGGTCTCAACTGCAGTCATAACTCAAGCACTACCAGTAATGAAGGGAAAGTCCTTAGAGTCTTTGGAGTAGTGAAATTTGCATAAACGTAAAACAACTTAAGGAATGAAAATGCAATGTTAGAATCCCAAACCTATCCCAACAAGGAATGAGGATATTAATTAGGTGGCTATGGAATGTAGACTGACTAGGTAAGATATTAAAGCCAGCCAAGTAGAATGAAGCATTATGGAGAAAGACAAGCCACCTCCCTAAGACAATGAACAGAAACGTTTTTACTTTGCAATATTTTGTTTCCCTTATAAACAGTGTGTGCAACTTGACCCTGACGCTGCCCTTTGTAGAAACCACAGACATTCAGCATACAATCTCTAGCCCCAGTGACAAGCCATACTCACACATTGTATCATCAATCTGAAACCACAATTTTCACACCAGACTGTCAGAATTACCCAGCTTTTAGGTCTTGGAAATCCATTCAGTTTTTATTTATTATTAATCTTAAATCTGAATTTCAAAGATTTAAGATTCTATCAAAACAATTATTGACAATCTAGGAAAATAGTTAAATTATTCATATATTATAGACATCCAGTGTTCATGATTATGTGTGTCAACAAATCCTCGTTTTATATCACTGGATCTGCTGTAATGCATTTTACCACTTATTTCACTATGCTTGTTATCATGACGTTCCTTATATACTTTCAGTCTTTATCCCTTAGAGCAGGGGTGTCAAACTGGATTTCAGTGAGGGCTGCATCAGGGTTGTGTTTGACCTTGGGGGCTGGGGTGGGTGTGGCCAGGGTGGGCATGGCCAGCTTGACGTCACTCTTGTCGGGGGTGCCTGTGGCGGCCCAAGCGTTCTGCCAGCGAAAACGGGCTCCCGGTCTCTGTTTTTGGCTGTGACAGCCTCCTGCAGCACTCTGCCAGCAAAAACAGAGCTCCATTTTCGCTGGCAGAGGGCTGCAGGAGGTCGTCGCGGCTGAAAACGGGGCCTGGGAGGGCTGCACGCGGCCCTCCCGACCTCCATTTTGCTGGCAGAGGCACTGCAGGCCGGTCTTTTGTTGTTTCCAGGGCAGCCGTGTGGGCCAGATCTAAGCACCCCGTGGGGTGGATCCGGCCCCCGGGGCCTTGAGTTTGACACCCCTGCCTTAGAGGTAATTCAAATCTTACCTTTGAATTTTCCTTTTCTCTAAAGCAATCAAATACTACTTTCATCACTGATGCATAGGCATTTTTTATCTGTCTAAACCAAGAACTATTTTAAAAAGCATGATTTGAAAGTACGTTTCCTTGGTAATTGTGCTTTTTTAAGCTGTGTTTTCAAACATTATTTTGTTTTTATTATTTCAGGGACACCAGTAAGGGAATTTCTCACCACTAAGTGTGCAGTCATGTTGGGTTTTTTAACCGAATAATAGCATGCATACCAGAGTGACTCATACCATTAAAAATAATATTAGGAGATAGAATTTTACGGAGTAGCAATGAAAAGACTGTAAATGGGCATCTGTCACTTTTTATTGATTAAGAAATGTGAGGCAATTTTTCCATTGCTCTGTGAAAAATGTGAAAAGTCACCAGACTTTAGGATATAAGGTGGGGCCTTATCTGCATTCATCAGAGGCAATCGACTGCTATAAAAGTGCTTAAGTTTTACTGTAGATTCAGTTCAAACCATGTCAAGTGGTATACTGAGAAGCCTCAGCCACATTTTTACCACTTCACTGCTCTATTTAAACACATCTGGAGGGACACCAAGTTAAGATGGCTGATGTTCCAAAGAAATTTTAATTCTCTGTTTATATAATATTTCATAAAAGGCGGTTACTGTCATGCTCAGGGAAACTATGCAGAAAATTGTAAGAAAAACACTTATGGATGCACAGATAAAAACTATTTTCAGTGTAGACTGAATATTCTCAGTATCACAGAATGCTGTTGGGGCTAGTAGGGAAAAATACATACAATACAACAGGAAGCAAAACAGAATTAAGAATCCATTCATAAATCCATGAACAGAAGTCGCAGGCTGTAGATAAGGGGGTGGGATGTATGTGAACCACACCAATATCACAATTTTGTGAATTACTCCGTTTCCCAGTCTCAAATAATGTAATTATCTGATTTTTTTTAAAAAACAAACACATTCTGTTGTTTTACCTAAGCATTTCAGCAGCAGCAGCCCCAAATGGTATCCCTGAGTCACAAACAAGGAATGACTAATTGTTCCATTTTCCCTCCCCTGCATATGTCCAAATTACCCCCTTGGGGGAAATTGCCCTCAATTTTAAAATCACTGTGTTAGAAGTTCCTGGTTTAGCTCTTTTTACTCACTTTCAATTTCCTCCTTTTAAAATAACATTTTAAATCTTAATCTTCCCTTATTCTCTTTGATTATATAATTTTAAGCTATATTTTTCTATACATGTATAACACTGTATAATCATTCTCTTTGATGGCTATTTTTTCTTTTCCACAGCACCCTTCACTTTGTCACTTCTCTAAGCATCCTTTTTCATACTTCCCATTAGCATAAATCTACATATTTCTCTGGAATATTTCAGACACAATTATTTTCCAAGCAGTGTCCACATTGTTTTACATCCACATTTGATTCGTTCAGCTGGGAGATTTATCTCTTATCTAATACTTTTTCATACAGAGCTCAGAGTTTCTCTTCCTGAAGTCATTTTACTATCACTCTAGATTCTATCATTGTTTTCCTTTTTTCCAATTCCACTTTTCCCCAAGATCCATTCTTTATTAAAAATGGTCTGTCTCAAAAGAGACAGTGGGATGGTTGTGGGGGAGTCAAGAAGTTGATTGCAATTGCATGATTGAAGCCCCACCCCTTTTTAACAAACACACACACACACAAAGCCCATCTTTCTCAGAAATACATATCAGTCATTATTTGAAGATTATATTCTTTTCTTTCCTATGAATATTCATGAATACAGTTGAATAAACCATGTACCAGAGGTGGGTTCCTACCAGTTCGGACCGGCTCTATAGAACTGTTAGTAACATGGCGGCCTGGGTCGCTAGAACCGGCAGCGACTCAGGCCTGCCACGCCCCCAAGCCGGTTCTCTCTTGTTTTTTGCTTCTGCGCATGCACAGCTTTTTTTGTACTGCGCATGTGCACGCGTGAAGCACACCCGCAACCCGCCTGCATGGCGCATCCCTGAGCAAACCGGCAGTATGAAAATCCGGAACCCACCCCTGCCATCTACCATGTTTCCCCTATAATAAGACATGTCCTGATAATAAGCCCAACAGGGCTTTTCAGGGCATGCATTGAACTACGCCCCCCCCACCCGAACATCTTACCAGAGTCTGGAGCTTGCCGCTTCTCTTTCTCGGACGGTCTTTTCAGGGACACCCCTTGAAATGTAAAGAAGAACTTCTCGCAAGTGCGAGCAATTAACAACTTCTCGCACTCGCAGGAAGTTTTTCTTTACATTTCAAGGAGTTTCCCTGCAAAGACCAGCCGAGAAAGAGAAGCGGTGAAGCTGCCAGAAGCTGGTGAGATCTTTGGGCACAATTTGGGGGTGGCAGGTGAGGCAGGGGATGGGGAGGGGCGGGCTGCGAGATGCGCATCTTACCAGCGTCTGGCTTCTCTCCGCCACTACTCTCTCTCGGCCGGTCTTTGCAGGGAAACTCCAATGTAAAGAAAAACTTCTGAATGAGCTGCCGCCGCCCGGGAAAATAACGTGAGCAATGGGCTCTCTCGCAGTGCCTCTTCTCTCTCTTCTTCTCCTGAGTGGCAGCCGTGTGTCCAGAGATCGGCAGGCTAGATTCGGTGAGCCAGACTCACTGCTGCCACTCAGGAAAAGAAGAGAGAGAGGAGATGCTGCGAGAGAGCCCATTTCTCATGTTGTTCTCTTCCCAGGTGGCGGTGGCGCGTTCAGCTCCCCGAATCTGGCCTGCTGATCTCAGCCGGCGAGAGGGAGTGCCAGGTACGGAGGGGTGGGGCAGCGGAGAAATGAGACGCATGAAGCGAGGTGGGGCTCCCCTTGCCGTGTCTTCTCCCTCACTCACCGGGCATGGCAGGAGCTGAAAGTCAGCTCCCCGAATCTGTCCTGCCGATCTCGGCCAGCAAGGGGGGGAGCGCCGCCTCTCTCTGTTCTTCTCCCGAGCCTCGCAGTGCCTCCTCTCTCCTCTTCTCCTGAGTGGCAGCCGTGTGTCCAGAAATCGGCAGGCTAGATTCGGTGAGCCAGACGCACTGCTGCCACTCAGGAGAAGAAGAGAGAGAGGAGGTACTGCGAGAGAGCCTGTTTCTCATGTTCTCTTCTTGGGCGGCGGCAGCATGTTCAGCTCCCCGAATCTGGCCTGCCAATCTTGGCCGGCGAGAGGGAGTGCTAGGTGGGGAGGGGTGGGGCAGCGGAGAAACGAGACGCAATAAATCTTTCTCTCTTCCAAACTCCACCAGAAATGAGTCTTCGTGAGACTCATCGTGCCTGCGCAGCCTCTTAGAGCGAAAGGGGAGAAAGATTTCTTGCATGCAGCATGCAGCCAAAAGGTTCGGTTCTTCTCCTGAGTGGCAGCCGTGTGTCCAGAAATCGGCAGGCTAGATTCGGTGAGCCAGACGCACTGCTGCCACTCAGGAGAAGAAGAGAGAGAGGAGGTACTGCGAGAGAGCCTGTTTCTCATGTTCTCTTCTTGGGCGGCGGCAGCATGTTCAGCTCCCCGAATCTGGCCTGCCAATCTTGGCCGGCGAGAGGGAGTGCTAGGTGGGGAGGGGTGGGGCAGCGGAGAAACGAGACGCAATAAATCTTTCTCTCTTCCAAACTCCACCAGAAATGAGTCTTCATGAGACTCATCGCGCCTGCGCAGCCTCTTCGAGCGAAAGGGGAGAAAGATTTCTTGCATGCAGCATGCAGCCAAAAGGTTCCTTGTCCTGGTGCTGTGTCTTACGTGCACTCTCCCCCACCCCCGCCACCCAAAAGGTTTGCTCGCCGGCTGCTTCTGCTGCTGCGCCCGGCTAGAAGTTTGGCTGTCAGTTCAGGTTTGGTCACCGGCTGCTTCTGTTCAGCGGGGATGGCTGAGGCGCTGTGGGTGTTGCTGCTGCCCTCGCTGCCGCCGCCTACGGAAGCCCCGGCCGGCCCACTGCAGGCCAAGCTCAGCTGTGAGCAGGGAGCACTGGCCGTGGCCGGGCCGGCCAAGCTGCGTCTGTCGGGGCTGTCCTCGGCATGGCTGCCCGGTGTCTCGCTGCTGGGCGCCTGGGAAGAGTAAACGGGGCCTGCGGGAGGAAGGGAGTGCAGGCAAGGATCCTGCGAGACTCCCCTCCCCAGGAAGAGTCCGGCTCAATCGCCGTCCCGTCTGGTGACTCCCAAGGCGGAGGGGCTTCCCGGGCATGCCGGCGGCCGCTCCGGTCAGTCAGTGCTCAGGTGGGGGGACCGCGGGGAGATTGGAGCGGAGAGGAAAGGGGAAGGGGAGGCCTCCAATGACTATCACCATAGAGCAGGAAGCGCACTCGCAGAGCAGCCGCAGCCCTGGCTGGGGTTTGGAAGCCGCAGAGCCGGAGTTTGGGGGAGAGAAAGAAAGACTTCTGCTGCTTTCCTTGCGCGCAGCCAAAAGCGGAAGCAGCAGAAGTCTTTCTTTCTTTCTCTCCCCCAAATTCTGGCTCTGCGGCTTCCAAACCCCAGCCAGGGCAGCGGCCGCTCTGCGAGTGCGCTTCCTGCTCTATGGTGATGGCTGGAGCTGGAACTGGAACTGGAACTAAACAGACCGGCCGAGAGACGCCACGGAGCTGCCAGACTCCAGTAAGACGCGCGTCTCGCGGCCCGGCCCGCCTCCTGCACCCCGAAAATAATAAGCCCCCCCCCCGATAATAAGGCCAAGGCCATATTTCGGGGGTCAAAAAATATAAGCCCCTGTCTTATTTTCGGGGAAACACGGTACCTAAACAGATATTCAATGCTGCCAAAAAGGCCAACACAGTCCTGGACTGCATTAACAGAGGGATAGAATCAAGATCACATGAAGTATTAATACTACTTTATAATGTCTTGATAAGACCACACTTGGAATACTACGTCCAGTTTTGATTGCCACAATGTAAAAAAGATGTTGAGATTCTAGTAAAAGTGCAGAGAAGAGCAACAAAGATGATTACAGGACTGGAGGCTAAAACGTGAACAGTTGCAGGAATTGGGTACGTCTAGTTTAATGAAAAGGACTAAGGGTAACATGATAGCAATGTTCCAATATCATAAGGGGCTGCCATAAAAAAGAGGGAACCAACCTATTCTCCAAAGCACCTGAAGGCAGGACAAGAAGCAATGGATGGAAACTAATCAGAGAGAGATTCAACCTAGAGCTAGGGAGAAATTTCCTGACAGTGAGAACAATTAATCAGTGGAACAACTTGCCTCCAGAAGTTGTGAATGGTCCAACACTGGAAGTTTTTAAGAAGATATTGGACAACAATTTCTCTGAAATGGTGTAGGTTTTCTTGCCTGAGCAGGGGGTTGGACTAGAAGATCTCCAAGGTCCCTTCCAACTCTGTTATTCTGTATTTTGTAATGATCCATTGCAGGGGTGAAATTCAAAATGTTTCCCTACCGGTTCTGTGGGCGTGGCTTGGTGGGTGTGGCAGGGGAAGGATACTGCAAAATCTCCATTCCCACCCCACTCTGGGGCCAGCCAGAGGTATTTGCCGGTTCTCTGAACTACTCAAAATTTCCGCTACCAGTTCTCCAGAACCTGTTAGAACCTGCTGAATTTCACCCCTGATCCATTGACTGTACTCTCATCTTATTCATTCTTGTATATAGCAGAATAAACTTTTGCCCTACATTGCACTGATTTGGAATGTTGAACAGTTTTCCCCAAACACATCTCTAGTTTCTTTCATTTTTACTGGGCATAAACAAAACACACACAAGATATTGACCTTCATTACCCATCATGTGTTTGTTAATCAAGGCTTTCATTTAATTCTTTTTAATAGCAGAAAAAGGAGCCATCTAGGCCCATGATGGCGAACCTATGGCACGCGTGCCACAGGTGGCACGTGGAGCCATATCTGCGGGCACGCGAGCTGTTGCCGTAGCTCAGCTCCAACGCACATGCGCGCGCCGGCCAGCTGATTTTTGGCTGGCCCCGCCCAGCCGCCCCTCCCCTCCCAGGAATCTCCATGTGGCCCGTTTTGGATACCAGGTAAGTACAGGGCTCGCATGGAGGCTCTTGGAGGGTGTTTTCGGCCTCCTGAGGGCCTCCAGGGGGGCAGGGGAGGCTGTTTTCACCCTCCGGAGGCTCCAGGAAAGCCTCTAGAGCCTGGGGAGGGTGAAAAACGGGCCTACCGGGCCCACCGGAAGTCAGGAAATGGGCCGTTTCCAGCCTCCGGAGGGCCTCCAGGGGGGCAGGGGGCTGTTTTCACCCTCCGGAGGCTCCAGGAAAGCCTCTGGAGCCTGGGGAGGGTGAAAAACAGTCGTACCGGGCCCACCAGAAGTCAGGAAATGGTCCGTTTCCGGCCTCTGGAAGGCCTTTGGGGGGGCTTCAGGGAGGCCTGCTAGGCCCAAAACAGGGCATGGGGGGGTCGTGCGCACATGCACGGGGGGGTTGTGCACGCATGTGCAGGGAGTGGGGCAACACAGGGTCACACATGCATGCACAGGGGGCATGGCGCATGGGGGGGCATTGAATTATGGGTGTGGGCGCTTTCGGCACCCGAGGGAAAAAAGGTTCGCCATCACTCATCTAGGCTGTATCTGTGCCTCCTGCTGCAGTATGCCTCACTAGTAGCAAAGACAATAATAGACTACTATAAAGTTGGCAAATTATCCATTGGTTTAATTTACTAATTATTCTGGCTGCTGGAGAAAATAATCAATTCATACTTGCATCTTGGTGGTAAAACAATAATTTACCCTTACAAAATATTTCTTGTACTGAGATTGCCTTTTACTGTATATTTTGCAAGCTTTAGATGAATGGTTCTCAATCAATTTTATGAGTTTCATAGGTGGCACTGAGGTGTCGTCTGGCTAGTGCACAGGTAAATCACATATTCAGTCTTTAAACTTACTCTAAATGATAAGAGAAATTTTCTACAATTATACCGTATAAATATTCTTTTTGTTTCTGTCATGGTTCTTTGAAAGACTAGTTGGTGGAACTGGACCTAGATAATCAAACCAGATGGTAATATTCAACCCTTTTGGAAAAGTTTGCCAAGCCAGGAACATTGGCAAGAACCTAAAAGCCAATTTGCAGAGTTTTAAAATAAGGCCGAGGACTGAGTGAAATAATTGTCCTCTTTGCCTTAAAACCATACTTTTTTTTCCAAACATTTAAAAAGTAAATTCAAGGAATAATATAAACTTTATTTTACAATGAAACAACTGGACTTCCTATTAATAGCACTATAGCTTCTATGTATTAATCTACAAATACACTGTTAATAACAAAGGTGTTATCAAATTGCAACAATAATTTACAAATTATAATGAGCAATCCATTACTTAAGTATAGCCACTTGCTACAAAAGACTCTTCCATTGGGTGTCAGTCTTATAGATGAACAGGCAGAAATAAAAAGTATGGTAGGCAGATTGTGGAGGTTTATATAATTTCCCTGCCTTCTGTTTATAAACACTTGCATCATGTTTTGGCACCATCTTCAGGAAAACTGAATAGAAGTCTCAGAAAAGAATATTTTTATTAAGCAGACATATGCTGTTAGTGTTAGAAAAGGAGAAACAGCACTGAATACAGAGAAACTAGAATAAGCTTTTCACAAATGCTCCCAGATGTCCAATCTGTTGCCTCTAACCTAAAATATGCATGATTTTTCCAGATTGAAGTTAAGTATGCTTTTAAGAGATGTTCTGGAGAGGGATATGGATTTGAAAGCATCCAGATTGAAGTTCAGTATGCTTTTAAGAGATGTTCTGGAGAGGGATCTGGATTTGAAAGCATAATTGAGAGTAGGACTTTTTTCCCCTTCGGTAAAACGGGGATGGACGTGGCCAGTGTGTGACGCATTCGGCCTGCGGGCTGCAAGTGACACCCCTGCTTTAGGACATAATAGGATTAACCCACTACCATTTAGCAAAAGACAGAGAGCTCATTACATTTCACAATCTGCTAAGGGCATTTCAGACATTGCACAATCCCCAGCAGCATTTCAGAAACTGTATAAAAATCCTTGCACTCATCAAGCTAATTTGTCAGCTGTCCCATAACCTGCACGCTGTGTGTATGTTGGTTCTGCTCATCAATAAATGGACCTTCTTTCTTAAGCAGTCTCCATTTTATTCCTGGCTTGGAACTGGAACTGGATTTTTTCCCCAACAATTGGAAGGGAAGAAGAGGCAAGGTGGGGGTTGGAGGTGTTTGCCTCTTTAGCCTCAAAGTAAATTAGTGCCAATGGTTTTTTGTTCTGGAGCAAGATAGGTGGTAGCAGTATACATGTAGTCATGACTTACAACCACAATCAAGCCCAATATTTCTGTTGTTGCCGCTGTTAAGTTAGTAACATGGTTGTTAAGTGAATCTGGCTTCTCCATTGACTTTGCTTGTCAGAAAGTCACAAAGGGAGATCCACCTGACCCTGGGACACTGCAACCATCATAAATATGGGTCAGTTGTCAAGCATCTGAATTATGATCAAGTGACCCATGGGGATGCTGCAACGGTGGTAAGTGGGTGTGGGGGAAAGGCCATAAGTCACTTTTTTTAATGCCGTTATAACTTTGAATGGTCACTAAATGAACTGTTGTAAGTCAAGGACCACCTGTACTATGTAGGATCTCTCCAAGACTGGGAAGGTGCAGAAGGGTTGTGGGTGGAGAATCTAGAGCCCACCTCATGACAAAATGCTACATCCCATGTGTGTGTTTGCACTACAAGTGTGGACTCCCAGTGACCGTGTGGACTAGTCCCTGCTGTTTTCTTGGCAAGATTTCAGAACTGGCTTGCCATTGCCTCCTTTCTAGGGCTGAGAGAGAATGACTAGCCCAAAATCACCCAACTGCCTTCATGTCTAAAGTGGGACTAGAACTCAGGGTCTCCCAGCTTCTAGCCCGTTACCTTAAACTGCTACACCAAATTGACACTCATCCCCATTACACTTTACTAAACCTATTTTCAATATGGTATCTGAGGAGGGGCTTTACCGGGACAAGAAGAAAGTGGATTATCACCTCCTGAGTGGAATATTGTGCTTTCACTGAGCTAGTCTAAAATTGTTTGTCATTTTTGCAGCTATGTAGCATTGTTGATTCATATTAAGTTTGTTGATTCATAAGCTACATTTGTACTAAATGGCTGGTTTAATCATCTGCTTCCTCAGGCCATTGACTTACCACCATGTGCCAAGAAGCTAGCAATCACTTATCACCTGGTCAGCTGAGAAGCAGCCATATTCTAAGTTTCCCATCTGCTACATAAAACATTTCCTGGAGCACGTTTCTCAACCTTGGCAGCTTGAAGATGTGTGAACTTCAACTCCCAGAATTCCCCTGCCAGCATAGCTGGTTGGGAAATTCTGGGAGTTGAAATCCACACATCTTCAAGTTGTCAAAAGTTAAGAAATACTGTGCTGGGATATTTTTGCCAGAGCAGAAGAAAAAAAAAACCACCATGATGGTGCAATTGAAATTAGCATTATTGTAGGTAGAGAAGGAAGGGCTTGTGCAGTCATACATTGTTTTGCCTCTTTTGGGACCCTGTAAAACAGAAAAACAATACCCAAGATGGTGACTTTATCTGACTCAGATACAGGAAAATACATTTGTTCTTACTCTCCGGGAAGCAATTTGCATAACATGGTTGAGTGGGAAGAATTAATTTAGCTCTAGATTAATTATGGGAATTAAGCCACTTAGAATGTTAGCATATTCTATTAGTCTGCCCTGTGACTTAACCACTAGCTAACTGGGTGATTTGAACTGGCCCATATTCAGATTCTTTGTTATTTTTTCAAGATCCTTTCACTTCAGCTGTTATTAAGCCAGGTATGACAGCCACTTTGGTTTAGTGTTTAAAGACTAATAAGTAGGAGACCACAAGTTCTAGTCCTGTTTTAGGCATGAACCTGTTGGATGATTTTGAGTCAATTATTCTCTCTCAGCCCTAGGAAGGAGGAAGAAGGCAACCCCAAATTACTTATAAAAAATTTTCCAAGAAAATTTTATAGACTTGTCCAGGCAACTGCTAGGAGTAAAGATTGACTCAAAAGCACACAAAAAAGAGGGGGGGGGAGAAACTCCTCAGCCCTTCCTTCTACTTTTGATTTTCTTTTCCTCAGCGAAGATCTTTTTATTTGTCTCTGTTAAACATTATTCAGGTAATCTGACAACTTCTGATATGGAGAGAGTTGCATTTATCCACTTACATACAGTACATACAGAAGTGTTTGTAACATGGCTGGATTGCCAACAGGGAAGAATTTGCTAGGAACAATCTCAGGCCTGGAGAGATTTGTGTGAGTCTTCAACTCTAAGCTTGATTTGGGTCATGTTATGCAGTGATTATATAACATATTTAACCTGGTTACTGAATGAATCAATTTTCTAAGGAATAAAGGAACATAAAAGCATATTTTGTGAACAGAATCAGTTCTCATGGAGGGATATGTAACTTTTTCAAACTGGAGTGACTTAATGAAAACTAAGAGTGTTTGTGCTATCCTAGAGTACAAAGAGACAATTCTAGACTATTTAGCTAGCTTTAAAACATATTTTTTTCTCCTGTGATGAACAAATGTGTCTGAAAGCACCTTCAATATTTCTTTAAACTTAAGAAACATAATATATCTTAAATATCTGGTGAACAATGTTTTTGGGAGCCATGCAAATATCTGAATCAGTACACAGAACTCTTTCAACATTGATATTCAATGAATGAATGAATGAATGAATGTTCTTGATTGATTCTGTAAGCAAAGATGCTAAATAGCATTGAGATCTTGTAGGCACTACAGTATAAGCCAGTGATGGCGAACCTTTTTTGGTTCGCGTGCCAAAAGGGCGAAGAGCCCTCTCTGTGGGCCCGCGCGCTGTCGCATTGGGCCGTTTTTTGCACTCCGGGGCTTCAGGAAGCCTCCCTGAAGCCTCCGGAGTGCAGAAAACGGCCCAACGGCAAACCAGAAGTGCGTTTTTCCGAACTTCCGGTTTGCCCATTGGGCCATTTTTCGCACTCCGGGGCTTCTTCCCTGAAGCCTCCAGAGGGCAAAACGGCCTTCCTCAGGGCTGAAAATCAACTGGCCAGCGCGCCCATGCGTGCTGGAGCTGACATAGGGCAACACCTTGCATGCCCTCTGATATGGCTCCGTGTGCCACCTATGGCACGCGTGCCATAGGTTCGCCATCACAATATATAAGCTCTTATATATTGATTACATCCCTACCCTTTTATTCACACAAACCTTGTGAATTTATGTGCCATTTTGCAGCCAAATGGATGCTGATTGAGATATCAGAGTATTATGCTGATGACATATACTACTCAGTTGCATCTGTTACAGCTCCTTGAGTACATATATTTCTGATATACAACTTGGGCTGACTTATTGTACTAAATAATTATCTTAAATCTCTTTCTCATAATTATTTTGTTTGCATTACATTATATAATCAGGACCCTCAGTTTCAAATGTGGTAGCACAAGTACAGTATATGATGTGGAAAACACTATACTTACGCAGAACTTATACTATCAACTTACAATTTGTACATTTGTAAAAACAATTTGAATTGACTACAGCCTTCAAAAAGTCAGTCACAACCTAAATTTGAACTTATGACTGTCACCCCGCCCCCAGTCATGTGATCGCAACTCTGGTCAGTTGTACCATTCCATGGTCCTGCAAAAAACACCATTGGTTAATCTGGATTTACAGTTTTACACTTATGACTGATTTTACTTATGACTATTAAAAATGGTAGTAAAATTGGGTCTGGCCACAGACTTCACAGGTAGGATTGTAAAATGTATTCAGATAAAAGCATATCCCAAATTCTTTCACATGGGTGGGAAAGAAATGGCTTTCCAGATGCCACTGAACCAGAACTGCCAGAATCTTTCACTATGCATGTAATTCAACAACATAGCAAGGCCACTGGTTCCTGAAGATATGTCTCTTTTAGGTCAGTTCTTTGTGCTAATTGTACAGCAATCTCTTAAATCAAATGAAGATGTTGGGGTTGCATTTACATTCCTCCCAATTATTATGCTACTTCTCTTGCATGCAAAGGACTGTTGGCCTGTACTTGAGGGTTGGCTACATTGGCCTACAAATCCCAGAATGCCTCACCATGCATTGTAGACCAACAAAACTAGAGAATCCCAGGTAGGACAATGTTGGGTTATGGTTTTAATCAAGTTTCTAGTCGATATCAGCATGTGGATAATGCTGAGATGAATTAGTCTTTGCTTAACAACCAAAATTGGGCCTGACAACTCTGTCACTAAATGATACAATCATTACGGAGATATCACATAGCAACAGCAATAGCACTTAGACTTATATACCGCTTCACAGTGCTTTATAGCCCTCTCTAAGCGGTTCACAGAGTCAGCATATTGCCCCCAACAATCTGGGTCCTCATTTTACCCACCTCGGAAGGATGGAAGGCTGAGTCAACCTTGAGCCGGTGAGATTTGAACTGCCGAACTGCAGCTAGCAGTCAGCTGAAGTAGCCTGCAATACTGCACTCTAACCACTGCGCCACCTCGCCACCACAATGGCCTTACCTCACTTCCATTGTAATAGTTAAAGGAATCACCCATGGTTGTTAAGCAAGACACGTGACCGCAACTTGCAATTTTACTGCCAGCTTCTCCATTGATTCTGCTTGTCAGAAGTCAGCTGTGAAAGGCACAAATGGCAATCATGACCACAGGACACTACGACAGTCATTAAACATCACCGGTTCTGAAGTGCTGGAATCACGATCACATGACCGTGGGGATGCTGCCGTTGTAAGTGTGAGGACCAGTCATAAACATGCTTTTTCAGTACCAGAATAATTTCAAACCACCACTAAACACAGGGCAGTTGTTAAGCAAGGACTACCTGTACAGTTCAATATTTTTACATTCAGAATACAGGACATCTTTAAAAAAAATAACCGCAGAGAAAGCAGAGATATTCATATATACTAAAAAGAGGAGAAAGAAGCCAAAAGATGGAAGGATTGCTGGAGGAAATGATACATGGATAGGCTAGCTAACTCCTTTAAACAGAAGGAAGAAATTAACCCATCAGTCTGTAAATGATTAGCACAAGGAAAAAATACTTGTCACAAGCTGCCTCCTTGTGTTCATCCACAGGGAGAATTCTAGGCAGTTTCCTGAGAGAAGGGAAATTAGGGGTTGAAGATGACAAATTTCACCTACTTAGCTTCTGTTGATTACAGAGTCCATAGCCAGGAATACCTGCACTTTGACACAGTATTGTATTATTCTCTAAAACCTTACAATCTCACATGACTTCTGTTGCAATTTTCTGAACTCACATCCTGTTTACTGGCTCCTGTCTGCTCATGCATATTCTCTGGGTTTTACTACACCTCCTTGCCTTCCATCACACAAGGAATCATTTCTTGCCTTTTGCAGCTATGCCTTCCTACATACAATAAAATTATGCATCCGATAATATTTGTGTATATTCTCTGCTTTTCCAAGGCATTTGTTTTCATTAAAGACTATCTGAGCCTAAGTAAAATGAAGAACAATTTCTTCTGAGTCAAACCACTAGTCTATTTTAGGGCAGTGTTAATTATAGTTGCTGGTACCAGGTCTCCTGTGTTTCAGAAAATGAAACACTCTAAACTTTTCTTGAAATGTTGGAGATTTAAATGGGTATTATTTGCATACAAAACAGATTTTGAAGCTTCTTCATCAATCCCAACCTCTCAGTTTATCTAGTCAAGATTTAATAGGCATAGGCCAAAGTGTAATTAATATTATTCTCCTGAGCCAACTGATGTTCAAACTTTGGTTGATTTCTGAGATATATAAAATTCTTTCTTAGGCACACCCTGTCAAAGAAATACTATTTTGTATTTCTGTATTGATTTGACCGACAAATCATAACTTTTAATTCCTGCACACCATACTAGAAAAGTTTCCATATCAAATGTCTGAATGATATAAAAAGTTTGCAAGCTAAACAGATACATTTCTACTGGCCAATTTTGAAAGAGAGTTTCATCCAGCAGCAAAAGTTAAAAGTATTTGCAAGTTAAAAATGTTAGAAAATTTGTGTGTCACCTGAAAACATTGTATGAGATTGGCAGCCATTTAACTTTGTAAATAAATAAATATATTTGTTTCCTATGCTACTAATGAAATCATAACTGAAAATGCAGACATCTATATAGTTCTGTAAAGGAAATTAAACAAATATACATTTTTATGTTAGCATGTTCACAGTATCTTTTTCTTTTCGTATTTTTTGATGTAGTGGTTAAGGCATCAGGCTAGAAACTGGGAGATGGTGAATTCTAGTCCCACTTTAGGCATGAAGCTAGCTGGGTGATTTTGAGCCAGTCACTCTCTCAGCCCTAGGAAGGAGGCAATGGGAAGCTACTTCCAAAATATTGCCAAGCAAGTTCAAGAACCTATCCAAGTAGTCACTAGGAATTAAAAAAAACTGACTTGAAGGTACGCACACACACATTCACAAATATTTTCTAAGTGTCTTGTGAAAGAAGCACATTTGAGCATACAATCAATACTGTTAGTTAGTTATCCACAGAGTACAATTACAATTCACATTAACCAAATACCAGCCAATTAATTAGCCAAACTACTGTTGCTAGAAAATAACTTTGTTTTTTGTTTCTTTTTTGTGGGGACTTATGACTGGCACATACAAGTGAAAATATATAATCTGCATACTTTTCAGGTTTTTGTGTTTCATGCTTTTAAGCATATTATTTTGTTAAATTTGCATGTGGGGGCTTTCTTTTTGCATGTTATTGTTTTTTGTAAACTACTATTTCTGGTGAAAAGCAGTAGTGAAACATTTTAACAAGTTAAGGCATGCAAACATTCTTTTAAGAAGTAAAAAATCAGCATCCTATAGAACATTCTCCCCAATCTGGACATTTGTCAAATGTAAATGTTCAACTCCCAGGATTTCCACAATGCCTATGCTAAGTAGAAAACTGTATGTTCATTTTATCAAATTTTGCTATGTCTGTTTTAATCTGTACAGGTAATCCTCAACTTACAACAATTCATTAAGTGACCTTTCAAAGTTACAACAGCACTGAAAAAGTGACTTATGACTGTTTTTCACGTTTATGACTTTTGCAGCATCCCCGTGGCCACGTGATTTACATTTGGATGCTTGACATCTGGTTCATATTTATGACCATTGCTGTGCCCCAAGGTCACGTGATCATCTTTTGCTACCTTCTGACGAGCAGAGTCAATGGGGAAGCCAGATTCACTTAACAACCTATTACTAACTTAACAACTGCAGGGATTCACTTAACAAATGTGGCAAGAAAAGTCGCAAAATGGGGCAAAACTCACCTAACAAACTTGTCACTTAGCAACATAATATCTTGGCTCAATTGTGGTCATAAGTCAAGGACTACCTGTAATTGATAAAAACACCTGGCTGGAACCTAAGCAAGGCTCTATTTGATTAGTTCCTGGATGGAAAGTTGCTAAAGAACCCTCAAGTTCCATGGTGATGGGCGCCATGGATAGAATTAGATTTGGATGACAACACTTGCATTCAAATACAGACTCAGTCATGCAGTTTACTCTGTGACAGTCGGCTAGTTACTAATTTACCGAATGTATTTCATAAGGTTGTTGTGAGGTCTGGGATTGGATTAAATGTGAAAAAAAGAGCCTGGATATATCATCCATATAACATTGCCATGTAAATGAAAAAAATATATAATAATTCTCAATCAGAAAGACTCAATCTCATATTTTTCAATAAGCTTTTTTCCATGATCTAATATACAAATGCAAAGGTAGTAAAGTGCTCTTCTGGTGCAAACTTGGATGAAATACATTGAAGTCAGCTTTTTGTATTTTATGTAAATAATCTTCAATAGCAACCTGGAAAGAAAGAGGATATAATAATCATTATTATATATAAACAATACATTAAATATATTATAAACAATGAAATATATAAACAATAATTATTGTTATTGTTGCTATAAAATGCCAATGTATTAAAGGCAAATGGAACACTGATTTATAGGACACCATGTCATGCTAGTAGAATATGAAATTCATATTTACTTTTCAGATAGAAACTTTAAATTTCACTCTGTACAGTGGAAAGTGTTACTCTCACAAACACAAACTGGCTACAGACAGTTCTCGACTTACAGCCACAATTGAGCCCCAAATTGTTGTTGCTAAGTGAAACATTTGTTAAATGATTTTGCCCCATTTTACAACCTTTCCTGCCACAGTTGTTAAGTGAATCACTGCAGTTGTTAAATTAGTAACACAGTTGTTAAGTGAATTTAGCTTCCCCATTGACTTTGCTTGTCAGGTCACAAAAAGTGACCACACGACTCCCAGACACTGCAATCGTCATAAATATGAGTCACCAAGCATCTGATCGTGTGACCATGGAGATGCTGTAATGGTCGTAAGTGTAAAAATGATCACGTCACTTTTTTCAGTGCTGTTGTAACTTTGAACAGTCACTAAATAAACTGTTGTTAAGTTGAGGACTACCTGAATTAAGTTTCTGATACATTTAACATAGTTATTTTATTTGGGAAGAAAAGTCCAACCTTCCTTCCTAATGAGAAGCCAGATGGCAAAATTTGATCCTATCTATATCCCTGCAACACCACAACGTTCCTCGTAATTGTTGGAGGCCCAAAAAATAGTTTTGGGAAAGGATTCCCATCTCAACTTTAGACAATTTGTTCCACCAAAAGAAATCACAACCATATTGACTGTACTTTTTTTTTTAATCCCAATCTACATTGTGTTTGTGTTAACACATCATTAATTATGACACAGTGTTTACCAGAACACTTGATTAAATCAAATGTTATGAAAGAAAAGCCAAAGGGGATAGGTGAATAAGCAAGGCTATCTGAAAATGTGGCTAGATATTTGTCATAAGGCTTTGTAGTTCAGACAGTCTCAGAATGGTCTTTGAAGGCTGAATGCCATTATCACAATTTTTTGTGAATTAAAAAAAAAAAAGCAATACAGCCACTTACCGTACAAAGGAAGGCAGGAAATGCTTTGGCAGGGACATTCTTCTTGAAGGACCTAGCCTGGAAAGACAGACAAAAGGATGCATTTAAAACTAAGGCATGTGTCAAGGTGAGACGCTTTCTCATGAATTGGGTTCTGGGATGAACTGGTAAATTACTATTCTACTAAAGGAAGAAAAGAGTTGACTGAACACCTTCATACACACTTCAAAGCTAAGACAAAGTGGGAAACAGAGATGTGAGTAGAGAGAGCTGGCAGTTAGATTTTAAAAAGGAGAAAGAAAAGCAGATAAAATAGTAGATAGGATAGGACATGACATGTTTCTAGTGCCGGCGGAAAATATGACTTTAAAAAATGATTACACAGAGATTATATGTTCATAGAAGGTTATTGTTAAATAAAATTGTAATCGTTTATAAAGAATTGGCTGTCTGGGTGAACGAGAGACACTGCATAATAACTGCCCCCCCCACGTGCCTTAACCCTATATGGAAAATAACTTATAAAGAGAAAACTCTTTTTAAGAAATGTACATCATTTGGAAAATTTACAGGTGGTTCTTGACTTATGGCCATTCATTTTAAGTTGTGATGGCACTGAAAAAATGACTTATGATCGGTTCTCAGACTTATGACCATCACAGTGTCCCTACAGTCATGTGATCAAAATTCAGGCGCTTGGCAACTGGCATGTATTCATGAAAGCTGTAGGACACCAGGGTCATATGATAGTCCTTTGCGATCCAAGGGGACTTCTGACAAGCGACGTCAATAGGCCAAGCAGACTGGTTAACAACCATGATTCACTTAATGACCATGGCAAAAAAAGTCATAAAATGGGACGCAACTCACTTAACCCATTGCTCTGATCATACTTTGAGGACTATGTGTATTGCATTGGGTATCAGAAATCTGGGTTAGCTACAAGCTTCATCATTTCTGATATATTGCAAATCAGAATATTTATTTTGAAAGACAAAATAACAGCATCAGATTATGAAAAAAAGATAAGAGCGTATTGTTGAGAAACATCCTCCTACTCTTGTCTGGTAATTGCCTTTGACTACGAGAGACATGATCATGAAACTCCTTCCTTCCTCCCTCCCTCACCTGTGAATCGTATCTTTTCACTTCCCTATCAAAAGCCACACTCTTCACTATTAGCATAGCTGGCAAATCAAGGATAGAACAATTAGGGCAGGAGTCCCCAAACTTGGCAACTTTAAGACTTGTGGACTTCAACAGTGCTATTTCATTCCAATTTGTGACATATACATCAGCACAAAATCTGGCCTGGAGTTTCCTACTCCGAGTTTAACTTTGAACTGATGATGACCAAAAAGTTTTCCTTCTTTTCAAGTTGGTTTCACTTCCCAAAGCGTAAAGACATTTCACAACTTTAATGCCACCCTACTTCTGCTCTTACTCAGAGTTTTGCTCCTGTTAATTTCCTCACTTTCTCATACCCTTTGCGCAAGTTGGAAGCATCCCCACGGCTTTTAATTTTTTTATCCTAATGAATCAACAGAGCCACACAAACCAAACAAAGTAATTGCGGTAATTCTGCTCTGCTTTCTTCTCTTTTCCAGTTATGCTAGAAGTCGGAAAGTAGAACTGCAGAGATTATTTCTATGCAACCGCATGATTCACTTAACAACTGCAGTGATTTGTTTAACAATTGTGGCAAAAAAGTCGTAAAATGAAGCACAACTCATTTAACAACTGCTTTGCTTAGCAATGGAAATTGGGGGCTCAATTGTAGTCCTAAACTGAGGACTATCTGTACAGATAATCCTAAATTTATGCTGAGTGATTGATCCAATTTTATAACCTTTTCTTGAGGTAGTTGTTAAGTGAACACAGCAATCACATGACCATATGGCCGTAAATGCTGGCCGGTTGCCAAGCAACCAAGATGCAGTTATGTAACAGGGGGAGTAGCCATCAGAACTAGGCCATAAGAACCTTGGGGGGGGGGGTCCTCTGTAACTTCAAATGGTTGCTAAGTGAGCAACTTAAGTCAAGGCCTACCTGTATGTCTCAAACTCCTGCTTTTGAGCAACTGAGAAATGAAATATTGGATCAAAATGAGTCTTTCCTGATCTACAGAGTTCTTATGGCTATCTATCACCAGAAAGACAACCCCCCCTCCCATTTGCAGTATTAAATTAGGCATGGAAGGCAAAGAAGAGGAGAAGGGAAAAACAAAACATTAGCAGGAATTATATTTATCAAGGCTACATACAGTTTTGACATTATAACATGGATAATTTATGTAAGCTTAAAAGCAGATGGATTTCGCCCTCTGTTGGCCGTTGAAGAATATGCTCCTAACAACTGCTTGTAACTACAGTAGTTGCAACATTTATTTACATTTAACTTTCCTATATACTAATCGGTAATTGCATATCTTATTCATACTTTCTCCATATTAGTTTGCATGCTTTCTTCTAAAGTCTATATGAAATCTAAACACACTACACATGTTCCAAAATGTAAACACATTTTATAAATGTTATTTCCCAAATAATTATCTTTGCCTGTATTTTCCCAATATATACATTTGCTACACAATTTCTCTCAAGTACACTTTTTCACTGGAGGATCAAACTGCTGCTTTGCAGCTATTGTTCTGCTATGGGTAAGGATTTGTCCTACAGCATTAAAAATGAAATCTTTGTATGGCAGAACTCCCATCAAAGAGGGGACAAAGTAAACAAAAAAAGCATTACTGTCAATATTATTTCTAACGGTCTGGACAGGAAACACTTATTCCAAAGAACCAGTATCACAAAATTCTAAACACTAATATTTATTTTTAAAAAGTTTGAAGTTACAACTCAAAAATTCCAGCATCCAGCTTTATTTTCAAAGAAGGCAGAAATATACAGACAATTAATGATAACAAAACTTGTCTTTTTTCTCATGTCCAACCAGAGGAAGCCAGTTCTTTTTTAAATTTGGGGTTCTTGGCATCTGTTCATTTGTATAACTTAAGTTATCCAAGTTCCACTATGGTTTACATTAACCTTGTGTACTACCAGCCAATACGTCCACATTGCTGGAGAGGAATTCTGTCCTCACATATTTGGAGAGCCCGGTCTACAATATTGTTAATGAAATGTTGATAAAATCCAGAAACTCACGTGTTCCAGATGAACATGGGCTTGACTTGCAATGTCGTATACAATATCTTTTATTTTCTTCGCCTCATTGTTTCTTATGAAATCCTCTTGTGAAACACCATGCTGACATACATGGAAGGAAAACAGGAACAAATTTTGAATGTTCCTGGGAAATACACTGGAAGAATATACTATTGTTTTGAAGCTATATTACATGGATAGACATGTTATATACCCGTGATGGCGAACCTATGGCACGCGTGCCACAGGTGGCACACAGAGCCCTCTCTGCGGGCATGCGAGCTGTCGCCCCAACTCAGGCGCATGCATGCACGCCTCCTGCCAGCCAGCTGGTTTTCAGGTCTCTGCCGCGCATGCGTGGGGGGCAGGGCACATGCGGGAGATGGGCGTGCATGCGTGGGGGGGCATGGGTTGTGCGTGCATGCGCAAGGGGTGGGACACATGCGCAGAGTCGTGTGTGAATGCACAGGGGCAGGGGTCGCATGCAGGGCACGCAGTCATGCATGCATGTGCGGGGGCGGGGCGCAGGGCGCAGGGGGGTCGCACGCGCATGGCATTATTGGTGCGCACGCGCGCTTTCAGCATGCGATGACAAAAAGGTTAGCCATCACTGTTATATACTATATAACGTGATATCTTTTGCAGTCTTAAGGATAGTTCAGAAAGTGTGATCTTATGTTTATGTCAACAGACAATTCCACAATAATTTCCCCTCATAAAACACTGCTTGGTTTCAGGAAGGTTTTACAATAGTCTTTGGCAGAGAATTAGCAGTGGCAGTTGAACAAATCTAAATAGTAGCAAAGTGGAAAAGGCTTTATTACAAAGCATCGTGTCACTGAGTCAATAAAATATGAAAGGAATGAATAAATGCTTTAATGCTTTTCTCAGTAACAAAAATGTGAATGAGGTAAATATTACATTGAGCAAGGAGCTGAGAGATTAACCGTTCTAATTTGCTCCATTACGTGAAATTGCTAATAAGAAATATAAATACCAGCTAAAGTTTGGGTAGTCTTGCTCCTCCTTATACCTATTGCGCACTTGGGTAGCAGGTATGCAGCTTCCAGTACCATTTCTGGAGCCTCCTCAGATTATGAGAAATATAATCTGAATATAGGTGTGCTAATTCTGTACCATTTCAACAATACCCAATTTCTCTCTCTCTTTCTCTCTCTCTCTCTCTCTCTCTCTCTCTCTCACACACACACACACACAAATGGCTAAACATTTTGGCCCCGAGTATAGTTACCATGTCACTTGCAAATGCCTTCTGGTCTTCAGCAAACTGTATACAGGTGGCCCTCACTTAATGACCATTCATTTAACAACTGTTTGAATTTATGTCAGTACTGAACAAATGATAACAATTAAGCTTGGTTCGCAAAGTTGTACCCACTGCAGCACACCCAAACTCATATGTTACTTGGCAATCCACCTGTACTTACAACCATAGGGGTGCTTCAACTCCCCTTACCCGTTTTCTCTCCCCACAGATCTGCTCTTTTTGCCCACCCTGCACTCCACTGGCCCTGTCATCCCCATCTGGCCTTCACCATCTTCTTCCTCCCACTGCCGATGAGGTGTGCCCGGTCTGGCCCTTCGTGAGGCAGCTGTTGGCTTCTTCACAAGGCCACATTGTCCAAATCCCATACAGCCTTCTTGTGGGGCTTTGGAAGGCAGAGCCCAGGGCAGCAGGGCGAGTGGAGAACAGGGCTGGCAGAAGTGGTGGAGTGCCAAGTGGTGAAAAGGGCAGAGAGGCGGAGGAGATATGCAGGTGGGGGGAAATTGAAGAGGAGGCAGAGGAGGCAGTCGCTTATTCTACCAAGGCTTAGGGCTGGGAGGAACGAACCTGGGAATGGTTTGGATTGGGGTGGATCCTCGCCTAATGATCAGGTGGGATCTGATTAACAATGGCAACGGGGAGTGCCAGGATTACCATCACTAAGCAATGCAGTTGTATTTTATCATGCTTTAGAACTGCATTGCTTAGCAACAAAATTCTAATCCCAGTTATTGTTGTTTAACCAAGGACTATGTCAGGCCGAAGCCATTTTCTTTGGATCTTTGGCCTGCCACACTTTATGCTAGTTTAAAATGTATTCTTTGCTGTGGGAATTTGGGAGGGGCAGTTGCATGAGGGATGTCTGCATGTAGCCACAACAAATTCCTTCTAGATTGTCAAGGTCATCCTTTGTCCTGCACCTGCACGGAAGAAGGTGGAGTTCCAGCCGAGCTACCAGAGGGTGAAGCAATGAAGATTGGTTCATGTGATGAACTTGGGGGTGTGGGGACAAAGGCTTGAACTTTCAACTGGGTGGAGAAACCCCGAAGGCTTCAGATTCGGGATTTCTCCCAGCCGTGCTGACATGGCTCTGTTAATAAATTGGAACTTTGAGGAATGCCTTGCCTCGGACTCTGATTTAATTCCAGATGCTATTCGGAACCCTGACAGACTACCTGAATGCATAAAAATAAATGAAAATATAGACATAAAGCTTTTAAGCTTGTAAGCAGAAAGAACATGTATTTTTTGATATAGAGGTCAACAAATGAACTGGAATGTCATGGCAAGGTTTTTAGGCATCTAAGAGGACAATAATGATAAGGTGTTTTAAAGATTAGATTTCAAATGTTCCAATAATTTCCCATCTAGTAATCTTATTCCCAAAACAAAATGTAAGTCATGATGTACAAGCACTTCCACTGAAGGACCAATTCTGAAATCCTATTAAAAATAGAAATGATACACAACTGTCAGCAGAATTTGCATGTTGCTACCTGATCTATCAACATGACATCAAGAGTATGAATATGGTTACAAACTGGATCTCAGCTTTACTGTCTTACCAGCATGCAAATATCCATGGGGAGAAACACCTTCCTTCTGCTAGCATGGTATGGAGTTGCCCTTAAACACGTTACAATGCCTTGTGCCTTCCCTATGTGACTGGCTGCATGGTCTGCGTGGATGTCCCTCACACCTGTAAATACATAAAAGATAAGCCTAAAGGATGCTGATTGAAATGGCAAGGCAACAAAATCTAGTCAGAACTGATAGGTAAGACACTGTTTAAAGAACAATATAAAAATGCAAACAGTATACTTGGATTTTCCACATTTGTCGGATGATTAGAAACAGAACTTCATTATTATTGGGGAGTGGGGAAAAGATCATCTCTGCCTTTTACTGGCCAACTGTAATCTAAGCTGTACATGTGGTAATTGCACTTATTAACACAGTTACACTATAAGAAAATGCAATCACATAGGTAGGCCATGAGCAAAAAACTACGGTAGACTTACAACCATTCATTTAGTGACTGTTACAACACAGTGTAACTAATGACTATTTTCCATACTTACGACCACTGCAGCACCTCTATAGTCAAGTGATCAAAATTCAGACACTTAGCAACTGACTCATTTATGACAGTTGCAGTATCCCAAAAAGGTCATGTGATCACCTTTTTGCAACCTTCTGACAAGCAAAGTCAATGGGGAAGCCAGATTCACTTAACAACCATATTACTTCACTTAACAACTGTGGGAAGAAAGGTTGTAAAACTGGGGCAAAGCTCAGTTAACTTGGTTGGCAACAGAAACGTTGGGCTCAATTGTGGTCATAAATCAAAGACTACCTGCATTGGTACATCCATCCATGTGGCAAGTGCCAGAGAAATCAAGAGTGCACCTACCAAGTGTTTCTAGGGTGAGATAAAGGAGTGCGCTCTGTGTATTTTCAGCATATGTCTCAAGTTCACAGATATCCCGATAAGCTCGGTCATCCAGATTCTTTTCCTGTGCGTTTGAAAACAAAGGGGGGAAGTATATATTGAACAACCAATCACTGAGGTTAACTTAAGAAATAGAAGGATGTCACTTTTATTAAAACAAAGCATTATCTTCTGAGTTAGGGACATGTAGATTATTTTTCCTCCTAAACTAAGTCACTGTCTTGTTTCCTTTGTTTAAAAAAGAGAGGAGAAAAATAGGGAAAGAAAAAAACAGAGAGGGAAAGGAGTTGCTAAGCTTCAAGAACAAAAGAAGTCTTAATCTTTACTAGAAGCATATAATAATTTTTAGGAGATTATGCTTTACCTTTACAAATTTTCCTCTTAACTAGAAAGAACACAGGTCTCCTTTATGTACAGTCATTGTAAATAGAGGAGCCTTGGAAATTGATCCTATTACAGTTAATTGTGTAACTCTGAAACAGCTGGAATCTGCTAATGGAAAGAGGTATTATTTAGCTGCCTGCTAATGTAATGATTAAATAGCTCAAGGTAATGCTAGATACTTTTTGAAAGTCAATCAGATTGAAAATAAAAGGAATATTTAGGTTGACAGACAATATATGATTTTTTTCAGCAAAGACAGAAGCTCACAATGCCTCTACTATGCAGACCGTATCTTCCACTGAGCTCTGTTATTAAACTGGTTAATCAGTTTATTTACTCGTTATTTATTAATACAAAACCAATAAACATTTCTCAATAGCCACTTGCATAATCTCTAGAGGGAGTGAAATCATGGCATTTATGCAGCTTCCTAAATATCAACCCAACACAGCTACTCTACCTTTCATAATACAGTAAAATCTTGTATGTTTACGGAAACTGAATTAAAATCATCAGGGGAGAAAAATACAGTAATAATCATAGCCTGCATTTATTTTGATGTTTCGATTTTTTGTTCATACTGCAGTTTACTCTATATTACCTTTATAAAATATTTAAAAATATAGTCCTAATGCAAACATATTATAGTCTCTTACTGTACAATAAACACTTCAGGACATTTTTCAGCCTTTCAAAATTAAGCATTTTCCCACAGTGGTTGCAATTGCATATTTACCATGACATACAGTCATATTTTTTGGAAAAAATGATAAAGAAAGCTTACAGAATGCTGCTATACATGTCTATGAGTTCTATATTAAATGTCATGGCTCATTTCAAATTGTTCTGGAGATTGTTATTGCAAAAAGACACTAAGTATTCTATTACAAAAACATAACCCTCAACATAGAATTCAGTTACAAGGATTTATCTTTATTCAAGTTATTCAAGAATACTGGGGGGGTGGGGGTTATTTTTGTTTTTTGAAAATAATGTAAAACTTACCCTTTGGTCAATAATATTCATAAGCCATCTTTTGGTCAGGTTTTGCCTCCTAACAGCCTAAAATCAGATAAATAGTTTATACTTACGTAGAAAACAAGAAGAAATAAAAAAAATCAAACCAAGATAATCACCACTGCTGGCTTATATTAAAAGCTTATTTAATCTAACATTCCATTTTCAACAGTCAACAATCAGATGCTGTAGGGGATTGAAATGATAATTTAATCAAGAGAGAGGAGGTGCAGCTTTTTAAAGTAAATAAATAAATGCAGTGAAAGATATATTGCTATCCTGGCTGGGCTACAGGGCTGTACACGGGTGGGTTCCACTTACCTTCCCCACCAGTTCGCATCGCGACATTTTGCGCGCGTGCGTTCCCTCGGGCAATTTGGCTTCCGCACATGCTCAGTAGCTTCAATCAGCCCGAAACACAGATGAGGAGCTGATCAGCTGTGCTTCGGGCAAAGGAATAAAGGTCAGTATAAACCCAGGGGCGGGCGGGAGGGCCCTTTTTCAAGCAGCAGAACAGGAAAAACCTTCCAAACAGTAAAAAATTCACAAAAAATTCCCCAAAAAATATGGCGGCGCCCACGGACCGGCACCGACCGAACCGGATCCGTGACGTCACCAGCGGGCCGCTAGCAGTTCGGATGATCCAGTACGAACTGGGAGGAACCCACCCCTGGCTGTACATCTCTTTCAACACGTGAAATCAAAATCACCTCTCTTTGAATCTTAAAAACAGCCGTGTCTTATTATAGCAGGGGCCTCGGAGTGCCAGGTGGTGAAGGCGACTGCAGCTGGGACAAGTCTAGGGTGGCTTCTAGAAGCAGCAGAGATTTTGCGCACCTCTAAAGCCACAGCATGCCAAGTTGCCTGTGCGTTGCAGGGAAGCAATTAGTCCAGGGGCACATGGTTCTGGAGCTGCTTACTGCCCTGCAGATGGGAGAGAACAGACAGTTGGGGGAACTGAAGGGGAGGCAGTCCCTTACCTTGGAAGAACCGAGGCTCAGGCCCTGGAGGGATCAAGCCTAGAAAGTCTTGGCTAAAGGCTGGTGGAATTCAGTTAACATGTGACGTCATGCTTTACAACTGCATCGCTTAGTGACAGAAATTCCACTCCCAATTACCATCATAACTCAAGGGTTATCTGTAAATTGCTGATCTGAACTGATCTGCAAAGCAACTAGGACCCTCTTAAATGTGAAGTCACTAGCAATTAAGTTGAACATCTGCAACAATTTTTACAAGAGAGGATTTTAGTCCTAGGAATCATTACAGATTTGTGGATTATAGAGATACAGGTAAAATTGGAATGCAAAGCTGTAACTGGTGACTGAGTAAGTGAATGTTATATTCAAGAAAACTTTTATCTGAAACTCTATTTTACTGCTGCGAAGCAAGACAGGTGGTTCTAATTTATATGGGGACCAAAGGATAGGCAACTTCCTCTGAACGTCACCCTGAAAAAGATTAGGTCAGGGGTCAGCAACCCGCGGCTCTGGAGCCGCATGTGGCTCTTTCATCCCTCTGCTGCGGCTCCCTGTCGCTCAAAATATACGTCACAACTGCCAATGTGCAACACCCACTGACGCACAATTTATTAAGCTTTTCGACCCCCGGTAGGCCAACCATGGATAAATCCAAGAAAAGAAAAGTTTCAAAAGAAAACAAAATCTTTAATTCAACTATATATGCTAGTTTTGTGGCCGCTCAGGAAATAGGCACGGGAAGAGTTTTGTGGCTCCCGGTGTTTTCTTTTCTGTGGGAAACGGGTCCAAATGGCTCTCTGAGTGTTTAAGGTTGCCGACCCCTGGATTAGGCAATCTATCAGAACGGTTGGCACTATTTGTTTACTTTCCAAGGAAAGAGGGCATCATTTGCATCACATTGCCCAGTTGCCTCTCCCCATGTCTTCCTGGTAAAGGGTCACACCCAAGTATCTACCCTACAGCATGGAAGATATTTTTCCATTTCCTGAATTAAATTTCTCCATTATCTTAACTCCAATTCTTTTCAAGCCAGCTGATAAAAACTTTCCAAGAGCATTTCCCACAAATATAAAAGCACTATAATTACAAACCATTTAAACTGTAAAGGCTACACTATACCAAACATTTGACCCACCTATTCCCTTTTTTTCTGCCCCACCCAATACTGCTGACCAGCATTGACAAAACTTGGGTGCATTGATTTTTTTTGCCACTGTGAGATGGAAAATATAGAAACATTAATTAATATACCTTCCACAACTCTATTGCCACTGGTTGTTGTGGTGGATTATCCTGGTAAATGTCTTCTACAGCTTTCCTCCAAAACTCTATCCGCATCAAACCAATGGTCTTCTCAGTTACAGAGTCTCTAATCTGGAACAGAAACAGAGTAGGAGTGATAGTCCAATTACATTGCTTTTTTTTAATCACATCAAATATATTATATCAGTGATGGCGAACCTTTTTTTCCTCGGGTGCTGAAAGCGTGCGCGCGCAGGCGTGCTATCGCACGCGTGTGCGTGTCCACACCCATAATTCAATGCCCCACTGCGCATGCGTGCATGAACCCCCCCTGCGCTGCCCTGCCCCTGCGCATGCTCCAGAGGCTTTCCTGGAGCCTGGGGAGGGCAAAAACGGCCTCCCCTGCCCCCCCGGAGGCCCTCCGGAGGCCGAAAACACTCTCCCAGAGCCTCTGTGTGAGCCCTGTACTTGGTGGGCCTGGTAGGCCCATTTTTCACCCTTCCCAGGCTCCAGAGGCTTTCTTGAAGCCTGGGGACGGCAAAAACGCGTTCCCCCACCCCCCGGAGGCCCTCTGGATGCTGAAAACGCCCTCCCAGAGCCTCCGCGTGAGCCGAAAATCAGCTGGCCGGCACCCACATGCACACTGGAGCTAAGCTAGAGCAACGGCTCGCGTGCCGGCAGATATGGCTCTGCATGCCACCTGCCATCATGGTATTATATTGTTTAATCAAAGGGGGGAGATGTGAAAAAGAGCAGCCTGTTGTAGATACACAGGATTCTTCCATGAATGAGGAAACCCATCATGGGGAGAGCAGAAAGGCTCCACTCTTAGTTATTTGCAAACAGCTACAATAGATCTCATTAGATGACAAAGCTATAAGTAAAAGAAGATCTAGGAAATCCCAAGTTTTCAGGTATTAAAAAGAGCTTGCAAAGATTTAATCATTTTAAAATTAGGAAGCTATCAACCATAATACGTAATTTATAAATGAAATCTATAAGCCAAATTATCTTACTTTCTGTAAGGATTATGTTGATAAAATTCCCAACTAATCTTTAGGCTGATAACATCAGCTTCTCTATTCTTTCAACTGTTCTTAATCAACTTATTGTTAGTAGTAGATACGCAAGAAAACATTTCAAGCTTATCTAACATACATAGTTATTCCTGGTCTGGAATAGAACAGAACAGAACAGAACAGAACAGAATCGAATTCTTTATTGGCCAAGTGTGATTGGACACACAAGAAATTTGTCTTTGGTGCATATGCTCTCAGTGTACATAAAAAGACAAGATACATTCATCAAGAATCATAAGGTACAACACTTAATGATTGTCATAGGGTACAAATAAGCAATCAGGAAACAATCAATATTAATATAAATCTAAGGATACAAGCAACAAGTTACAGTCATACAGTCATAAGTGGGAGGAGATGGGTGATAGGAACGATGGGAAGACTAATAGTAGTGCAGACTTAGTAAATAGTTTGACAGTGTTAAGGGAATTATTTGTTTAGCAGAGTGATGGCGTTCGGGAAC
>QLTV01000582.1:714160-732881 GCA_003457575.1 Thermophis baileyi
GATTTCTTTTCAGGTGGGGAGGGGGAGTAGAACTCCTTAGCAGCAGAGCATGTTAATAATAATATAGGAATTACTAATGCTCTGATGTTCATTTCAAAAAATCCTTTCTTAGTGAGCACCTAGAAGCCAAGAGGAACATACGTGGCAAATTTCAAGTTTGTAGGCTTTACGGTTCTGGAGATTTTGTGATGATGTGTGAGTGGTATTTCGCTTTTATATATATAGATTTTAATCCTGGTCAAATAAATTGCCATTACATTCCTTGCTTTGGCTTCTAACAATCTTTAGATTCATTCAAATGCTGTCTTTGGTTTTAATCTTCTTTCTTTTCTTTTTCCCATCTTTGAAGTTGCTCCAATGTGTTAGAACTACCTCTGTCGGATGTTTAAGCACCTAAATAGCTGCCTTCCTTAGTGCAGGTAATCTGTAATAACAAACCCTGACAAAACTAGGTTTATAGAGATAGATATGTCATTATCTTGTCATTATGTCATTAATTGACAAACAGTTTGGTCTACTGGTTAAGGCATCAGGCTAGAAACTGTGACACTGTGAGTTCTAGTCCCACCTTAGGCATGAAAGCCAGCTGGCTGAATTTTGACCTGTCTCTCTCTCTCTCTCTGCCTAACTCATCCCACACTGTGGTTGTGGTGGGGAAAATAGGAGGAGGAAGTAGTATTATCTATATTCACCATCTTAAGTTATTTATAAAAGTAATGAAGGCAGGTTAAAAATAAATAAATACATTTCTCATTAAAAATTCTCCTATGTGAAAGACTGCATGATTACATGGTTGTCTCTTGTGTTTCAGCAGCAGGGCAATATTTGTTATGTTCTGTATTTATGGACTTTGCACATAAAAAGTCAAAGTACTCACTTGTTGTTTTAGTTCTCCTAGGGCTGAACAGGGGAGAGGTCTTGGATAGAAAGACTAACAATTCTCCAGTTGACAATTAGTCACTAAAGGAAGTCAGGAAGTTCATCCTATCCCATCATGACTGTCCTGTACCAGGGAACCCTTGGAATTTAAATTACTTTCCCTCCTGGTTTGTAACTATGTACATCAGAGCAAATTAAAGTAAGTTCTGGGCAAGAAAAATGAACGGATACAGAAGCAAATGCAGTGTTTGGAGCACAAAAGAAAAACGGATTGGGTGAGTAATGCCAGCCCTGGGAGAACTACCAAAAGGTTAACAAGAATGTATGTAGCAGAATGAATCATTTATGTTCCTGGCAGTTTCCGTAATACAATCCCCTCTAGGATTTGCAACAATCAACATAATGCGGTGAGGACTTATCTGATTCCCACAAAAATCCTAACTTATCAGGGGGACCTTAAGAACTAAGAATTACATAGAAGGAAAAACAGCAATGAAAAGATTGGTACCATATAAAGGTGCATATATTTTTATGCTGTAAAATTGCCCTGTCTAATCTCATGTTCACTAGACACACTGAACTATATTACCTTTTTGCCTGAACTATTATGACTGAGGATAATGAGATATGCAGTTCAATGAATCTAGTTATCTTGATTATCTTAATTAGAGATTGAACATTTGTAGCAAAACATGTCTGTATCCTTGAGACATTGGCCACCTGCAAATGACTGCCAAAACAGCAGCAAATAACAGAGATCTTAAAATAACGAGAGAGAGAGAGAGAGAGAGAGAGAGAGAGAGAGAGAGAGAGAGCAAAACCAATTCACCAAAATCATCTTCTCTGCGATGAACTCTGAACAAATTCTAAAAGCCAAAGTTACATGCAAGTGAGCAACTGATTTTATTTAAAAAGGTGCTCTGTGTAGGTACGGTATGTGGATTGTCTTCCATTGTTTTCTTGTATTCCCCTTACCCCAATAAACTCCTTCTTATAGACAGAATTTTGGTCTAGTGGTTTTAAAAAGAAATTTCTCATTATAAACTTCTTCACATGTAAGCTTGCATGGTTGCGGCTTGCCCCTTAGGGTATCTATAAGCTCCAGATTTTTGATTTTAGACAGGAAGATATAAAACACTGTCATCTTTTTTTTCAAAGTTTTTAATGGTTATCTAAAAGGCAAACTATTTTGTGAAAGATCTAAAAACTCGCCATTTAAACAAATGAGGCTGTGTCAACCCTTACCGGTTGGAATTCATCAATCTTTTATAGGAGCCCATCAGTGCTGTTGGCATTATCATGATTTGCAGCTCATAGCAATCACCTTCAGTCAAACACTGTTCAATAGAAGAGATCTATTGCTCTGTAGCTCAGGGTTGAACTGTGGAGTCCTTGGTGCTCACTGAGCTTGGTTGTTTGCTTGCAGATGTTTCATTATCTGACTTGTTGACATCACTACCCTACTAGGTACCCCTCAAGTAATCTCATCTTCATCAGCAGGCACCAATTAATTTTTAGCTATCTGGCATGGATGGAATGCATTCGTCCAGGCCATTCTACAAACCAATTCACAGGAAAAGAAAATGCATTTTTGTGTGTGTTATGTCTATGTGTATATCTGAGAGTGACTTCATCATTGTACTATGAAACCTGCAAAATTACTAGGCAGTTCAGAATAAACTCAAGCACACATACCACAAAGAAGAGAAGCATTTGCTAAACTCAAAAAATGAAACAGCACGATCCTTTCCAATATGGTTAAAGCTAGGGGAAAATAAAGTTTTTGATGTAGAAAAAGACTTTTTTTAAAAAAATTTCTTTATTGATAAACTTGCAATACAATCTGTAGTTTTTACAACAAACCCACCTCATTTCCTTTTTAGCAATGCTATTCTCTGGGGTCATCGGAAAGAGATTTTCATCAAACCAGCAGTAAAGCAAACAGGCTCATAAACCAATGATCTTTCACTGAGACCTAAGCTCTGCAGGAAAGTAATAACATAACAAAACAAAACAACAGTTGGAAGGGACCTTCTAATCCAACTTCCTGCTCAAGTAGGAGACCCTATACCCGTGATGGCGAACCTATGGCATGCAGAGCCATATCTGAGGGCACGCGAGGCGTTGCCCTATATCAGCTCCAGCACGCATGTGCCCACTGGCCAGCTGATTTTTGGCCTTCCAGAGGGTGGGGGGAGGCCGTTTTTGCCCTCCCCAGGCTTCAGGAAAGCCTCCGGAGCCTGTGGATGGCAAAAAACGGACCCAATGGGCCTACCGGTTTTCGCCCTCCCCAGGCTTCAGGAAAGCCTCCGGAGTGGGGCCCGTTTTTCACCATCCACAGGCTCCGGAGGCTTTCCTGAAGCCTGGGGAGGGTGAAAAACGGCCCAACGAAGCCTGGGGAGGGCGAAAAACAGCCCAACGGGCCTACCGGAAGTCCGGAGGCTTCAGTGAGGCCTGCGCGCATGCGCAGGGGGGGCAGCATGTTGGGGGTTGTGCACACATGCATGGGGGAGAAGGCATTGCATTATGGGTGTGGGCACGTGCGTGCGCTATCACGCACGCGCGTGCCCTTTCGGCACCCGAGCCATCACTGCCCTATACTGTTCCAGACAAATCACTGTCCAATCTCTTCTTGAAAACCTCCAGTGATGAAGCACCCACAACTTCTGGAAGCAAGCTGTTTCAATGATTAATTGTTAATGGATTCATCTTTCCCAGAGTGCTTTAATTCTACTTGACTATCCTAGGAAGTTAAAAAGTTTGTTTCCTTTTCTTTCTTCTGTCCCAAACCTTTTTCCCTTTACTGTCTAACTGTGTTGTTGCCTTTTCAATTTCAAGCTGCAGTGTCTTATCATTTTTGTAAACATTATATTTTCAGCTGAAGGTCTGGATTAAAAATGCTTGAAACGTATAATTGCATGGTTAGAATTTCTGCTTTTCATATTAAAAGTTATTTTCTTAAAAAGCCAGTTATCAACTTATAAATTTATGTCATCAGAAATAGGCAGGGTAGAATGAGAAAGATTCTTTACACCACCTGTTTGTTTCTGTTTAGATTTTTGCTTTGTCAACCCATCACGCCTCTGCAATTTACACCAAAAACACAAAGGAATCCAAAATGTGGTTTGAATTGGCTGTGTGGGGGAAACACCTGGATCTAAACAGACACACATAAGTGTGTGCAAAAGTTTTGGCCATCTCAGTAAAAGCTTACCAGTTCTCAGCTATTTCATCTTAATTCATGTTTATCCTAGATCTCTAGATTCAGTTTTCAGCCTCTCTTTCCTACTTTTGGTAAATGTATATCATAAAAGAAATATTATTCTCTTTATATCTTTACACAGAAATAAAAAGACTGCATCTGGAAGCAGTTTTGGTCTGCTTTGTCACAGTGGAAGCTAAAGGCTCTTCCAACGTTACCTTGCCATAGCAGAGAAAATAACATCTGTGTCCAAATAATTACTATATGTTTTTTTTTTAAATGCAGTGTGTTTTGCTTCCCATTGTAAACTCGTGGCTTAAGAAGTCCATTTGATGACAAAAGTGTATTTGTAGCGGGAGGAAAATATTTTGAAAATAACATTGATTTTCTCCTTAATAAATAAAGGAACTTTTGAAATGCTTCAAAAAATATATTCCTGCACTGATATTCTTGAGTACAAATTGTTCAACTAGTGTTTTTGTTTTGAAACGTTACCAGTTGTTACTGTTTATCCCACTGCTTCTTCTACCAAAGTCAACATATGTTGTTCTCTTCTCCAGTCCCAGCCCCACCACCAACCCACATAAGTTTTACTTCTCAAGCAACATATTGGGCTAATGCAAGAAAGTTTATCTCCAGGATCACCCAAAAGCATCAAAAGTACAGATGGTTTCTTAAACAAAACTACTAAAGTGTTCTGCCTCTAGCAGGTGCAGGTTGTTCTCAGGTTCTAATTCACAATGTCTATGGAGATTCTCAATCAACCAATTGTTGGAAGAAATGTCCATCTGGGTTCAGTTCCAAGTGGGAAGAAAGACACTGGAAACATGGAGACTGATTGGAAGTCTTGGTTTAATGGTGGACAGGACCACATGGTTTGAGGTCCTGGGCAAAAAGAGCACATGGGTGAGAGAGGGAGAGAGATTTATACCCTCTCTTGGGCCCCGCCTTGGAGCTTCCTGTTCCTGTGTAAGAAATGTACTCTGATTGGTTGTCAGACTCCCATGGGGCCATGCAGGGGTAACTTTGTAGGTTGTCTTGAGTCCCAGGCCTGCTTGAATCTTGCTGGGTGATGATGTAATGAAGGGGCTTTGGGCAATTCCTATTATGGATTAATGGCTTTGTCCTGGTTTGGATCTTGAGCGAGGGCTAATCCTATCATGTCATGAGGGCCATGTCTTTTGTTTTGTAGATAAGCTGGCCCAGCCTTTCTCTTGTAGATAGATTGGCACCAAAATATCTGCTGGGGAGGCAGGGAGCTGAGGCTCTGAGTTTATGTCTTTAGAAACATGTTTCTCCTTTAGGGAAAATATAATATTCTGCCTTTTTAATATTTCCTAGAATATTTCATTTTTCTAGGAGAGGGGTGGGTGCTAACTTCCTACACAAGTCATGGATGATTCTCAAAGAAGCCCAGTTGCCTTTTGGAAAAAGCATCTTTCTAACTCAGAAGTTAAGATTTGAAACCAAGCAAGTTAAGGCAGATTCATTCCTAGTGGCTGCAGGTAGCTAAAAATGTAGCATCTCTTTCAAATAAGTCACCTAGACTGTTCTTTTGGCAGCAATACAGAATAGTTTGCTGTTTGAATTTCCCAGTCCAACTTACACCTTTCTACTTCCTGGAAATCTCCCATCTACCCTGTTTCCCCCAAAATAAGACATCCCCTGATAATAAGCCCAATCAGGCTTTTGAGTGCATGGCAATAAGGCCAAGCGCTTATTTTAGGGTTCAAAAAAATATAAGACAGGGTCTTATTTTTGGGGAAACACGGTAAATATTTAATATGTCCAACCCTGCTTAACTAAGAAGCCCAGACAAGATTACTATCCCCAACTGCTACAGATTCACGATGATTCTATCACTTGTCTAATCTATTTTCTTATATTATCTAATATAGAAAAGCTTCAAGATAGCAATTTTCTCAATTAATATGGTCAAATTAATTACATTAATTCTAAGGGATTTTTCTGCCTCCCTATATTAGCTTCTAATTGTCGTGAAACATAATTGTAAATGCACACAGAGACACGTGAATACACTTCTACTGTATCCTATGCATTTGTATTAAAATTCCATACCCAAAACTGTCTACTTTATAGACATTTCTTGGGCAATACAAAAAAGTTTAGATTTACAGTACCCCTGGTTTACCATCCCCAGATATTTGATATTTCAGCTGAATTACCTTTTTTCCTATGAGGTTTGCATAACATGCTATGCCCAACAATTGAACTGTATTATCATCAGCTCCCCACAATAAACCAAACCCAAAGATTTCCATTCATCTGTAGCCTAGTTTCCCATGCCATGCAAACCTGCAGTGTCTCTCCTTTCTCTCTGAATAGCAGGAATTCATTTAATAAAACTGCCAATATATCAGAGGAACATTAAAGCTCGTGGAGGACAAAGGGAAAGAATAGACTGGGAGAACTAGTCATAATCTGCACTGTATTAAGAACCTCAACCTATTAAGAACCCTAGCTTGACGTCACTCGTGTCGGGGGCACCTGTGGTGGCCAGAGCACTCTGCCAGTGAAAACGGGCTCCTGAGCTCTGTTTTCGGCTCAGGAGTGGCCCTCCTGAGTGGCACGTGGCCCTCGTGAGCTGTTTTCGGCTAGGACGGCCTCCTGCAACCCTCTGCCAGTGAAAACAGAGCACGCGGCCCTCCCGAGCTCAGTTTTTTCTGGCAGAGGCACTGTGGGCCGGTCCTTCGCTGTTTCCAGGGTGGCCCCACGGGCCAGATCTAAGCACCCCGTGGCCCAGATCCGGCCCACGGGCCTTGAGTTTGACACCCCTCTATTGCCTCTCATGGAGGATTTAAAGCACTGAGCTTCTGAAACATGTAACATAACCATATTTGATTTCTATGAAATCATTTAAATACTCCTAGAAAATACAGTCCCTTGGACTGCAAGGCGAACAAACAAGTCAGTCCTACAGGAGATCAACCCTGACCGCTCTTTAGAAGGCCAGATCCTGAAGATGAAACTCAAATACTTTGGCCACCTAATGAGAAGGAAGGACTCACTGGAGAAGAGCCTAATGCTGGGAACGATTGAGGGCAAAAGAAGAAGGGGATGGCAGAGAATGAGGTGGCTGGATGGAGTCACTGAAGCAGTCGGCGTGAGCTTAAATGGACTCCGGGGGATGGTAGAGGACAGAAAGGCCTGGAGGAACGTTGTCCATGGGGTCGCGATGGGTCGGACACGACTTCGCAACCAACAAGAAAATATTTCTAGTGTAGTAGAAAGGTATGCATTGAGTATGAAACTTTATACCTAATGTCGACTTCATTAAAAACCAAAATAGTATTCAGCCAAAAAAGAGAGAGAGAGAGAGAGAGAGAGATCTGTGATACCTTAAAGACTAACCAATTGCATTTTAATATGCAATTTTTGCTATTTTTATCGTGCATTAATCGGATCAAAGTACAAATCATAAGAAGTCCTTGTTCTACTCTTATCTGCCCTGATAAAACACTGCTTGGAATAATGTGTCCAGTTCTGGTCATCATAGTTTAAAAAGAACAATGACAAATTGGAGCAGGTTCAGAGAAAGTCGACCAAGACTGTGAGCGTGAATGGGCTGGAAATCAAGACCCATGATGGACGGTTAAAGGAACTGGATATGTTTGGACTACAGAAGAGAGAAAAACACAGATGTTACAATGCCCCAGTTTACAAAGTTTGACATGACTTCCACTCCCTCTTGATGGAGGGGGTGGGTGGGATTTTTCTATTTTCAGATTGTGTCTATCCTGCATGGTGTTTTCAGTTAATATTGCCCACCAGAAGGCAGTACATAACTAATCCTTATTGGGGACCATCAGAGTTGTTATAGCCAGATCTAATTCTAGGAGCTATCATACTTCATACATGAATGTATGATAAAATGTAAATCTTAAGAGAACTTAATAGAAGGTAGACTGTTTTATACCATTTTATCAGGCCATATCGTTCAGCATCTGGACCTGGATAACTCCTGAAACTAATGAATTGCATATAATGATCTAAAATGGAATGCTAATGAGTTGGCAGAGGGTTTGAGGCAACAGAATAAGATCTGGCTATGTACAGGTAGTCCTTGACTTATGACCACAATTGAGGCCAACATTTCTGTTGCTAAGTGAGACAGCAGTTAAGTGAGTTTTGCCTTATTTTACAACCTTTCCTGACACAGGAAGGAAAATTGAATCACTGCTGTTGTTAAATTAGTAACACGGTTGTTAAGTGAATCTGGCTTTCCCATAGACTTTGCTTGTCAGGAGGTCACGAAAGGTGATCACATGACCCTGGGACACTGCAACTGTCATAAATATGAGTCAGCTGCCAAGCATCTGAATTTTGTTCATGTGACTGTGGGGATGCTGCAATGGTTGTGGGAAAGACGGCCGTAAGTGACTTTTTTCAGGGCCATTGTAACTTTAAACGGTCACTAAACCTACTGTTATAAGGCGAGGACTATCTGTATGTCTCATGGTTCCAGTTTTTAAGTTAGAGCTAGGACAAAACAATGGATAGGATAGGATAGGATAGGATAGGATAGGATAGGATAGGATAGGATAGGATAGGATAGGATAGGATGAGCGGGAAGGGATCTCGGAGGTCTTCTAATCCAGCCCCCTGGTCCAGGAGGAGAACCTATACCATTTCAGATAAGTGACTCTCTAATCTCAATTTCCATTGAGCCTCACCACCTTTTCTAAAGAAAGCAGTGAAGCCCCTTTTGACATTAAAAAACAACAGCTGTATAATTGCATTCGCTTTCATGAACACACATATACTGTAAAGTATACAGAGTTTAATCCTGAGAAAGAAGTATGATATAAAAACTCAGCTGGGAGAGGCAGAGACAAAGAAGAGAAAGAGAAAGTTACCCATAGTAATCATAAACAAAGCAGACGGTGTGATACAGACATTCTTTCGCTGATATGATAAGCATCTTGATGTCTGCATACTCTGTGAGAAGTGGTGTTCAATGGCAGATGAAAATATGCTCAATTTAATTTATTCCAATTATTGGTTTCTATGTTGATGCCGATATTCAGTTCGAAGTGCTGACAAGATACCGGTATTCACAACATTATTAGGAATGTTTATATGCCTATTTATGTCAGCACTGAAGATTAATAAATACTCTTAAAAATGTTCAGAATATTCCCAACTGTTAATTTGTCTTGTTGAATTTATTTGGATTACTGGTAGTCCTTGAGTTACATCAGTTCCTTTAGTGACCATTCAAAGTTACAACAGCACTGAAAAAAGTGATTTATGACCATTTTTCACATTTATGTTACAGCATCCCCATAATCACGTGATCAAAAGTCAGACTCTTGGCAACTGACTCATATTTATGACGGTTGCAATAACCTGGGGTCATGTGATCAATTTTTGTGACCCTCTGACAAGCAAAGTCAAAGCCAGATTCACTTAACAACCATGTTACTAACTTAACAACTGCAGGGATTCATTTACCAACTGCGGCAAGAAAAGTCGTAAAATGGGGCATAATTCACTTAACAAATGTCTTGCTTAGCAACATAAATTTGGGGTTCAATTGTGATCATAAATGGAGGAACTACCTGTAGAAATAAGAAATATAAACAATAATAGCCTTATTGATGAGCAAGAAAGAGCAATCGGTTAAATGGATAGTATCTTTATTAAGATCAATAAAGATTGCAGAAGAGTACAGAAGTGTAAATTGTCCAGACATTTTCAGTGGTGAAGAGCTTATATAAATCAGGCTAATGTTTTATCCAAGAACTTCACTTTAAAGTCACTCTTAAGGTAGAGACTCAAGACTGAATGCTGTAATCCAGCGGTCCCCAACCTTTTGGGCACCAGGGACCAGTTCCATACAAAACAATTTTTCCATGGACCAGGGAGGTTGTGCTTTCGCACACTACCTGGATCCCACACATGTGCACATGAAACTTCACTAGCTTGTGCAGCCCAGTTCCTAACAGGCCACATACCAGTAGTGGGCCATGGACCAGGGATTGGGGACCTCTGCTGTAATCAATGGAATATTTTGAGAATTTATCAAGGGAAGATTGCCAATGTTACATGCAACACACTTGGTCTGCAAAATCTCCTTTTGCCTCTATTGATCAAAGCATTGCAGGGAGAATATGGTAACCTTAATCTATTATTCTTTGTCCATAAATACTAGTTTAACTTGTCTTTGCATGACTAATGATGCTTTGTATTTTTAATCTGCACATTAAAACAGTAACATATTGAAAGAAGCGAACAACAAATACGTATATCACAAGATATTGAACTTACCCTTGATTATCTGCTTTATTAACCTGAAACATTTTGGAAATGGTTTGTCGTTAAAAGTTATGAGCGTGATGTACACAGTAGGATATTACGTTCAGATGAACATCTTATCAGCAAATTACCCTGCAGTCAATAATAAAACCCCATATGTGGGTTGATCAGAATTAGATTATTTTTAATTAATTTATAGTTTTGATTTCCATTTTTATACTTCCCATTTTTTATTAAGAAAATAACCAGTGTCGCTCACAGGAATAACACACCAAGACTTATCTTTTTAGAAGCAATAACAATGATATTATCTGGCATCCTTTCAAGTTTCTATTTACTCTTCAAAATGTTGATGTACTGGGTAGATGTATTTTCCTAGGAACAATATACTGTTTTGAGCTATACCAGTTATTATTCAAAATGTTTTGGTTTGAGTTGGTCTTGGATAGGTAGATTACCACTACACTTGAGACTATTGCACATAAAGCCCTAGCCCGATTTTCACACCTGTGCCTAATTATAAGCCCTACCCCAAAAATAAGTCCTACTTAAGCCCCGCCCACTGTCTGGTTGTACCAAGTGAGGCGCATGCGTAAAAATCAAGCTGTGGGGGGGGGGTGGAGTGGAATTGCCCCACGTGCCTTACACCCACTTACCTTAGGACCGCCACAGCCAGGCCTCCCATGCCCCAACACCTGTCACCTTGTTGTCTGACTTCTGCAGCCGCTTGCGGCTGGATACCACATGGCGCATCGTGCAGATGCTGCTGCTTGTGGCAGGAGGCCGTGTGGCGCTTCGTGCTGGTGCCACCACTCGCACCAGGATGCTGCGAGGCTCGTCGCGCCAGTGCTGCCACGTGTGGCAGGATGTCATGTGGTATGTTGCACCGGTCACGCGCGCAACAGCACAACATGCCATGCAGACTCCTGCCATGACACCGGCACAGCAAGCCATGCGGCATTTGGCCGCAAGCATCCACAAGCGGCCGCAGAAGAAGTCAGGCAGCAGCGTGACAAATGTCGGGGTGTGGGAGGCCTGGCTGCGGTGGTCCTAAGTAAGCGGGTAAGACATCCCCCGAAAATAAGACCCGGTGCTTATTTTGGGGATCAGTCTTATTTTTGGGGACCAAGTCTTATTTTTGGGGAAACACGGTATTACAGGTGAAATAATATAATTATGGGAAAGCCAATTCCTTATCTGTACAATGAGTCACACAAGAACATTTCCAGGCTACTGATTTACACAAAAAAATAACTAAATGGAACTAAATAAATAAATGAAATCTCTTGCAATCTTTGCCCACTCAATCCTTTTGCCCTATTCCCAGAGACAATCACACAAAGTCCTTTCTAGAAATGTACTCATTTACTTATTTATTTATTTATTTATTATATTTGTATGCCGCCCAACTCCCAAAGGACTCTGGGCGGCTTAACAACAGCAAATAAACATTAAAAACGTCATAGAAAAGAAAACATTATAAAACTTCATAAACAATTATAAAACATTAAAACATTAAACATTAAAACAATTTAAAACTCATGCATATCACATTATGGCCAGATCTCGACGATTACAACCGCGAGATCCCAGTCCCAGGCCTGCCGGAAAAGCCAGGTCTTCACAGCTTTCTGGAAGGCCAATAGGGTGGGGGTGGTCCGGATCTCAGGAGGTACAGTAACTGGTTCCAGAGCGCTGGGGCAGCCACAGAGAAGGCCCTCCCCCGCGGGCCCACCAGCCGACACTGTTTAGCTGACGGGACCTGGAGGAGACCAACTCTGTGGGATCTCACCGGTTTACTTACATTTTTAATCCAGCCAAATAACTAGAGTTCTCTTCCATGTTAGGAGTATGCATGATATAAATGAAATGGAAGACCCAGGGTCCTGCAGTAAAGCTGAACAGATATCAATAGTGTTTGTTTCAATTTTAACCCATGCAACAACCAGCATTCTCTCTTCTGTGTATGTGTGCTTCTGTTCACAAGCATTGCCTTACAAATTCTAGCATTTTGGGGTCTTCCAATGAAACCCATTAGTAAGAGAATCACAACAGAAGAAACTGATTTGCTCTGAATTGCTGAAAAGCTTTGGTAGAGAGAAATGTATGATCATCCTGATATACTATTTAGGCCCTTCCTCCTGGTATCTTGTTGATCGTTATGAGAATAGAAAAATGGACTAGGTTGGTCTTTGATCTTCCAATATTTTATGTATATGATTGATCTCTATCTGACAAAATGGCCCCAAGCCCTTAAATTACGCCACGGTGAATGAATTCTGAATATCCTAGAGACATCTGTTGGTTGAACATCTATATCCTTTGAAATTCCTATGCAAATTTTTCAGCCTGAACGTTTTCTTACAGGAATATTGTCCATCAGATAAAGTAGTTCACACAGTGGTCAAAGAGCTAATTTTAAAACCAGGATGCCAATATTTAAAGTTTTCCTGCGTTCAATAGAAGGGAACCAAGGATTCCACAGCTTTCCTGCATTCCAGCCACAGTATGGAGTGCAACCTACTCAGAGGAAAGAGGATAGACTTTACTCATTTGCTTTGTTTGGTGATAGAAGGAGAGCCAGGTCAGGTGCCCTGGGTTTTATTCTTGTTAAAAGTAACTAAAGAAAAGGGTTGGATGGCATTGACATGCAGAGCTTCCTTAGAGCTGTAAATCAACATCTTAATGATATCCATGCTATTTTCACAATGATTACATCAGCAGACCTTGGGGTCAACTTCCGAGTCATCAGAAATTATCTCAATTGGTCTTCACTAGGAAAAAAAAAAAACCCCAATGGAACTAAGTGGGTCATACATAGAGGAGGCTATTGATTGCATCAGAAAATAAATTGGCAGCCACTGCAAACAAATTATTCTCAAATTTATCAAGAACATTTAAGTTACTCTCTCAGAGACTATCCAGTCAAATGTGCTTAGGTTTCACTAGCGGCGCTCTTTAAAATTTCCCCAGAGGTCTCCATGAATGAAGAAGTGTGGGTGTGTAGGTATGGATGTGTTTGTGCATGTGTATATGCCCCATGAAATAAAAAGGTGCCAAGTAAATAATGGTAAACAAACCAAAATGTACAAATATTTTTTTTCTTTTGCCGAAAAGGTAAAAATGGCTAAGCGGTATTTCTTGTTGCAAAATATATGTACAGGTAGTCCTCGACTTACGACCACAATTATGCCCAAAATTTCTGTTGCTAAGCGAAACATTTGTTTAAGTGAGTTTGCACCATTTTACGACTTTTCTTGCCACAGTTGCTAAGTGAATCACTGTAGTTGTTAAATTAGTCAAACTGTTGTTAAGAGAATCTGGCTTCCCCATTGACTTTGCTTGTCAGAAGGCTGCAAATGGGGATCACGTGACCTTGGGACACTGTAACCGTCAGAAATATGAGTCAATTGCCAAGCGTCTAAATTTGGATCACATGACCACGGGGAGGCCACAACGGTACCGTGTTTCCCTGAAAATAAGACCTCCCCCAAAAATAAGCCCCCCCCCGGGAAAATAAACCCTTCCCCAAAAATAAGCCCTCCCCCGAAAATTCCATTTCCTCTGGTTAAGGTTAGGGAGACAGAGCTGGAAATCAGGTAAGACGGCAAGAGGAGCCCCGTCTTGCTCCACGCGCCCCAAAATAATAAGACCTCCCTGAAAATAAGGCTAAGCGCTTATTTCGGGGTTCAAAAAAAATATAAGACAGGGTCTTATTTTCGGGGAAACGCGGTAGTAAGGGTGAAAACTGGTCATAAGTCACTTTTTTCAGTGGTGTTGTAACTCTGAACAGTCACTAAATGAATTCTTGTAAGTCAAAGACCACTTGTATATGTGCACATACTGTAGGCTGATTAACATCATAGAGCAACTCTTCCTAAATTTGTCTTCCAGGTATGTTTGACTGGTCTTCCAGGATTGGAATGGCCCAACATATCCAGAAGGCAACAGTTTGGAGAAGACTGCATAGACATCTGGCAGAAGCAGAGGTGGTATTCAGCCGGTTTGGACCGGTTCAGGCGAACCGGTAGTAGCGACCTGCGGATCTGCCCACCCGCCCCGGCGCTATGCCGTCCTATTTAGGCATATTTTGAAGCCGCACGCATGCATGCAAGCCGCATGCGCGAGCAAAGCGTATGCGCGGGAGGCCATGTGCATGCATGGAAGGGGCGCGCGCGCGCTCACATTTGCGAATCGGTAGGGAAAGTAAGTGAATACCACCTGTGGCCAGAAGCCATAATGACATCACACATTCCATGATGCATATTATATGACTTACCTGGGCCCAAAACCCACCTCTCCTTTTCAGTTTTGTAAAAGAATAAAATTGGGATAGGGAACCTAGCTAGGCCCTCCAGATGTCAGTAAACTAAATCTTGAAAAGGTCAAAACAGGGATGGTCAATTATGAGAAATATTTGGTTGTATTTCAACTATATCAAGAGGACCACTAGTCTCCATTCCTGGAATAAGTTAAGAGTATAGATTATGGATCCAACTCTATCTAAAGTTTCATTTGAACCTAGTATTTTTACTTAGGCTCATTTTGCAGGTAAGGCGATAAATGTTAGGACCTTGGGAATACTGAACTACAGTATAGCTCTTGTAAATGCTACTTTTTTCATTTAAGAAAAGATTAACAGGTGAGGGAATGGGGAATTACTGTGTTACCGAGATAAGGAAATATCTGCTAGCAGATATTATGTCAATATTGTATGACATGTGCTACTCAATTTGCATCAGCTATATGGTACCAGATAATCTATGCAAACTTTATGATGGTATTTCTGAGCATGTTCTTTGAAAGGTCAAAACTTGCCCATCCAGAATGGCAAGTTCAAATTTCTTCCTTTTTTTTTCTTTTTTTGGTTTGGAAAAAGGAAAATAACTGAGTAGCCCAAACCTTGCTTGCCCTAAATTTCTACGTAATATTCCATGATATGAAGGAAAAATTGTCTATAAGTATTTCTTCTCTACGACACATGGAAATGGATTGAGCTGATATATTTGTGGGTTATTTCACAAACTGTTTCCATGGTGGTTTTGGCCACTGACAAGCATTCATAGTATTTGAAGGCAAGCCTATCTGAATGTTAATTAATTTTATTTATTTATTAGACTTGAATTACCTCATAAGTAATTCAAGGCAGTGAACATACATAATCATCCTTTCTCCCGTTTTTCCCACTGCACTGTGAGGTGAGTCATGCTGTCTACCAACACAAGACGTTGCTTATCATTTCCAAGATTACTATTATCAGAAGTTACGATTGTGCTGAAGGAATGATTTATTTATTTATTTTTCACAGGGGGGGACGGACGATGCCGGGCAGTGTGCAATAAAATGTTAAAATAGAAAAACAGCATATAAACGTTAAATTTTTTTTTTGGGAAATTTAGAACCAGCAGGGGGTTCTTGAGTAGGGGGCACACCAGCGTCTCTTTAAAAGGAGCCCAGTATGCATCCTCCAACAAGGATGAATTCACCATCACTTGGACCCACCTACATGATGCCCCTCCCAGACAGCTTTAACCAGCCAGGAGGGGCATGGATCTAATGCACAGGTGGAGGCATTTACATTCCGTAGGACCCTATCGCTTTCCTTAGGTCCAACAGAATCAAACTGTTTCCAGATAATTCAATAAGGCTATTCCCAGGGAATCTGATGGTTAGTCCCAAGTCCCTAGAGAACCAACAATTTCCAACCTTCCTTGGTGATTTCCCCAAAAAGTCAATGAGGAAGCCAGCAGAAATCGCTGTAAATTGCTGGATTAATTTTCCCTACCTGCACACCCTCACACAGCACTTCTGTGCCTGAGCTGTGCCAGCCACTCACACACCCCTACCCACTTTCCTTGACCCTCCTTGGGGCTCTGTTACATCCTTACGCACCCACTCACAGCCCTGCATACCCTTCCTGACCCATGCTGCACTCTTGCACACCTTCCTTCGCACCTCTGTGCACTCTCCAAACCAAGCTTTGTTTCTCGCACATCCCTTTTGCACCCTTGTGCGTCCTCTCTCACACCCTTGTATCAGAGGTGGGTTTTTACCGGTTCTATAGAACCGTTAGTAACTCGGCGATGACATCACGGAGCCGGTTCTGTCGGTGTCTCCATGGGCACTGCCATCTTGGATTTTGCTTCTGCGCATGCTTTTTCTTTTTATTGCTGCTGGCGCGCGCGCGTGACCCTGAGCGAACCGGCAGCAAAAGGATCCAGAACCCACCCCTGCCTTGTATACTCTCCCTCACCTTTCCTATAGCTCTGTGCACCCCTTCGCTTCCTCCCCACTCAGCAGGAGGCCCTTACCTGCTTGCTGGCTTGGGACTTGCAACTTCCTGACAGCTTCCCCATTGACTTTGATTGTGGGAAGTCAGCAGGAAGCTGCCTCACCTAACAACCAGGGGATTGCTTTGCTAAATGATGCAGTTGTGCTTTATAATCACATCCTTTGGTGATGGATATTCTGAACTCAATTGCCATTAAGGGCTACTTATATTTCTAAAGCAATCACTAAACAAATAACCCATCTTTTTTATTTTTAAGAATACTTAGCAGGCTCTTTAATAAAGATCACACAGGTATTCCTCGCTTAACAACAATAATTAGGACTGGATTTCCCATTGCTAAGCAATGTATGGCTTAGAACACCAACCCCATCAATCCCCATTGCTGTCATTAAGCGAGGGTTGCAGATCGTTAAGTGAGTGTGGCAGGGCCAAGGATGGCTGCTGCCAGGTGAGGGAAGGTGTGAAGGCATCTGCTGTGAGTGGGGAGGTGCTGCCTGTGTGCACATGCACTACAGGTAGTCCTCAACTTACGACCACAATTGAGCCCAAAATTTATGTTGCTAAGTGAGAAATTTGCTAAGTGAGTTTTGCTCCATTTTACAACTTTCCTTGCCACATTTGTTAACTGAATCAGTGTAGTTGTTAAATTAGTAATACAGTTGTTAAGTGAATCTGGTTTCCCCATTGACTTTGCTTGTCAGAAGGTCACAAAAGGTGATCACATGACCCCGGGTCACTGCAACCGTCATAAATGTGAGTCAGTTGTCAAACATCCAAATATAAATCATGTGACCAAGGGATGCTACAATGGCCGTTAAGTGTAAAAAATGGACATGTCACTTTTTCCAGTGCCATTGTAACTTCGAATAGTCATTAAATGAACTGTTGTTAGTCAAGGACTACCTGTATTTATTTGATTTTTTTTTAAATGTGAAAAATAATTACTGGTTGAATCAAGTCTCTTGATTTTCCTTTTCCAGGGATAGGCTTAAAGTTTGGGTATACAACACTAAGTACTGTATCAGGAAAAGAAGAAATACTAGCTAAGAAACTGGAAATCTAACTAGATGTTCATGCTTCATGAGTTGGATTTTTCCTCTCTCATTCCTCTTATTTTTCCACTTATCCCACAGATTCAGGAACAATGACGAAACAGAAAAAAAAATGCAGCTTCTTGTTTGGGGTTGCTCAGCAAATCATGTTTAAAAGACACTGTAGCTTAAGAGAGATATGCAAATACAATGTGATTTTGTCACATTTCTATTCTGCCACTGCAGTAAATGGTATTTCGTGTGGCATGTGTTGTATATTTCAATCACATACAGTGCCGTTAACAAATTTATTATATTGTGTTTTTTCTGAAATCATAACCTGCAGTGTATGAAATACTGGAAGAAGGTAAAGGTAAAAAGAATTAATCTGATATTCTTTCTGCTGTTTTCTAGGAAATTATGTTCAGTTCCATGCATAAAAGAAAGATTTTCAGAAACCATCAACATTGGGGAACTCATCTGATAAAAGGACATATCCTGGAACATTATAAGTTATACGTTTTGCTCCTTCATCATTAATTCCACCTTTCTATCATTTTGACCTTCATTAAAAAAGCTTCTCAAATGATAGTTGTTACAACATATACAAAATCCTTGGCTTCTGAAGGAGTCTTACCCTAAAGAAACAAAGAAGGGACAATCCCTTTAGATATGATAATGTATATTATTTCTTTTAAAAAGCAGAGACATCACCCTGCCAACAAAAGTGCTATGGTTTTCCCAGGTGCAATGTATGGCTGTGAAAGTTGGACCATAAGGAAGGCTGAGCGCCAAAGATTTGAGGCCTTTGAAGTTTGGTGCTGGAGAAGACTCCTGCAAGTCCCTTGGACTGCAAGGCGATCAAACCGGTCGATCCTAGAGGAGATCGACCCTGACTGCTCTTAAGAAGGCCAGATCCTGAAGATGAAACTCAAATACTTTGGCCACCAAATGAGAAGGAAGGACTCACTGGAGAAGAGCCTAATGCTGGGAACGATTGAGGGCAAAAGAAGAAGGGGACGGCAGAGAATGAGGTGG
>QLTV01000582.1:752414-783091 GCA_003457575.1 Thermophis baileyi
ATAGCTCCCGGTGACCGGTAAGATCCCACACGGTTGGGCTCCTCCAGGTCCCCTCAGCTAAGCAGTGCCGGCGGGCGGGCCCGCGGGGGAGGGCCTTCTCTGTAGCCTCTCCGACTCTGTGGCACCAACTACCCCCCGAGATCCGTACTACCCCCACCTTACTGGCCTTCCGTAAAGCCCTTAAGACCTGGCTTTTCCGGCAGGCCTGGGGCCAATAGTTGTTCTGATTGGCCCATGCATGGTTGTGTGAATGTTTTATTTTAAATATAGTTGGGGGGTTTTTTTTTTCCCCTTTCTTTTTTAAATTGTTTTTATATGTTTTATTTTTTATGATGTAAGCCGCCCAGAGTCCTTCGGGAGTTGGGCGGCATATAAATTTTATAAAATAAATAAATAAATAAATAAATTTCTCCTGCCTAAGGCTCTGAGCATACCTTACTAAGCATTTCAGCTTGGCTTTTGTAGACACTTGATAGCAGATCTTTACTACTTGAACCGGAATTAATCTACATCAGAAACTTTGCTTTAAAACAGCAAGGTAATCTTTTGACTTACAACCACAACTGGGATCAGAATTTCAGTCACTAAGAAATGCGGCCATAAAGCAAAACATCATTGACTATATCACTTAGTGACTGCAGTCTCGACAATCCCTGTTGCCATTGTTAAGCGAATCTTATGAGTCGTTAGCTGAGGATCCACCCCCATTCAAGCCAATCAGGATTTGGTTCCCCCCCCCCCCCCGCCCGGAATTCCCCCCCCCCCCCCCAGCCCTGAGCCTCAGTAAAATAAGGAACCGCCTCCAACTCCTTCCATCCATTTTATCTTTTCCCATTTCTGCCTTTTGGGCTGCCTTGCATCCTGCCTGGGGGGGGGGCCGGCATGCAGCCCCAGAACTGCCCAGTTTGTCACACTATGGGAAGCCACAGGCAGCCCAACCTAGTCACAGTCGGCCTAGCCACCCTACATTCCTCTGCATGCATTTCCCAATCTACGCAGCACCTATTATGCACCCCAAGCACCCTTTCTGACCCTCGCCTTGAAATTCTGCTTTGGTCTGAAATGTTTCAATATCTAATAAAAAGGAGAAGAATTTGTCTTCGCTGTTATTAGGCTTAATTTTCCCCACTACTGGAAGAGCCTGACTCAATTAAGTAGCTGTCAGTAGCAATTCATTTGATTTTCAACATTTATACATTCCATAAATACTGTACTTTATTTAACTCAGTCTCCCCCCAACCTACAGCACTCAGCTGTAGCAAGCAGTCAGTAAGGCTTCTATTGTTCAGTGCAGCTGGAGGGCCCCTGACTGGGAAAAACTACTATAAATCAGTAATAATGAAATACGACAATTTCCACAATTCCTTGCATTGGCCATGCTGGCCCGAGCTAGTGGGAGTTTAAATTTAAAATAGCTGGTAAGTGTAAGGTTTCCTAGCTCTATTCCAGGGGTGTCAAACTCAAGGTCCGGGGACCGGATCTGGCCCGCGGGGTGCTTAAATCTGGCCCGCGGGGCCACCCTGGAACAGAAAAGGACCGGCCCATGATGCCTCTACCAGTGAAAACGGAGCACGGGAGGGCTGCATGTGGCCCTTCTGAGCTCCCTTTTCGCTGGCAGAGGGTCACAAGAGGCTGTTGCAGCCGAAACCGGAACTTGGGAGCCCGTTTTCTCTGGCAGAGCATACAGGCTGCCAAAGGCGCCCCGACACGAATGACATCAAGCTGGACATGCCCACCCTGGCTACGCCCATCCCCCTCCGCCCGAGGTCAAACACAACCCTGATGCGGCTCTCAATGAAATCGAGTTCGACACCCCTGCTCTATTCTAATCAAACTGTTGTAATAGTACAAAATGGCATTGCTAGCTAGGTCTGGTCTGGGCATTAGCTCAGATATTTCAGATTTTTCTGGACTGAATGGAAGGGGGGAAGGTTGCTTTAATTTTTCCTTCCCTTCTTGAAGAAATCTCCTCCTCAGTTTGTCTCAGACTGACATTCTTAACAAGGCTTATTCAGCAAAATGATCATGATAATCAGGGAAGAGAGGAAGATTTATGTTTACAAAGGGCTGCAATCAAGAACTCTATGAATCCTGTGAAGCAAAGCTTATCTTCATGCTGCAAATTTGGTATTTTCAAGAGTCTCTCTGAACGCAGATCAGAATCAAATCAAGGTGAAGGCAAAGCAGATGTTAACTATTTCATTCTTTCATGACAACTTTGCTGTATTATACTTGGTGTCTGAAACACTGTGATTATGGACAATGCAAAATAGTGGGTAGTAACTCAAATGTATATATCTATAACAATGGGGGGACGTGGTGGCTCAGTGGCTAAGACGCTGAGCTTGTTGATCGAAAGGTTGGCAGTTCAGCAGTTCGAATTCTTAGTGCCACGTAACGGGGTGAGCTCCCGTTACTTGTCCCAGCTTCTGCCAACCTAGCAGTTCGAAAGCACGTAAAAAATGCAAGTAGAAAAATGGGGACCACCTTTGGTGGGAAGGTAACAGCATTCCGTGTGCCTTTGGCATTTAGTCATGCCGGCCACATGACCACGGAGACGTCTTTGGACAGCGCTGGCTCTTCGGCTTTGAAACGGAGATGAGCACCGCCCCTAGAGTCGGGAACGACTAGCACATATGTGCGAGGGGAACCTTTACCTCACTTATAACAATGACCTTGCTGTTTTTGAATAATATCTGGATTGAGCCTTTTAATGGTTCTTTAGCAGGATTATTACAATAGCCGCAAGCAATTATTCAAGAAAGATGTACTAAATGGATACTAAATTGTCATTGGGTGAAGCTGTTCTTTTCTTTTTTTTTTCTGTTATTCTATCAACAAAGAGACACTGTATGCATTTTTGTCTCTGGCTCTAATACTAACCTGTTGCAACCTGAGTACAAGCAGGATCAAGTCAGGTTAGAACGTAGAATGGAGTCTACCAGGGTGTTCTAGACCTGGAGGCAAGAAATAGAAATTTTAAAAATCCTGGAAGAAAGCAGTTGCAAAATATTTTGCTACAGCTGCTGAAAGGGCTCCATTGATGAGTTTATGTAAACATTAGGAGTTGACACAACTTGATTTGAGCCTTCATCTTGTTGGAAAAAATATCCATCTGGTTCAGTTCCAAGTGGGGAGAAAGACACTGGAAACATGGAGGCCGATTGGAAAGATGGTTTATTGATGGACAGGACCACATGGGTTTGAGGTCCTGGGCAGCTGACCATATGGAGAGCGAGAGGTATGTATACCCCCTCTTGGGCCTTGCCCTTGAGCTTCCTGTTCCTGTGCAAGAAATGTATTCTATTGGTTGTCAGACTCCCAGGGGGCTATGCAGGGGTCATAGCTAACTTTTTAGGTTGTCTGAATTAAGTTTGATTGAAGCCTGGACTCTCTAAGATGATGTAATGAGGAGGCTTGTGTCCTGAAAAGATATTGGGTCATTCCTATTGTGTCTTAATGGCTTTCCTGGTTTGGATCTTGAGTGAGGGCTGATCCTACCATTCTACCTAATTCTTCCTTTGTTCAAAATATCCTGTCTTGAATGGATTACCAAATCTGCATTTCTAAAAGCTGGCCTCAGCTTCGTATCTGCTTGGGGGCAGGGAACTGTGGCTCTGAGTTTGTTTCCTTTAAGATTTCTATTTCTCTTTTAGGGGAAATATAATATTCTGCCTTTTTAAATATTTCTCAAAGTATTTCGTTCTTCTAGGAGAGGGATGGGTGCTAACTTTCTACAGTCTTACCAAACTATATTGAATGGTTTGATCTCAACAAATAGGAGAAATGTTAACAAGATAGGATTTGCCAGCAATCCTATTACACACTCCCTTGCTCATTAAAATCAGAATTCAATCAGGAGAGGCTCAGCACAGGTAGCAACTTCCCCAAAAGAATTGAAGTCAATTGTAAATCACCCCCCAAAAGATACTTTCAACAACATGTCTCCTTATCTCTTTACACATTGACCAGATTTGTGAGATTGCTACAGCTGCAGAGGTGGTATTCAGCCGTATATTTCATATCATTTATACAATCCTCCTAATCTTCCACTTAGTTGTTTTCAATTTAAAAAATGTTTATAAGAATTTGATAACATTGAAAATATCAAAAAAAGTAAGGACACCTGATACGAATTACTTAATGCCTCTTTGAATAACCATTCCTGCTGTGAACTACAATATTCCAATAGTTATTTGCAAGACCATTTCCAAACTCTTATTTTTTTCGAGAAGACTTTTGATACCAACCACAAAGATTTTAATACTATAAATTCTCTCCTTTGAGTTCTTCTTACTGAAACAGATATCTGTTTCTTTGTTCAACATTTTAGATTAGGGAAAGCTCTTGGGCGTTCCCTCTATATTTCCCTTGATTTTACCAGGCAAAATCTGATCTATGAGTATTTTGACTTGCCATGCTATTTACAATTGTTACCAACTCAGGGATACAGGAATGCCCCCAGGCTGGAATTGAGCTATAATATGCCCAATCTACAGAAAAGGGTCTCCGATGAATGCTGCAAACTGTAGACTATAAATTTATTGTTTAATATAGGAATTATTAATATTAATATGTGTCCAGATTTCTAAATAATAAATTAACATCATTTCTGGAAAAAATATCATTAGTCACAAAAGCCCAAACTGCCTTCAGGAAAAGGCACTCCACTCTAGATCTCTGTCTGGCTATCTCACATTGCAGAAAAATATTCCAGTCCCCCAGTAGAGGAACTGCTACCTTTATGGGCCTGAGGGCTATATTTGACTTCCCCTAAATCCGAAGTCTGGCAAAAGCTCAACAAAATGCTATTGACAAGAGATTAGTCCTTCTAATCTCTGCACAAAGACAGAGCTCTGTACAAAAATAGTTAATTGCAAATAAGATGTTGTAATGATGGTGATCTTAGAAACATTATCCCTATGAATGAGGATGCATGTCAGGGCTGCATTTTCACCTCAATGCTATTTAACATCTATCTTAATGATCTGCCATCATTTCTAAACTGGATCAAAAGCCACTTCCATTCCCTTGGTTGTAGAAGACCATGCTTGATGCTGCATGCTGGTAATATACTGTAGTTTTACCCTCTCATTCAAGACTGAGACTCAAATACCTTCTAAGCCTTTATTGATTATGGGAAGCAAAATTCCCTTGAAATATATTGGGACAAATCTAAAATCCTGATTTTCAAGAGGAAACTTAAATGTCTGTCTGTCTTAAATTTATATGGCTGGCCATTTCATACAAGGGACTCTGGGCACTGTACCACAATCAATAAAAACAACAAATATATAAAAACAGTCATTATAAAATCAATTATTACAAATGAAAATTTACTATAACCAAGCAGGCTTTAGGCATCTTGGCTTGTTCTTTCACCAATTCTCTCTTCTGGTCAACCTACCAACCTAAAGTGAGAAGTCATCTTTTCTGCACTTCTGCATTTCTTCTGTTCAAAGATAGATTCTACATTCCAGTTGCAATTCAAACTTCTAAAGCTCACACCTCCTATCCTGGGCTTCTGTGTAGATAAATATAATATCTCAAGTCTCTGTAGTATTCAGTTGTATTTTTTAAAAAAACATCTTAGCACTGCACAGCTGTGTCCCAAATTATATAGCCCTTTTAAAGACAGGACAAAGGCCACTGAAAGTCAGGGCGTATCGAGCTGCAATTATTCTTTCAAGGACTAACAGTCCCTGCTGGTATTTGTGCATAAGCAGAAGGAAAGGACAGTGTAAAAAAAAGCATTATAATATTCACATACAGATTTACAAGCCTTCCCACATTTGCATTTATAAACTTATTAAACTTATGTTAAATCATTTAACATAAATTATGCCCTCTACCTAAAAACATCAATTAAAGCTTAATATAAAACCAAGAAACAGAGGATTAAAAAACATGCAGTCAAATGTCAGAGTGATGTTAAATGATCTAATCACAGGTTGTTAAAATGTTCATAACCCCAACTAGCTATTGAAAGAGAACAAGGAAGAGGCAGTCTTATCTATCTCAGAAATAAAGTCTGTGATTAAGATGATCGTATCAAAGAGACCTTTCTTGAGGACCCAAGTCTTTAAGAAACAAGATTGTGATATAACTGGGCCTCCAATGGTAGCATAAATTATGTACACTTAAAGAGATGTTCCTTTAACAGTTGGGGGTTTCTTTAATTAAAAGGATTATGTATTGTACTGTATTCAACTTGGATATGATTTGACTCTGGCCAGCTCACAGCATAAAAAACAAATTGCAATTTGAAATTCAGATAAAATAAACAATGAATAAAATGGTGAATCCATCTAACAGGAACATATATTCACTCTACAAGGGTCTTTGGTCCTCCTAGCCTAAAATCTGGAAGAAGAGCCATGTCTTTAAGGCCCACTGGAATGCTATCATCTGGTTCTCTGGAAGACCCTTATTTCACAGGGCACTAAGGGCTGGTTGGATGGCACTGTTTGTTTAAACAAATCTGGAACATGCCAACCTGTCAGATCAAACTGCCAGGGCTGGTATCACAGGAGACAGGTGGCTCCTCAGTAACCAGGCCCTATGCCATGTAGGACTTTATAAGCCAAATCACCACCTTGAGTCACACTACAACACTGATAATCAGTGCAGCTCACCAAGCATGGATGTCACATGCCCATTGTTGTCCATGCCTCTGTGTTCTGGATTAGTTGAAGATTCCAGGTGGTCTTCAAGGGCAACCCCATGTATACAGTAGTAATCAAGTTGTGAGGTGTCTAGGCCCCTCCTTTGTGGAGTACCATAGACTCAACTGTCTTTCCCCTCCTACATGAAACTGCTGGGTGAGATCGTTTGCCAGTATGGACTTCAGTATCAATAGTATGATGATGATACCCAATTATACTGCAGGCTACTTCAGCTGACTGTTCAGCAGTTCAGCGGTTCAAATCTCACCGGCTCAAGGTTGACTCAGCCTTCCATCCTTCCGAGGTGGGTAAAATGAGGACCCAGATTGTTGGGGGCAATATGCTGACTCTGTGAACCGCTTAGAGAGTGCTGTAAAGCACTGTAAAGCGGTATATAAGTCTAAGTGCTATTGCTATTGCTAAGTGCTATATTTTAACCCCAAGTAGGCCAAGCGAGGCTGTTGTGGTCCTTTCCTAATGCCTGGCAGCTCTGCAGGTTTTGATGAAGAGCAACCATCTCCTATTCAATCCTAGAAGACTGAGTGGCTATGGATGTGTTGGAAGTTAAAACCCACCCCTCTCCTGGAAAAATGAAATATTTTAGGATATACTAAAATGGCAGAATATTTCCCCTAAAAGAGAAGTAGAAACTCAGAGATGCAGAAACTCAGCCCCCCACCTTTGTCAATGGGCCATTAAGGACTGAGCCAGTCTATTCTACATAACAAAGACAGGATTAGCCCTCTGCCCATCTCACCACATGGCACCTGGGAAGACTGCATCAGCCAGCACTCAAACTAGCCTGGGACAAAGCCTACAGAGTTAGCTAAGATCCCTGCCTCCTGGGAGTCTGACAGCCAATGGGATACATTTCCTGTACAGGAACAGGAAACTCTTAAGGTGGGGCCCAACAGAAAGTATAAAAAACTCAGGGACTCTCAGCATCTCGGCCCTTTTTTTCTTCACCCAACATCTTGAAGCATGTGATCACCTTTTCTGTTCAGGAACTCAAGCCATGTGCTCCTGTCCATCATTAAACCATCTTTCCAAGCAGTCTCCATGTTTCCAGTGTCTTTTTCCCCATTTGGAACTGAACCCAGAAGAATATTTCTTCCAACAGATGTTAGGGCCACGTAGTTCTGAGGATATTCTACTTGTAACCATGGACAGGGTAACCTTGGAGGATGGAAGAGAATCACTGTATAAGCCACTGTAAAAGCAACTGAAGCCAACACAGAAAGATATTGTAGTTGATGGAATGAAAGCTGCCGAGAGATCAAGGAGCACAAAGATGGGTGCATCTACTCTTTCTGGCTCACCACAGGTAATCTAGCATGATCAAGACTGTCTCTGTATTAAATCCACTGTGAAACTAACTGAAATGGGTCCAGAAAATCGATTGTCATTAACTGCAGATTTCCCACCTTCTTAACAACCTTCCCTAAAAATGGAAGTTTGGAGACAGGATGATAGTTATCAAAAATCATGGGCCCAAGGACAGTCTCTTCAGGAGAAGTTGCACCACCACCCCCTTCTTCAAAGAGGCTGTCACTACAGGATGAACCCAAATGCAGATCATCTCCCAGGGCATTTTCACAATCTTGGAAGGGGCCTGGGTTCAGGAAACAACTGGCTCAACTGATAGCACATAGAACCATGTCTACCCCCTGAGGAGTCATTGGTGCACATATATATTGAAGAATAATTTTAGAAAAGAAAAACTCTAAAATTTCTTCTATTCAGGACAAAGACCTTACAACCATAACCTTACAGACTGCAAAAATAAATATTGTTAGTTTATTCTTCAAGCTAAACTAATGGATTTGATAATATTTATTAGATTTATATCTTCTCTTTCCTCCATGAACTCAAGGTAATCTACATCCTCCTCCATTTTTCTTCTTAACAAAAAAACCTGTGAGGTCGGTTGGGCTGAGAGTTATGACTGGCCTAAAGTCACTCAGTGTTTCCATGGCTAGGATAGGCTTGTAGCTGGGTTTTCGTTATTTTAATCCAGTAATTTAACCACTACACCATACTGATCTCCAGTATGAAAACACACCACCAACCATCTAGACGTGAGGAGTAAAATTCTGTCCACATCCTGGATGCCAATTAAGCAAAGGTGTTTCTGTATTACTTATTGCTCTGCTCATTTAGATCTATCTGTAGATCTTATCTGTAGATCTACCCATCTAATTTATCTCTCAGCCTATGATATAAACCTAACTACTAAATTATAAATGTCTACATTACTAATATAACTATTCTCCACCTTGGTTAAACAGGTGGTATCTATTATGGTTTGCTGTATGTGGACTGCTTGGTTCACATTCCACTTTTGTTTTATATTTGTGGGGGAACACATGCTAGCTGCTTGTCATAATCAGCCTGGGTAACTAGGGTTCATAAAGTTCATAGTAAGGCAGGGTACCTCTATTGGGGGGGGGGAAGTAGGTTAAAAAATCCCCAATAGAAAGTCAACCAAAAGTCCAGAATATAAGTTATGTTCCTCTTTTATGTATGCCACATGTACAATGAATATAAAAAGAACCAATATTTTGCTGGCACTATCTTGACTTTTTTTTTTTTGTCCCATCCACATGTACCCCTGCTGCAAAGGTCGGCTGTTTTGGACTCAAGTTTTCTTCATACTTTGCTTATAGCAGGTCTAAAATGGCTCGTTAATATGGCTTAAACAAGTAAGGCACAATATACTGTAATTCTATGCTGTTTCCCTTGTGCCACAGTAAATCACAATCAATCTCTATTATAGCTTACTATATAATGAAGATACATTGTTGGCATGCATATTTAGTCTTTAGAAATTATTTTTTGTGTATGAATCAGAGTACTGTACACCTCTGAATTGTACTTAAAACTGCAAATTAGTGAAGTTATTCAAAGCCAGTATAATATCTGGTCTCTAAATATTTTATTTCCTAGAGTTTGCTTCCAAACTCTTTAAAACCAACTTACCTAGAGGGTTAGTGATTTAAATCAGTGTTTCTCAACCTCAGCACTTTATGTGTAGACTTCAACTCCCAAAATTCCCTAGCAAGCATGCTGGCTGGAGGATTCTGGGAGTTGAAGTCCATAATTATCTTAAAAGCTAGCTGTTGAATTCTGGGAATTGGAAGTCCACACATTTTAAAAGTTGCTGAGGTTGAGAAACAAGCGATATATATACATAAGCAAATCTCTAGTATGCACAGGAATAATGTTGCTGGCAACTATAAAAACAATGTATGGATTTGTCATGAATGGGATGTACAGGTGGGATCTCCCCACCCCCACTCCGAAAGACTGGCACCTTCTTAAACCAAGACCAGCATTTCCTTATTCCCATCTGGTGGCTAAGCTCAGAGATACGATATCCCTGTGAGAACTGGGGAGATAAAGGTTGTGCTGTGTGGGAGAGCCTGAGAATTGAGGAGATAAAAACCTTAAGAATTACATTGAGAAAAGCTTCTCCGTGCCCAGATGTTTACTCAACCTCAGAACAGCTGGAACATTTCCAGCGTTATCACTCAGTCCTTTTTTTTTTCTCCTTTCTTCTCTTATGCTGTATTTTTCCACCCGGCCGTCGCTTCTTCCTTCTCGCCACCTTTCATCCCTTTGTCCGTCTCTCTCTCCCCCATCCCCCTCCTCCCAAATTGTCCTCTTTCTTCTACCTCCCTCAACTTCTCCCTACTTCGTCCTCAACTCCTTTTGTTGTTCGGGCTTGCAACCTCTCGGAACTTGCTTCGATTCCGCAGCGAAGGGCCAGATCACGTGCGTTAGTGACAGCCTGTCTCGGCGCGGCCCCGAACACCGCGAGGCTCACATTGGTGCGCAGCCGAAGCCGCTGTCCGTCCCTCTTCCCCCCCCCCGCCGTCATCCCCCCCCCCCGCTTTCTCTCACGCAGAGAGATGCATACACACTCAGCACAGGATGGGATGGGAAAGTGGGGGGAGCCGGGGCGGGGCCAGGGACGGCCCCTGCCGATCAGCTGTTCGCTGGATTCTATAACAACAAAAGACTCAGCCGGGAGCCGAGACGGGCCGACGCAACAGGGAGCCTTGAAGGAACTGAGGGGACCGCCGCCCTGCCACCTACCTCAGTAGCCGCCGTCCAGCTTCGTTCTGCCCCGACGTTCGCAGGACGGTGAGTGGTGATGCCGCCGTGCCAGCCCTTTGCACCGGGCTGAGTGGGTGGCTGGATGGGTCGCCAAAGCGACTTCCCCGATGCGCGCTGCGCTTGGCGCGAAGGGCGCGCGATCCGCCCGGGCATGTTCCGCCTGGACGGATTGGTCGCGCCAGGAGGCTATTTAAAGATCCGAACCGGGGGCGAGGGGGATTCTCATCGCCGCCGCCTTTAGGTGGGGCGGGCTGATCGACTTCCATCCTTCCGTAGACAAGGAAGGAGTCGGTCTCTCCCCCCCCCTTCTGCAAAGCTGTAAACAAGCGGACCGGTGGCGAGGCGAAGAAGTAACGCCGCAATAAAAGTAGTTCCTCTTCTATTCTCCCCCCCCCTCCCCATTACCCCTCCGCTTTCCTCCTTCAAGAGCCGCGTCCTGAGAAAACCCACTCGGCGGCTTCGCCCTGGGCTCGACGAGCGAAGCTAGCGCGGCTCAGCGCAACCACTTGTGGCGTAGGTCTCTTGGAGCTCGCCGACTCGGCTCCGCGCGTCCTTCCTCGCGTTTCCTCGGAGGGAAGACGCCAGGCAGGTCGGTCGGTCAGTGCACATCCGGAGAGACGCGATTCAGACGGCTGTTCAAATGCAGTCCGCTATTCGACCGCCCTCCGATCGCCCCGGTGATTTCCGTGGGGCTCCCCGGAAGAAGGCGAAGGGATTTCAGAGACTCTTTTAAGGATGACCATTTAGATGAGGGGAGAGGGAAGTTCCTACCTGATTTTACTAAAGTTTTAAACTTTGCTCTTAAACTGTATGTGGTCTCGAGTGGCATTTTAAAGGGGGGGGAGGGGGCTACCCGGAGCTAAAACTCGGAATTAGACGAGTTGAGATTAGTGATGTGAGGGGGAGATTTGCCGTTAAGCAACGTGTGCAGATTCACTGGGAGAGCGAGTCCAACGTGCTTTATTCTGCATTTAGTATGCCCAGCGTTAAATCCTACTTCTCCCAAAAATGGATCGGTGATTTGCTATCCAGGTTCAGTTTCGGAGTTGGAATTTTGCTTGTTATTGCGGAATGGTTGGCTGCGGCTATAAAACTTTGAAACAATAACCGAAGGGAGGGAAAAACGTGGTTTCACTCCAAAGTGAGTTTGGGGCGCCTGCGCCAAGGCTGGCGGCCGGGAAAGGACTCCCTTTGCACTCACGAGAAATCGAAGCGGAGGTCACCATCCCATTCAGCGAGGGCTCCGGGGCGAATACCCCAAAATGCCCCAGCTTTAGAGATGCCCCTTTTAAGCTACCCGCCTTTTGCGTTCCTCGGAGTAACGCAGCTCCTGGGCTGAAGTTCCACCCGAAGCCGGGCAACGCGGCGGGATTCTGCCTCGCGCCGCCGCCGGCGGGCCTCGATCCTCTCATTTTATAGCTTAAACATTCTTCACTTTCTCTGCCTAGTTTGCAACCTGCCGCGGGAGTTGCTTTCGCGTTTCGCCGCCTCCTGGCGAGATGGAAGAGGAGGAGCGGGAAGTGCTTGGTCCCGCCCAAGGGGCTGGAGAAGTGTCGGGTTGCCCTCTTCCTTTGCGTATCCTGTTTTGTTTAAACAGAAGCGAGAAGTGGCCTTTTCTTCAGCCCCTTTCTTTCTTCCTTAACTACTTCGGGGCACTTTCTTGAAGCTCAGGTGTGACTAACCCTCCCCGGAGCAGCCTGGCAGCCGCGCTGCCAGGGAGGAGTTAGCTGGCGAACAAAACAAATCGAACAAAACAAATCGGATGCCCTTATTCCATTCCCTTTCTTTTCAGGGAAATGCGACCCACTTGATGAGTCAGTTCTCTCTCTCTCTCTCTCTCTCTCTCTCTCTCTCTCTCTCTCTCCCTCTCTCTCCCTCTCTCTCTCTCCCTCTCTCTCTCTCCCCCCCCCTCCCTCCCCCCCCCTCCCCCTCTCCTTCCCTCTCCTAGAAGAGCAAATAGGGGTACGGAAGAGAAACCTTGCTGATATCCATTCCATTCCTACAACCACACTGAAAACAGTGATTTATGACCGTTTTTCACACTGTAGGGACCGTTGAGTTATCCCCATAGTCACGTGATCAAAATTAGGATGCTTGGCAACTGACTCATATTTATGACGGTTACAATGCCCCGGGGTCACATGATCCCCTTTGGCGACCTTCTGACAAGCAAAGCCAATGGAGAAGTCACCTTCACTGAACAACCGTGTGATTAACTTAACAACTGCAGTGATTCACTTAGCAACTGTGGCACGGAAGGTCGTAAAATGGGGCAATATTCACTTAACAAATATTTCACTTAGCAACAAGAATGTTGGGCTCAATTGTGGTCATAAGTCGAGGACTACCTCTGTGTGTGTGTGTGTGTGTGTGTCTGTGTGTGTGTCTGTGTGTCTGAGCAGGGGCAGTTCCGGTGGGGGTGGGGTAGGAGTCATATACTGTAAGGAATAAATAAATTCCTAAAATGCACGCACAGACAGGTTGTCATTCCCATGTATTCAGTACTACAAACCCCATTTTGTGGAGTCCTTGGTGCTCTCTGAACTTGGTTGTTTTCTTAAGGATGTTTCATTACCCAGCTAGCTAACATCATCAGTGCTCTGAGGAAGTTAGTTAATTGAGTAATGAAGCATCTGCAAGAAAACAACCCAGCTCAGGAAACACCAAGGACTCCACAGTTCAGCCCTGAGCTACAACTATTCTCTTATTAAAACCTCACTTTCCCTGGCTGCAAACTGAATTTGAAAACTATTCGTAGCCTTTTTAAATTTATGAGCACCTAAAGGCAACTTGCTGGCTATTGCGAGAAACAAAATGCTGAACTAGAGTGGGTTGGGGTCTGATCCAGAGTGTTGTTTGTGAGAGACTTATGGGTAGGTAGACATTGGAAACTTCTCCAGTTTTTTATAGACATTTCCTGCCCTCTTTATTTTGTTTTTGTCTGTGGAATAAGGGTGGGTGGGGGAAATCCCTATTGTTGGAATGACCTTTGAAATTATGTTTTAACCAATAACATTTACTGTCTTGAATGAAAAGCATGACTCCATAAGATTATTTCAAAGGACTAACCATACTTTAGATGGGCCTCCTCCTTATGTGAGGTTTTGGGAACTTCTTCCATTGTTTCTTTAGAAAAGAGTCTTAGTGCAGCACTTCCTGGAGTTGGGAGAGACAAACACACACACACACACACACACACACACACACACACACACACACACAGAGAGAGAGAGAGAGAGAGAGAGAGAGAGAGAGAGAGAGAGAGAGCGCTAGCTTACGTCCTGGATTGTCCTAAGCAAATGTATTCTTATGAAATAGTACAACAGATCATTTTTATTCTTTGGAGAGAAGAGAATCATTTTCCCACCCACCTCCACCCCTTTATGTTTCAAAAGTATTTTTCTACAGACGCCTCCAATATTGGGCAACTGTTCTGTTTGTTTATTTTCACTGCGGGCATGGCTAAATCCAATTTATGTAATCTGATGCAATCTCAGACTTCCATGAACATGAACTTCTCAGATTTTAATAAGCGGTGATATTTAATGCTTGGATGGAGGGGGGGGGAAACAACTCCTTTAGAGCATTACATTTGTATTCAGGACAAGAGAAGGTTGGATTGGATTGGTTTTAGCTATATAAGGAGATTCAGGTTTATATATTTTTTCCTATGTAAATGACTATTTTAAATAATCTTTCTACGGTAAACCATGTCTATGTGGTATGCTTGATTTGCTGTTTGGACAAGTTCTAAAGCCAATAATCTAAATCTTCTGCAACTCTGAATGCCTTACCCTGCTGCAGATATGCAAGGCAAGAAAACTGAAGGATCAGATTCTGGATGAGAACACTAGAATTTACCCTAAATCTTTTTCAATGCTGAGCCCCCTGCTGGAAGCAGTGATATGGTCAAAGAGCAAAAGTGTGTTCTGAAAAACAAAGGGAGCTTTAAATATTCCTGCAGTATATTTAAAGAAATGATCAAAGACAAAACATGAAATTTAAGGATTTAAAATAGATTCCAAAACACAAAATTTTGTTTTGTAAGGTCAGAAGAAATGGAGATCAGGAGTATCTTTACACATTGTATTAAACCATAATTACCTTAATGTTGGCTTGTTTAATAAATCATAGTTGGCTGTCCATACAGCCTTTGAAGCTATCAATGGAAGACTGTTGATTATTTTCTCTCTCTCTCTCTCTCTCTTTTTTTTTTTTTTGGTTTTTTTTTAGAGGAGATGCTTGGGAAAATAAAGTAATAAACCACATTGCTAAAAGTTAATGATTGTTGGTGCTGAAGTTTAATGATAGAGTCACAGCATTCATTAAAAACTATAAAATCGAATGCAATCCATGGAATACCCTCTGAATCTGGACTAAACCAATACCAAACAGTTCTCATTATGCTTAGTATAGTTGTGACCAGTGGGACGCGGTGGCTCAGTGGCTAAGACGCTGAGCTTGTCGATCAGAAGGTCGGCAGTTCAGCAGTTCGAATCCCTAGTGCCGCGTAATGGAGTGAGCTCCCGTTACTTGTCCCAGCTTCTGCCAACCTAGCAGTTTGAAAGCACGTAAAAAATGCAAGTAGAAAAATAGGGACCACTTTGGTGGGTAGGTAACAGCGCTCCGTGCGCCTTCGGCGTTGAGTCATGCCGGCCACATGACCACGGAGACGTCTTCGGACAGCGCTTGCTCTTCGGCTTAGAAACGGAGATGAGCACTGCCCCTAGAGCCGGAAACAACTAGCATGCATGTGCGGGGGAACCTTTACCTATAGTTGTGACCAACCTGGGTGTTTTAGATGAATAGACTTCCAGGATCCAGATTCCAGTAGTCAGGGTGGCTACTGCTGAGAATTCTGGGAAATGACTGGTGCCTATTTGGAGGCAGCCAGATTGGGGAATATGCAAGGCGGCCAACATGGGAAAGGAGATATCTGACAACATTAATACATTGCTGATGGCAAAAGGAGAGGTCTCTTTTTCTACAGTGCCCAGTGGAAGTCCCGTAGCACCATGGGGTGGCAGACTTCTCTGGTTTTTAATTTTATGAGAACTCCAAAAACCACCAAACAGATCCAGGGAACTTTGTTGAGTCTGTGACACCTTCCAAACTGGTATCCTGGTTTTAACTCTCAGAATTCTTTAGCAGGCTTGGCTGGTTATACCATGCCATGGTAAACACAACGTATACAACACTATCATGGGCAATGGTGTATTAAAACTAGGGTGAAATTTGCCATTTTCAGGTAGGTCAAGAATATACAACACACACACACACACACATACATATACATGTGTGTGTGTGTGTGTGTTATACATGGTTACGTATACATACAAACACACATGTCAGTGAGGTAAGCATGTATCAGGTATGCTGAAGTAGGTTTAATTGAATGCAGATGCATTATGTGTTTTGTGCTTGCATAGAGCATTAAAGTTATGCTTTTCTTATTGTCTTCTCTGCAGGTTTTTGTAGCAACTGTTTACAAACCATGCCTCTCCGCATCCAGTGCCTCAGCTGATAAAGTTTTTATGCACTTTAATCTTCTACCTGCACCCTTAAACTTTGGTACGCTGTGGAGTACCTCATCTTGTGGGCGCAAACAAGTGCTAGCCAGAGTCTTGTTTCGTCTTAGTAATGTTCCAGAGGCTGAATAATATGTTTGTGGGAGAACTCAATAATTTGCCCAGCCAAGAACCAGAGTTCAGTGAGAAAGAAGAAGAAGAAGAGTGGATTCTGGTAGACTTTATCGGTAAGGTATCTTTGAAACAGAATTGTCTAAATGGCAGGTTTTAAACCAAAAAGTTCTTTATATTGCAGGCACTATATCGGGCTAAACATGGATGATGTGAGGAAGAAAATAATATAACTTCAAGCTGTTTAGCCCACCTTTTCAGAACTAGCATAATTTCATTGTGCTTCAACAATTGATTTTAGCAGAAAACTGGCCATTCCTCATTCTTTCTTGTCCCTGTTCCAGTTTGCTCAGTTATTGCTGAACAAAAGGCTAAATTCTCAAGGGCTGCTTTCTCCAACTTGGTAGCAGATTGATAGGCAGCAAGGCCAAAGCAATCCTAGAGGTCATGTTGGCTGAAGTTGATAAGGCTAAGTTGATGAGCCGTGGTGGCGCAGTGGTTAGAGTGCAGTACTGCAGGCTACTTCTGCTGATCACCGGCTGCCAGCAGTTTGGCAGATCGAATCTCACCAGGCTCAAGGTTGACTCAGCCTTCCATCCTTCCGAGGTCAGTAAAATGAGGACCCAGATTGTTGGGGGCAATATGCTGACTCTGTAAACTGCTTAGAGAGGGCTGTAAAGCACTATGAAGCGGTATATAAGTCTAAGTGCTAATGCTATTGCTAGAGGGACAGCTTGGAGATGGGTACTGCATGCTTTTGGTTCAAATGTTTACACTGGTGTGAAAATCCTTCTTATCCATAGTAGGAGATAATACTCATGTACCTTCCTCAGCTACAGGAAATGGAATTTTCAATCCTATAAGTATTGAAACTAAGTTAGTGTGATTCCTGCTTTTCTCTTCTCTACATACAGTACATATAAAATGTAAGATATAGGTATTAATTGCCAGTTTACTCTCTGGGTATTATTTTTAATTTGATGGAATGTATTATATACAGTACTTAACGTGAACTCCTTGATTATTTTTGATGTTGAAAAGCTATATACCGCATTTTTCGGACTATAAGACGCACCAAGATTTCCATCCTCTTTTAGGGGGAGGAGGAAGTGTGTCTTATGCTCCGAAAAGTACGGTATAAATTCTGTAAACAATTTATATGTTGTTCCTATAAATTAATCTTCCATAACTAGGCCCTCTATATGAGTTGAGATATATGTTGTCAACTTATCTAGAGGTCCCTGGCTACTAGAAGGCTAACTCTAGAACAGGGGTGTCAAACTCAATTTCATTGACGGCCACATCAGGGTTGTGTTTGACCTGGGGAGCCAGGGTGAGTGTGGCCAGGGTGGGCGTGGCCAGCTCGACATAATTCATGTCGGGGGCACCTGTGGTGGCCCGAGTGCTCTGCCAGCGAAAACTGGCTCCCGATCTCCGTTTTCGGCTGCAACTGCTTCCTGCAACCCTCTGCCAGCAAAAATGGAGCTTGGGAGGGCCGCTCGCGGCCCTCCTGAGCTCTGTTTTCACTGGCAGAGGCACTGCTGGCCGGTTCTTTGCTGTTTCCAGGGCAGCCCCACGGGCCAGATCTAAGCATCCCACGGGCCGGATTCGGCCCACAGGCCTTGAGTTTGACACCCCTGCTCTAGAATATCCAATCTCCAGTTACTTTGATCAGCTCTTGTATTTCTCAAAGACTGTTGTAATTCCTGATAGATTCCTGTTCAAACTTCTCTACGGCTGATGAAGACGAGGAGGAGGAAGTGGATGACATCTGCAAACCACCTCCTGATGACCACTCGCCCATCTTCTCTTGTCTGCCTGATTCCTTGGACTGCTTGGCAGATGCCAGTGAATCCTGCTTCATCCAATTAGACTCGTGCCCTATGGAAGAAAGCTGGTTCATCACTCCCCCTCCATGTTTTACAGCAGGTGGTTTAACCACCCTCAAAGTAGAAACCAGCCCACTGGAAAATCTGCTCATTGAACATCCCAGCATGTCTGTATATGCAATCCATAATACCTGTCACAACCTCAACAAGAACAATTGTGATGAAAAAGAAGAACAGGAGGAGGAGGAAGAGGAGGAGGAGGAGAAGGAGGAGGAGGAAGTGGAATCCCACGATGAAAGCAATCATAGGTACGTTCTCTATTCTTTGATTCAGGCAAAATGTAGAGGTGCTAGTAACCAAGTGAAAAAATTGGGAAAAATACATTAAGACAGCATTGAAAATTATTATGAGTGGTGTGAATGATGCTATGGGCAGAATGCTTTTCTCCTTGCCCCCCACCCCCCACTCTGCCCCTTCACCACTGTCCTTCATTTGTCCTCTTTGTTGAGCTTCTTTGTATGGTATCAATGCCTTTGTCATTGCTTGCTTGTAAACAGATAACAGGAGCAAGCGAGAAAAGCATTGAGACAGATAGATGAGAAAATACCAGGAACTGGAGGCGAGTCCCCTATTGAGATGTGGCCCTTGGCGATACCTGTTGCAAAATGGTTTTACACGCATTAAGTGAAATTCATATTTCTCAGTAGGGTGAACTTCAGACAGCTACACGTTAACATTTGGAGGAGGAAGAAGGAAAGTGAAGGGGGCAGTGGTTGGATAAAAGATTCACACACACACACACACACACACACACACACACACATCATGTGAATCAAGAGCTCCTCAATATCCTCTGTACAGAGAGGAAGACATTGGCTGTTACTTGAAGCCCTGTTAATCACCTCAATCTTCCACTCCCTTTCTCCAGCCTGTTCCTATAGAAAATGGGCAGTTGACCATGCAGCCAAAGGCTTTCCCCAACTTCCTTTGGGGAAAGAAGTACAGTATCTTCGTATCCCTTTGGGGAAAGTGCTGTTCACTGCATTTCAGTGATACTAGTTGGTTGGATTTGCACAGACTTTGGCCCTTGGTTAAATTAAAGAGGACTTGTGGTATTAACCAGGTTAACTGCACGTGCTTGCGCTGTAAGCCATCAAGTAACTACAGATAGTCCTCGACTTACAACCGCTCACATAGCAACCATTCTAAGTTATGATGGACCTTCCTGGGGCTACTTACAACGAATCAAAGTTTTGATGGCCAATCCCCCCTGCCCCTGGGTCCGGTCACATTACTGCACTTTGGGCGCTCAGCAACCAGCTTACATTTATGGCTGTTTGCAATGTTCTGCAGTCATGTGACTATGTTTTATGACAGTTTTGTCAAATATCGCACTTACTTTTGGTTTTCAGCAAAACCAGGCTATAGCAAGCCATTGGTTTGCTTAACAACCGTCGCAAAAAAAGTCATAAAATCAGATTGGTCATGTGGACGATCCAATTTATGGCTATCGCAAGTTATGACCATGATCGTTCCGTTATGGTCAGTATTCAAGAACTACCTGTGCATTGGTTGGGCTCACATATTCGCAAATTGGAATGTGATTGACTAGTTTATGATTCGTTGTGTTGTGTATTATTGTGGCTACCTATGAAAACTCTCTCCCATGTGCCTGAGTCCTTGCTCTATAGCCGATGCTATCAGTTCCATCCTTGTGCTTGGAATTTTAGATCCGAAGCCCAAAGCAAAATGGGCCAACACGTCCAATGCTACATTGCTGCACTTGCTGCTCACTCAACTTTTCTTGAACAAAGTACCAAGAGTTTTCGTCCTTCCCAGTGGATAAAAGAGTTCAGCGAAAGACAATCCCTGAACAGAAACTGTCTCCGTCGCCAAAATCTCACCAGGGATCCCTACACACGGCAACTCAAGAGCAGCGCATTTTTTGTTCACCAGCCTTGCCAGCGTCAGTATAATTACTGAGAGTGTTTTGCATTTTTCTCCCCAGAAATATTTGTTAACTATTGTGAGACAATGAAGGTGAGAACTGTCTTAGGATGCTCGTGAGTTGTTTTTACACAATCACTTGAGTGTTACAATTCAGTTGAAAACCACTTTGATTTCAGTGTCACAAAATGCCTTTTCAATGTTTTATTTGTAGCAGGTAAACATATACAGTATGTGTAGTAATGTTTGTGTGATTGTGCCTCTCTGCCTCCTTGTGTCAGACTTTTACAAATTTTATTAGGTATGGATGGGTTTGTTTGTTTTTTATATTAGTATTTACAGCCAAGTTATAAGGCCTCTTTCAGCCATCTTGTAGTTACAGAATTTCTCAGGGTCACCCATACACTTGCAATGATCTGTGTATACTGTAGATTGTCTTTTAAAATATTAACATAACCATCAAAATACAGGTGGCCTGAATGGCATTATATTCCTAATATGGAATTTATTTTCTATGTAGCAGTAGAAGGAAGGTGAAGAGGGAAAAATATGTAACCTAATATCTTTCTACATAGCTTTCAAAATCTCTGGTTTAGTATGGTTTACCAGTTTCCTGTGCAACGGAGGTATTTTGTAGAATGTAATAGACCTACAAATGAAGATCAGTGCGAACCAGGTTCTGAGTATGTGTTCCAGTCATCCTATTCTTGTATAATTAAATGGTGGGAATTGTGATCCAATATACCTAGTATCCAGTTTGGGAAAGACTACTTTGAAGAACAGGAGTAAACTTTTCATAAAAAGCAGTGATAAGCCATGTGGGGGAAAATCCAAAATCTATTACTTAATAATAGTTAAAGACCATTGAAATTTAACCCAACGTTTTCTAGAACTCTCAAATCAGGCAAGAAGCTACAAAAATGGAAAAGGGAGGAAGTAAGAAAGTTCCAAAATTAGGCCAGATGTCTCAAGTTTCAGACTTGCAGTTTGAAGTCTGTCCCAAGATGGCTGTATATTGAGTATAGGAAATGGTATGAAAATACAAAGATTATCCTTGTGGCAAAGAGCAGATAAAATGAAACATTCCTTCATATTGTCAACAATAAGAAATTACTAGAGAGTAATTTTTCATGGTGCGTTGGTCTAAAGTCAATTACGCAAAACAATGTAATATTACTTAGTGACTATTTTACAACAACATTTAATTAAAGATTCTGGAACCTTGTTGAGGTTAATAGGGCTGAAATGCATAACTCTTCTGCCCTGGTTTGTTTGAATCATTGCCCGCCGTGGGTGTTACATTTTTCAAAATCCTCTTTTGTTTAAATGTGAGGTATAGAATGCTTTTTCTTCAGGTTTTATTAATTGAGGTTAGGCCAAAAGCTGCACCTCCAATTTTGAACTGATTTATAAGCATGATCTGCCACATTTCAGTCCATTAGATTCAATCTACACCAGATTGATGAAAGTTATATTTGGTTTTTTTAAGGGACTGCAATTCACAGCTGCCTTCTCAAAACACACTACGGGAATATAGTCTATAAAAGATATGGATAATTGCTGAAGTAGAAATCTGAAATTCCTCTGGCTGTTGCTTCCTAGGCAACCCAAATTTGTCACTGTAATTGTGTATTCCTCACTTAAGCTTAACTAACTTTTCCTTGATATTCTAAAAAAAGATTCATGCTTTTATACAGACACTAATTGTCAAATATCCCAAAAGAAGAGTCCAAAGAATTTACAAGCAATTTAAAACCACAGATGGCAAAGTTCAGTAGCTTTTTGTTTGTTTTCTGGCTGTCCTCACATTTTTTTTTGGATATATATTTGAATTTGCCATTTGGCTTCCAGGATTCAGGAGAGATGTTTCTCTCTTAAATTTCTGTGATTTGAATTTTGAATCCTGTTGTTCAGTTTCTAAAAACTGCTAAAGCATTCCTTGTTTTAGTAGTCACTCAGGACCTTTCATCTGTCAAATTCACAGCACCATCACTGTATTTCCCCCCCCCCCCAAAACTCAGGAACCTCTTTCAAGTTTGGCTTGGATTTTAAATTGATTAAGTGAAATAACGTACTGTACCAGCAAGTGACTCTTAGCCAACTTCATCTTTTTCCCCACACAAACTATTGTATTCTCATTGTCTACTTTTAGGAATTTTAAAATAAAGGCCACATTTATTTCCGTATTCCTGATTTAGCAAGAATTTGAAGTTAGGACTTCTAATTGAGAGCTACAGTTGCTGTCTTTACTGGATAATTTGCTAGTGATGGGGAAAAAGTAATACGTGCTTGTCAGTTTTTAACATTGGAAATAATGCTATGGTGAAAGGAATTTTTACACACAACTTTAAGCCTGACTCTTTTCCTTGTATATTTATATAGCTTGTTTTATTACGTGCCTCGAACTATTAGAGTATTAGAATTTGTTGCTTTTCAAACAATGTGTGTTTTGTGGCTAGAATATGACTTTTTATATATCTGTATATTTTTTTCCACAAACAACAAATGTAATAACTTGTAAAAATGAAGGCCTTGTGTTATGTTGAATTGTATTTCAATAACTTTGCTGGAACTGTTTTTTATAAACAAAACTGTGCCTTTTTCAATGACTTGTACACACCAGACTTGAATTTGAAGATACAAAAAAAGAAGCTTTCTGTTTGGATAAATACTGTATATCAGGCTATGCATTCTCAATGGCAGCTTGTTTGTGGAGCCATTTTCCTTGTGCCTGTGGCAGAACTGTTGGTAAGCAAGGTTTGGCCATCCTGTTGATACCATATACAGGTTACAGTACTTAACATCTCAAAATGACCAGAGCTTGAATAGTTTCTATACCAAGTTCTTGTTCTGGAATGAAAAGGAAATATGCAATATGTTAAGAATATTGCAATATGTTATGAAATCCTGTTGTCTAATGTCAGTTGGTTTTGATATAGTACCATTTCCTTCATTGATTCGCCTACAGCAGAGAGCAATGGGTCATCTTCAGAAGCAATGAGTTAGACTTCAGATTCATAGTTGTCTTTGGCCCTTGATCATGTTGGCTGGAGCTGAGGACTGTTGAAGTCTGAGTTGACCCATAAGGAGGGCATAACGTTGCTTATCTTTCTGCTCAATCATAATCTGCAGTTCTGATCTTCACCAATGGCATGTTGCTTGATAAAAACCATTTGACTGCTGTGGGTGAGCAAGGAAGCACATTTTTCTCATACAATTCTAATGCTTAAACTTTTTTGATTTTCCATTCATTTAAAACTCAACCATTTTTCTTCTCCTTATTAGTTTATTCATTTACCAACCATACTGTATTGCCTTTATACTGGTATTGGTGAAAGAGCGCAAAATGCTGTAAAACAGGCCCTTGTTAAAACAGGACATCAGACCTGTCACTCTTCAGATGGATTAAAAGGGGGGGGGGCTGGGTTAACAAGCCATTAAAAAGTTGTTCAAACTCAACCAGTTGCTCAAGTTTGATAGATTTCTAGCCTGTTAACTTTCAGTTTCATTGGATAGTTTATTTCTTCCCATACGCTCATGTGTATCTCCACGTGAGCAATTAACTGTGGTCCAGAATAGGAATCTAACTGAAAATGAATGACAAATGAAAATTAATTGGATTTCATCTGATTATTTTTCCATTCTTTTCATTTTGAAAATGCATGGGACTCATTTCTCATTCATTTTTACAATGATCTATTCCTATGAAGAAGAAAAGTTTTTGTCAAGTGATTCCATATTTCAATGCATATGCGCAAAAAGATAATATTCCTATATTTAGAAAACCAGAGTGGTTAGTAGAAATTTTCCATGCTGTCCCGATTTATTAGGCTCAGGACACATAGTATATAGACTGTACTCAAAGCAGCTACTTTATGGTTATGTCTACATACAGTACTGTGCTAGGCTAGGAGTAAGCAGTCTCTGGCCACATGTCTACCATGCCTCATTTGAGGTCTCTCTTATGCCTCGCTGCTGAATTTTGGTGGCTAGGTTTTTTGCTGAACAATACAATGGCATTAAAGCATTTACCTCCCAGTGGCTGTACACTTCCTTAAACGCATCCAAACCACTTAATCCACCAACAAATGGTCCAGGAACGTTTGGCCGTGTCCTATCATGTGATGTTACATTAACAGAACCTCTCCTGTATCTGTTGGCCTGTCAGGAAGATGTCTTGGATTGCTGCCTAAAGAAAAGTTGGATACCAGTGTGTTTGTCAATACTACAGTTTGGTTTGGCATATCCGATAAACCAAATCCATTGGGCAGTTTAACATGTATGAATCACTCAGTCTTACCTGGAGAAATTGGTGTCTTTTGAGCTGTCTTTATAGGCTGTTTTTTTATTGATATATTAATGGTAAAATATTGGCCTGACTGTATTTGGACACATTATCAATGTGAATTGTTGCTTTCTATTACACTCAAAGAATAGCCAGACCAGGAATTTTGTAATGAAAACCTTGTTTCGGATCAGTTTCTCTCCCATCTATTTCTTGTGTGTGTTATATTTTGGGCAACAGCATCATTGTGTCATTTGGTCATGGTTTGGATTCCTTTGGGCCACAATGCTGGTCTACACTGCTGTTCTAGGGCAATTTCTTCTGTGAATTCATCACACTAACACTCTGCCAGTTGTGATAGAGGCACAGATATTTTCACATTCGCACTGCGTTGTAACAGGCTAGCAATCTAACAGGTCAAATAAAAGGGTTTTAAGGGCCTCCAGGAAAAAAAAAGGGAAATTAATCATAGTAACACATCTATATACCTTAAGTATTTTGTTTCATAATGTGCTCTGGAAGAACAGTTAATAAAAAGGCCAATTGATAAAAGAGTTTTCAGAATCCAATGTTTGCTCTATATTAATCAGTTCTGTGTGTGTGTGTGTGTGTGTGTGAGAGAGAGAGAGAGAGAGAGAGAGAGATTACTGGAATGCTGTGAGGATAATATCTGGGAGTGAAGCAGGCATAGGTTACTCATCACATTTCAGACATTTTGATCTCTAGATTTAGCCCAATTTGCAAAACTCAAGCTTGCTAGCTTTTTGTTGATTTCAATAAAGTTACATCAGAATTGAAAAATCCTCCTTTAGTGGTTCTGCACTGAGAAGTGTGAGGTACCAAATGATCTCCCAAGATAACTACCAACTGTGGTCTCTGAGCAAATGCCCTTTGTGTCTAAGGAGAATCCCGATACAAATTGCAATAGATAAGGAAAATGTAATTGTAGAACAGTTCTTTGCATAGAGAAAGTTTCATCTCTGCAATTCTTTGTAGAGCTAGAAAAGTCTGAACCCCATAGCAATGATAGCAAATACCACTGAACTACAATAGGTGGACCAGTGGTCTGACTTAAGCTATTTGAGATTTTTAGTCTTTTTGTTTCCCATCTCCTCTGAATCTGGTTTCAAATGCATCAAATTTGTAAATTTTTTATAAAAAATATTTTGTATCTACTTGAACACAGAGAAACTTTGGATACAGGCATGTTTACCCATTTGTGGGTCGAACAAGCTTGCAGAGAACTGCCAGCTAATCAAGATTTGCCCTAAATGGTTTAATCTTTTCTCTTGCTTCTAGGCTCACCATCAAGGCAAATTTCCAATGTCTTTAAAATTGCAGTGTATTGGCAATAGCAATAGCACTTAGACTTATATACCGCTTTACAGTGCTTTACAGCCCTCTCTAAGCGGTTCACAGAGTCAGCATATTGCCCCCAACAATCTGGGTCCTCATTTTACCCACCTCAGAAGGATGGAAGGCTGAGTCAACCTTGAGCTGGTGAGATTTGAACCGCCGAACTGCAGCTAGCAGTCAGCTGAAGTAGCCTGCAGTACTGCACTCTAACCACTGCGCCACCTCGGCACTTGGGCTGCTTTTTGTAAGCAAGCCATCATATTGCTACAATGGGGCTTTGGGAGATGAGATGCAGTAGGACAGGCCACCCCTTTCAAAAATAAGGCAGATATGTTGATGTTTCTGAAACAGCTGCCTAGAAAATGGCAATTCCTTGTCAACTTATACAGGACTATTGCCAAAGGGATATTTTGAGATAATTTACAAGTGCAAACCCCTGGTTACAGCATCATTTGATCACCAAGGCTCATGTAGCACAGAACTACAGCTTTTTCTGGAAGACCTTTCAGATAAGGCTCCTTGTCAAATATAAAATGCAGTGCAACTGTTAAAAAAGACTCCGTTGATGGAATTGAGAGACAACAAGTACCAGAATGGCATTAACTTGATTAATGAACTTTACTTAAAATGCTCCTGGATTTTTTTTAAATTAGGGACATGCCTGCTCCAAAACAATACAAAGGTACCTGCATAGAAATCTGGTGTATGCTCTCACTAATAGCATTAATGCAACATATATCTACATAGAGAAATTGACATTTTATCTATGAAAAACAGAAAAATATTACTGCCATCCTGTTCCCCCCCCCCAAAATATTTGAAATTGAGTATAAGATACATTTTCCTTCGACTCCTGATGATTTCAAAGACATGTTCTTGTAATTTCAAGGTTGGAGAACCGTTTTTATACCGCTTCTACTGGAAGGAGATATCTTCCAGTTTCAAGCCCTGACTTGCCTTGAGAATGTATCTCTTGGTCAGCTCCATCAAAGACTTCTTCAGTCTCAGATCTTCACCATATCCATTTTACCACCTTTCCCTTTGGTACTTTGTTTTCCTTTCCTCACATTTTACTTAGCTCACAGAAGCTCGGTTGACCTTCCACCATTGCCCCCAAGCAGATGTACATCATACAATCACATGAATTCTTCAGCATCTGGGTCAAGCCAAGAGACTGGCCTTCAAGTAGTATACCAATAGAACTTCTCATTTCTCTGCTACACTATTCTGAACAAGTGCCAGCCGATTCTGATGTTGAATTGTAGGTAACAAGTTGCATGACCCAAGCAGCCCCTGGAAGGCCCTTGCTGCTAAATGGCCTGGGCACTGGAAGGATGACTGCTAGCAACATAGGTCAACCAATGCTACACTGTTCTTTGCCAAGGAGACAACAGCTTCCGACTGTTTCAACTGGTTCTGCAAGGTAATTTCCACTTTGAAGTTCTTTTGCCATCCTAGTGTTAATCAATTAGACTTTAAATGTGACAGTGCTTTTTCTCTAGCTGTTGCAGGCTTTGATCACTTTTACTTTTGGGATTTTGCTTCCATGTATGACTCTGGAAGGCATATTTATGCAGTGGAGTAGATTGCAGGAAAAATGTGCATGAAATTCCAACTGATGTTTCTAAAAAACTATGTACTGTAAGTGTAACTGCTAGTTTGATAGATCATGCTTATATTGTACTGGAACTGAAGATGTGCTGCCATCGTGTTAGACAGCTGACTATCTAAAAAGAATATTGAACAAGGGTGGGAGTAAACTGCCAGCAATTAGAAAGTACAAAAATAACAGGAAAATGAAAGACACAGACGATATCCATCTGCAAAATAGAACTGCAGGGAAGAGAGAATTTACCATTTACCAAGAGTTAATTTGGCATCTCTCTCAAACAAATATATTTGGATTGAAACTGAATATTTATCTGATGAAAGGATTTATTGGACCACTGTTAAAATGATTTTACACCTTCTATGTCAGCTAACATAAGCAATAAACATTTCATCTTTATTCTAAAAAAGGACTATACTTTCTATCAATTCAGTCATACCCAGATTAAATCTTGATTCTCACGCGCGCGCACGTGCACACACACACACACAAAATTAAAATAGAATACAGGTAGTCCTCGACTTATAACAGTTCATTTAGTGACAGTTCAAAGTTACAACGGCACTGAAAAATGTGAGTTGTGATTGTTTTTCACACTTACGACCATTGCAGTATCCCCATAGATATGTGATCAAAATTCAGACACTAGGCAACTGACTCATATTTATGATGGTCACAGCATCCTTGGATCATGCTATCACTTTTTGTGATCTTCTGATAAGCAAAGTCAATGGGGAAGCCAGATTCACTTAACAACTGCATTACTAACAACTGCAGTGATTCACTTAACTGTGGCAACAAAAATAGTAAAATGGGGTAAAACTCACTTAACAAATGTCTCACTTAACAACAGAAATTTTGGGCTCAATAATGGTCATAAGTCAAGGACTACCTGTACAAGAATTAAAGCATCCCTTTGATGCGTTTAGGCATATTTTTATTGAGATGATTAACATGATGGCTCATCCATTCTAGGTGTCATCCATTTCAGGTTTTATAATGGTTATTAACCTCTAGAATACCCCTCCCCTTGTTAATACACTGTTCACACAAGCAAACTTCTCCCCAAAGAGTAGTTCATGTGGGTCAGCCATGTGTTAAGATCTAAATAGGTTCTGATTATACACCTCCTTACAGTTCAACATCAAAGTCAACATGTTCCTCTTCAGATGGAATAAATGAAATGGCTATGAGGCAGTGGAGATTCTGTCTCCCTTCAATTTCTCATGCTGTTCTGGAGCTGTGTGGTACTCAGAGTGGACCTTAGAGACAGAGCCAAGGCTCACCATCACTTGGGCTGAAGGAGCAAAGAGCATCTGCCAGGAGAACAGAATGGACTAGTAGCACGCTAACAGGGTGTTTGCAAAGAAAAATTAAGACTGTTGGATTTTCAAGTCATTAAGAAGAGATAAATTCCAATGTTCAAGCCTAAGATTCCTCTTCTGGAGGAATTCTTCCCTATCGGAAGAAAATTGTCAAGAGGTGCAAAAAGGAATCAACGCCAATCTACTTCTTCCTTAAAGCTGAATGCTGCTCTGTGCTTCTGTACAGCCAACCCGGCAGGTTTAATGGGGCTTGTTCCCAACAAAAAGTACGAAGTTTTGCAATGTCCCAACAGTGCTTTTTCAGGAGGCAACTGGACTTTCTTGTTTTTTCTTTCAAAGATGTTTCGCTTCTCATCCAAGAAGCTTCTTCAACTCTGACAGGATAGTGGGGAATGGAAGGATTTATATCCCTTGCAGACAGCTGGTCTCATTTGCATCCTTTTAGAGAGTCCTTGAAGCACTTGGAGCTTTATCTGTGTCCTCAGGGTCACCTGAGTAGTGCTCCTGGTTCCTGTAGTCTACAATTTTTCCTCTGGAAATCCATTCCTACTCCCAAACCATTCAAAGGGTGTCCATCCCAAATTGTATAGCTAAAAGTATGTAGAGATTCTCAGTCATCCAGGTCATGGTTGTCCCAAAGGTGCTTTTTCAGGAGGCAACTGGACTTTCTTGTTTTTTCTTTTGAAGACGTTTCGCTTCAGAAGGAACCATGACCTGGATGACTGAGAATCTCTACAGACTTTTTAAGTTTTGCAATGCTTTCTCCGGAGAAATACTGCAACCTCCCTTTCCGTGTAGAGAAGCCACGGCTGCAGTCCCCGCGTTGAAGGCAGAGCGGCGCTTCCTTTTCTCGGTCACCCTTCAAACTGGCTGTGTTTACATTTTGCTGACAACTCCACGTTGCCGAGATTCTCTCCCTTCTCATTGGCTGGGGCGCGCCGCTTGACTCCGCCCAGGGGCGGCGACAAAGCGCCAAACAAACCAGCGGGCCCGGCTGAAACCCGGGGAGCGTCGGGTTCCGCGGGCTCCCCGAGCTGCTGCTGCGCCTGACGGCCTTAAGGCGGATTGGGCTCGGAGGGGGGAACCCTTATATCTCGCACGTGGGAAAGAGGAAAGAGCTTGGGAAGAGGACGCGCGGGCCTTACCTGGGACAAGGGGCTTCGTTTTATCCCTTGTGGGCTAATTCCCCGGGTACAAACCGGACATCTCACCCGGTATTTCCAGGGAGAGACAGATGCTCTCTGAGCTACCGGGCTGGCGGCAGCACCACGCCAGCCCCTGGCAAGCCGAGGGTGGTCAGCCCTGCAGGGAGCCGCTCGGAGCGGTGATGTCAGCGAAAGCACATTTGGCGGGACTGGAAGGGGAAGGGAGGACGCGCCTGGCCGCCAGCAGGGACTACTGCGCAATCGCCCGGCTTTTTTGGGGCGGCGGGGAAATAAAGCAGCCTGGAACAGAGCACCACCGGCTCGCGCTTCTTTCTGCGAAGCGCGCCGAGCGGGTGCAGGAAAGCGACACCTCCCCCCCCCCCAGTGGCCCCGGTTTTGAGGAGCGGCTTTCAAAATCTTCCTTCCCTCCACCTGCAAAGGGGGAACAGCAGCCCCATACTAAGCGGGGCTCTCGTTGCTGGGGTGAAGAGGATCGGCCTTCTCTCGCGGAGGTAACCCCCCGGCCCTGGATGCGGGTTGAAACGCCCGGAGGAGCAGGCGGGCGGGAGAATCCGCAGCCCGGGAACCGCAGGCGCGGACTGGAGGGACGAGCCGGGAGCCGCGCTGGCGCATGCGCAGACGTGGCCCATATAGAGCCTTGGCGCCGGCGCCAGCTGAGAACAGTTCAGTTTCTGCGAGGCTGAAGCAGCTGAGGTGCGGTGCGTGGGGGCTCCGGCGGGGAGGGGGGGAGGATGCCC